>OZ010603.1:61247284-61494020 GCA_963932145.1 Acanthosepion lycidas | reverse complement strand
TTCTTTTTCTCTCTTTTTCTCTCTTTTTCTCTTTTTCTCTCTTTCTCTCTTTTTCTCTCTTTTTCTCTTTTTCTCTCTTTCTCTCTTTTTCTCTCTTTTTCTCTTTTTCTCTCTTTCTCTCTTTTTCTCTCTTTTTTCTCTCTCTCTCTTTTTTCTCTCTCTCTCTTTTTTCTCTCTCTCTCTTTTTTCTCTCTCTCTCTCTTTTTTCTCTCTCTCTCTTTTTTCTCTCTCTCTCTTTTTTCTCTCTCTCTCTTTTTTCTCTCTCTCTTTTTTCTCTCTCTCTCTTTTTTCTCTCTCTTTTTTCTCTCTCTTTTTTCTCTCTCTTTTTTCTCTCTCTTTTTTCTCTCTCTTTTTTCTCTCTCTCTTTTTCTCTCTCTCTTTTTTCTCTCTCTCTTTTTTTCTCTCTCTTTTTTCTCTCTCTTTTTTCTCTCTTCTCTTTTTTCTCTCTTCTCTTTTTTCTCTCTTTTTTTCTCTCTCTCTCTCTCCCTTTTCTTCTTTTTCTCTTCTACTACATTTTGTTCAATGTCAAAATGTAGTTCCTTAAAAAAAATTCTTTCTGATTGCAGCCCCTCAGATCAATTATGTTATCATCTCAATATAATCCTGTATCTATTACTATTTCCATTCATTTAGATGGCAGATACTGTCCAACCATTCAACATAATACTCCATCAAAACTCCCCATCATCACATCAATGTTACTATAATTGCCTTTCTTAATCCCCACTACTTCATTGTAGAATAATGCCAACTTTCAGCAATGCTTGCTTAGAATCTGTCTACATTATCATTCACTTATCCCTTCTAGTTTTTGTTGATTATTCAGGTTTTTATCTCCATATTATACAAACTTATATTTGCTTCCTATATAAATAAGAAATATGCAATTACTTGCTACTGCTTCCTCTCTTTTATTTTCCTTTTGCTCTCTCTCTCTCCATAATTTTCATGCATTCTAATTGCTATGACCTCATCATCAATCTGTTATAGAATGTGAACTAACCTTAATGACAGACATGGTCTTAACTTGGTGTCACCTGTATGATTAGTATGATTAATAATATAAAAATTGAAATGATAAAAACACAGAGGTAATCTACATAACAGAATGAATGTTGACTCAGTTGGGTTCAGTGTAGATTGAAATTACATATGCAATTGTGTGGTAGTTCAGTTATTCATGTTTGAAGAAGTTGAAAGAGACAAACTTTCTAATACATGAAGATTAGGAAATCTGCTAATGGATGTAACTCTTGTTCAGTTTGGAGTACAAGCACCAAAGTTAAGCAACATCAAGCATGGTCAATATTTATATGGGTGACTGCCTGGGAATACCAGGTGGTGTAATGGATAATAGCTCGGAATTTGTAGTCAGAGACAAGTTCCTATTTGAGTTGGGTTTTTATATTTACTTACAATCTAAAATTAAAAATTCCAAGCCATTATCCATTACACCATCTGCACATCCAAGCTTACAGCACCTGATACTCCAAAGTGGTCACTCATCTCCATACTGACCACTCATCTCCATACTGACCACTCAGTGTTGCTTAACTTCAGTGATCATACGAGAGTCAGCGTTTCAACATATGGTTGTAAGCCCTTATTTTCTACAAAGGTTAACTAAGTACTCTCGTGCACATGTACCTACTCTCTCTAAAGCTTGTTAGAAACTTTCATAAGGACAGAACCTTTTTATGCTGGCTTCAAAATTAATACATATTCTTTATTCTCCTGCATCTCTATCATATACAATTCATTCATGTTTGTGATGTCGTTAATAGCTTGTGAAGATGCATCTCTAGTTTTCACATTACCTTTTTTTTTTTTTTTTTTAATGCATTCGTGCTTCTGCACTGCTTTTATTAAGCCTAAACTAGAAAGTGCAATGCAGAGCATAGGATTGGTTGAGCAAAGTATTTGCTTATCTAACTGTAGTGAATATTCAGTGAAGAAATAAGAAAGAAAAAAAAGAAGCAACAAGTATTTAAGATCCAATGCCATCTTAACTTTCTCTCAAATATATAATCATTTCAAAAACATGAACCAATAGAAGTAGATAGGGTTGCCAGTTGTCTGGTTGACAATCCTCTCCAGCCTTTTGAACAGGAGTAGAGGTTTATCCCTTGTTCTCCATTTAGGATTATGCTTCTGGCTCCTTGTAAAGTCTTCTCATTCTTTTTCCATTCCCTTGTATTTTACTTGCATTATCACTTTGCCTGTGTATGTGTGTTGGGTGTGTGTGTGAGTGAATTGATTAAAAAAAAACACACTAAAAACAAGGAAAATAAGAAAAATTGCAATATATTACAACCACACCCCAATACAATGCTGCCTTTGCTTAGATGATAGTGATAATTACCTTTCCAGAAATGACCCCCACCACAAAAAATTTGAGCTTATATGCAAATGCAGACATGAAAACAACAAATTCCTACTGCGCTATTTACAACCACATCATGGCCAAAATAACTGAATACAATCCCATCACCTAGATTTGATAAAATTTATTTGAAATACAGGAATATATATGAGAGAGAAGATAAAAAATAAAAAAACCAAATGAAATATATATATATATATATATATATAAGCAATATGAAAGTCATGACCATAAATAGACTTAAGGATTAACTCCCAAACAAAAGAATTTGGTAGGACTGGTTGTTCTCCTCCTTCCTTGGTGACCTTTTATGTGAAGTTTGCTAGACTAGTACTTGGTCTGAAAATTAAAACCAAAATTTTACATAGTCAGAAAAAAAAAAATATTAGTCAAGTACATTGTCTCTATTGTTTTTAACAACTGTCTTCCATCTTTCTACAAGTTTGTTGTTGCCATTTTTATAGAAACTTCATGTTTTTTGTTAGAAGTAGGTTGTTAGGTAGTTTTCAACTGGGTTAAATTTTTTATTTAAATTGTTCTGTAGTGACAAGAAATGCAAATTCGAAGCAGCCAAGTCAGAAAGATATGGTGGGGGGAGCTGGAACGTCTGCTTTACAACAAGTCTTGTGATGTCTCACTGGAAAATGATGCCTTTTCAATTTGCCAAAATCATCTATTTTTCCTGAATATCCCCATTGAGTGAATTGGTCATAATATTTCTTTGCAGTTATTGTTTTGTCAGCTGGGAGAAACCCAAATTGAATTATTCCTATGCAAGTCCACTTTAGCCAAGAATTCTACATATTCCCAAACTTGTTTTCAGCACATTGTGTCAGACGTTAACATAATCTATTTTTCATCACCTGTGACAATTGTGTACAAGAATGGCTCCTTTTCATGGTGTTACAAGATGAAATAACTGCAGAAACACAATCAAACTTGTTCTGTTCGATCAGTGACTGTGACACCTAAGTCTCTTCAAATCGAGAAAGGCAGTTGAGATGTTTATTTTTTTTAAACTCTTAGCATTCTCTTCTCTTGAAATCTTCACTTTATTCTCCATGATGGCAGGCAGGGCATTTTCATCAACAGAAGGTCACTTGGAATTTTGTTGATTGTTTAGGTTAAAATCACACTGACAAAATCTGCAAAACCACTTTTTAGCCTTCTGAAGAGCTGGAGCACAATCCAAATCGATGTTCTGAATGTTTTTTGTCCCACTTCCGATGCTTACTCCTTTCAGAAATTCATAGAGCATAATATGGCAAAAGTGCAATTTTTCATCCTCTTTCTTTAAAGCATTCATTTGCGGGCAAAACATCAACATTCAACAAAGTCAGACTTGCAACTGAGCAATTCAAGGTTTCAATCTCAAACGCACCAGAAATCCTCACTAGAACAAGCACCAGTTTGAAGTTGCAGTCACTTTATATTTACAAGGAAAATCAAGCATAAACTTTTGTAATGATATATTTTTCTTTAATAAGATTTCTTTATGGCCAGTTGATGAAAATCAATAAATATACTGTTTAATAAATAAATGAAGCATCTACTCAAATATGAGAATCCACTAAAAATAATGTTTAAAATGATATAAAAATATTTGATAAGATAAAAAAAACAAATAGAGAACGTTTATCAGTCTAACATTAACTTTAAAAACTTAAATTTAAAAAATTAAATTTAAAACTTAATCAACTTTAAAAATTTAACTTTTATTAAGTCATAAAAATCTCAATTTCTAGTGTAGCTTTATTAAAATTGAAACATGTTAAATTACTATACATTTCTTATTTGTTCTTTATCTTCACATCCTGTCAGATTCCAATCCATATTTGATCTTTCACTCATATTTGAGATAATGATATATATTTTTATATATCAAGAATAGTATTGGGGAAATTGTATGACAAAGTGGAAAAAGTTTACTTGTGACTCTTTTTATCCTTCAGGACTTCATCAGACTACACATGCACACAACAGAGAAGTGCTGGGAATTTTATAACTTTTTTCTTTTTATCTAGCCAAATTCATTTAGTTTTTTTTTTTTTTTTTTTTTTTTCCCCATCACTTTTTTTAAGTAGGTATTCCACACTGTGATGTTGGATCTTCCAGGAATGGTGAAATGTTGTAAGAGCCAGGGTGCAAATTTCATGTAGATTAAGGCATTCTAGACATTCACATTGTAGTAAATTATTTTCATCTTGATCAGCATTTTTTATGTCAAAATTGTGGTCAGTCTCACTATGGTGGACAACCAATACATTTGATGTATTATTTTGTAAAATGTCCCCTTTGTGTTCATGTAATCTTTTATTTAGATTCCTTGAGGTCTCCCCCATGTATTTTTTGTGACATCAGGTAATGGAGTAAACTTCTTCAAGGTGTAGTTTATTGTTTTGTTTAGTATTGACTAACTTTTTTATTGTTTCAAATGCACCAGTAACAAACCCCATGCTGATAAATTCCTTTCGATTACAGATATGATAGAATTAGGAGGCAGGGCAATATACTTTTTTGATTCATTGAGTTTTGCAGGAGAGGCTGATACCTCAGGAAACGTTTTATGAGCCCTCTACCTCACAATGAATATAAAATAATTAGGGTACTGGAGAAGTTTGAAAATGTTTTCAATGTATTTCTCCTCTTCATGTAAATAATCCGAACTGCATATTCTTTGTGTTCATAGGTAGAATCCGATGATTATGTTGGATTTTATTTTGTTGTTATGAGAATAGAAATTTATTAGGTCATTTTTGTTGGTTGATTTCTGGTGGACACCAAATGCTAAACTGTTGTTAATACAGTGTAGCTTGATATCGAGGAAGTGTAAGGAATTGTCTTCTATCATTTTGTTGGTAAATTCTACTGTGTGTTCGACTTTGTTTAGTTGATCTACTAGGTCAGGTAAATCAGTATCATGAGGATATATAAGTAGAGCATCATCAATATAATGGAAGTATGTTGAATGTTTGGGTAAAATATTTTGGAAAAGACCAGACTTGAAAAATTCTAAGATGATACATGCCATCACTCCAGTAAGCCCAGAAAAACTGACCCAGCCAATAATTTTTCATATATATATATATATATATAATTCCTCACATATAGCACAACTCAATTGATTTCCGGTGGACACAGTGTTTTAAACTATTGTTAATGTGGTGTAGTTTGATATCCAGGAAGGGTCAGGAATTGTGTTCTTCCATTTTGTAGGTAAATTCTACTGCATGTTCGACTTTGTTTAGTTGATCTACTAGGTCAGCTCAATCCATGGAATTCTCAGTATCCTTCTGTAGAACATTTGTTGAAATGATTAAACAGAAACATAAAAGAAAATGAACTTATCCTTATAATAATTCATATTGTGATATGGCAATTCAAATAGAAATCTCAATTCTCTTTGGGGATTGGTATGCATTTCATGAAGGTAAATCTCGTCTCTATTGTGTTGTGACTTTTAAAGTGTTTTTTTTTTTAATTTTTTTTTTTTATAATCATTTCACCCCAAGCAAGATGATAATGCCACTAAGATGCACGGTGTTTCCAAGAGTGGCAGAGAACCCAAGAACTTTAGTGAGGAGAAAGGAGAATAAAAGAACAGGATTCAAGAAGGCAGAAGATGGTGATTGGCATTGCATTTAAATTTTTGAAGATGGTAGGTGGCAAGGAAGCAAGAAATCAGAAGAGTTCCACAGGTGAAAAGTGCGAGAAAAGTAACCATTAGAATAAAACTTATGGTTACATCTTACTCTTTCAGCAGTAAAATGATGAGATCGAGTTACTAATCTTGTGTTACTCTTAAATTTGTATTGTTGAGGTACCAAGGATAAAAGCTCATCAGAACTACCATAAAGATATGTATAGCTAAGACAGAGGGATTGGCAATATTACTTTGGAACACTAGTTCTAATATAATCAATGATGTTAAGCAATGCTGAGCCTGGTCGGTACCCAGATGGGTGACTGCTTGGGAATGGTGCTGTAAACTTGGATGTGTGGGTGTTGCAGTGGATAACAGCTCAGAATTGGAAATCAGAGTTCAGTTCCAGTAAGGTTTGATATCTTCACTTATGTGCAAATACCCTTGGGAAACGTACAAACCCACCCCTTTTCTCACCAACTCTGAGTTAATTAGTATCAGTAAATCATTAACTCCAAAAAAAAAAAAAAAATTCTTAGAATCTGAAAATATTTTCTGTTTTTAAATTAACCTATAATAGTTTGATAAGCTCTAAAAAAAAAACAAGTTAATCAATGTTATTCTCTCCTTTTGGTTTGAGTGATCCAAATTTTACAATAACCATATTGTTTTTTTTGTTTTTTTATTCGTTTGATCTGTGAAGGTTTTATTTACACTGACATCTACTTTCTCAATATGAGACAAGATTTTTTTTTCTTACTAATCATTTTATCCCAAGCAAGGCAATAAAGACACTGAGACACAAGGGGTTATTGAGGGTTTGAGAATTTGAAAGAAAAAAACAAAAAAAAACTCTTAATTATAGAGGACAATAAAAGAACAGGAATTTTTTAAGAGTTCCACAAGCAAGAAGTGCAAAAGAAGAAACTGTTAACATAGAACTTAGTTACATCTAGCCATTTCAACTGAAATGCTTAAACCTTGCTGCCAATCTAATACTGTGCTTAAATTCATAAAGCTTTATAACATAGAGGAAAGTTTGTCAGAACAATTACGATGAAAATATTTATAGACAAGTCACAGAAAAGCTAAATTACAGTAGTGGGAAAGTAACTGAAAGTATATATAGAAAAGTCACAGGGTAGCTGTGTTATGGTGGTGGGATGCGGGACTGGAGCCAAGATGCCAGGTTAGGGCCAATAATATTATAGATTCTTCTTTGGATTTTATTAAGAATCTTTAAATATATAGCAGGAGCACCAGACCAGATCTGACAGCAATATTCAAAGCAAAAAGAAAGTGTTAGCATAGAACTTATGGTTACATCTAGCCATTTCAATGATGAGACCTAGCTGCCAATCCAGTACCGCACTTAAATTCATAAAGTCTAGGTACCATAGAGGAAAGATCATCAAAACAATTATGGTGAAAGTATTTATAGAAAAGTCTCAGGGAAGCTACATTGTAGTTGGTCACTTTTTTATTTTGTTTCTTTGTTAAACTTTCTTTTCTTATGTTGTATTAGAAATAAAAATTGCCAACTATTTCTATTGCTGGCTGCACAGTTCAGATTTCAGCCTAGAATGTTTTCTTTCTTTCTTTTTTTTCTTTCCAGTAATGTTTGAGCTGTTTTGCCAATTCTTTGGCACTGTCCTTTGCAGTAGATCAATTTCCTTGCTCTTTACAATTTGTCAGGGAATTAGCATCTCTAAATGAAAATAACCACTTTTGGGACCATTCCATTTTCTGCAGTTGCTGACTCCAAGCAGTCTGATACCAAAATGAACCTAATTAATATTAGCCATAAAACTTATTGTTGCTAATTTGATAATAGTTGCTAGGTGCTTGTATAAATGTATTGCAAGCATTGCATGCTTAGTGTCTATGAGAATTGATTGTTTTTCACTCATTTTTGCTTCTCTTTATTTGACTGGGTAAGGAAAAGGTCAAAATTTTCTCCTGGGGTCTTGTAATCTCTATGGAAGAAGGAAGAGCTTTTTTTTCTTTTCTTTTTTTTTTTCCTTTTTTTTTCTTTTAATATATAATTAGCCATATCTGGTGGTGATGGTAATGATTTCTTTTTGTTTGTTTTTTTTTTCTCTTTCTGTTACAGTTTATTTGTATATTTCCATAATCTAATTAGATGGTAATGTTTCTTTTATAATGGCAGTATTAAAGGATTTTATTTTATTTTAATATTGCCATAATACTGCCATAAAAAAAAAAATAAAAGAAATTGATTAGCTAAGGCATGTTGCAGTTTTGCTGTAGGATTTTTTTATTTATATTTTTTTTTTATCAGTTTTCTTCAAAAATGAAACTATTTTCACATATACATGCACATATTTTTTTAAATTTTGCATTTATTAATGAGAACCTCTGCCTCACTCATTCTCACAATGGTGTGCAGGTGGTGTGATGAATAGTGGCTTAGAATAAGAAATTGCAAAGAAAATTCCAGTCAGGTTCATTACATTTATTTATGCACAAAGATCCTCACTTCAGCTATGGGTTAAATAGTAGGATTGTATCGCAAAAAAAAAAAATTAATAAAATAGTCACTTGGAAAAAAAATTCATTCTGCAATCCAAAATGTTTGGGCTTTATATAACTCACAAAGAGTTGATAACCCATTAAAAAAAAAAATCAATCTCTCGCTCAAACACTAAACACTTAATTACTTAGTCAAATGATATTTTTGGATTTTTCATTCCCTACTACAACATTTTATATATCAAGTTTTTAGGGAAGCTTGTTTCACCAGGTCAATTATAACCAAGTAGTGAGTTTCATTCTCATTGGATGCTTCATATTTTTAGCCTTGGGATTGCTTCTAAGCTACACTTATTAAATTTTTATATCAAGTTAAATATCTGCACTGACAAAATCTATTTAGTTTCTCACAAAAGCAGCTTTAGAGTTTTTTTGGATTGTAAAAGTAAATTGTTCCAAGCATACAAACTGAGAATCCAGCCATGTTGAATATTGATATCCTGTGTGTATTAGGGAATTAATAACAATTATGGATTATTCATTGTTCTGGTTTGTAAAAAAAACAAAAAAAAACGACACTCTTCTCTGATCTCCAACTTTTATGAAACCAAACTTAAGTCATATGCTTTATTGTTGTTATGAGTAAGAAAAAAAAAAAAAGACAATGGCCTAGTTGATTAAAGTGTTGGTTTGTTAATTTGGTGACATAGTGATTGTGAGTTCAATTTGTGGGTCAAGCAGTGTGCACTTACACTCAGTGGAAATGAGTGAGCAATAACTGAACAGTACTAAATAAAAATAAAAAAAATAAGAACTAGATGAGATATCCCTAGGCATGAGCAGTGGAATGAAAACAACCTGTAATTTAAAGAGTTAAATTCACAATTCCCTGTAGTTTACCCAGATTGATATATACCTGAGGAAGGCCAGATGTCACAGTGGCTAAAATGTTGTGATAACAGCAACAAAGATGAGGACAATAGTCTGGATATAAATAGTGTACATAGTAAATTAAAATAAACAAAATTGCAACCACTTCTATTTCTATGATTGTTTGTTGTGTATGTTGGAGTGGGGTGGTGGGTTTATTATGAAACAGAATACAAAAGTTCCAGACCCCTTATCATATCAAGTCCATCATGTGCTATAATCATCTTTAGGAAAGTTTCTTCTATACGGCAGTAAATGCTAGACAATCTCCTCACAGATGAAGAAGAGACTTGAAGAAACAGATGTTCTACTGAAGGATACTGAGAATACTACGAACCAAATATATAAGCAACTGCAAAGTTCTAGAGACAATGGCAACAAAAAGGACACCTACACTTAACATCAGGAAAGGAAAGTTGAAATTTCTAGGGTACATAATGATGAAAGAGGGCTTGGAAAATTTGATACTCACAGGGCATATTGAAGGCAAGGACAGAGGAAAACAACAACCTATCTAGTGAACTTCAGTAAACGGGTGGCAAAAGAAGGTTTAGGAGTGATTAATAAAAAGATAAAATTTATCAAGTGCTACAAAAGACAGGAAATGGTCGAAAATTGATCACCAATGTCCTGAAGGGACTCAGCACACAGAAGAAAAAAATACCATCTATATGTGGGTCGGCTGAAAAGTTCATAGGCTGATCAAGATACTCACATAACCAAATCGGGTTTATTTTTCAAAATAATCCCCCTTGTGGTCCACACACTGCTTCCATTAGGTTTTGCAGTACTTGGTGAAGAAGCTTTCATCCCATTGGTCACAAAGGTCATCAGTACCAGATAAGACATCATCACTGTGATACTGCTGGATTTGCCTCAATGTCGAGATTTTCCTGTGATGTGATCAGCCTGGTGCACTTTTGATAAGGTGTCAGATGTCGCACCCATCAAGCAGAAACCTTTGTCATGCCAAGTTCATTGTGCAGAATATTCTCAACTCTCTCACAGGATATGCTAATAACATTAGCTTATTGATTTATAGTCGATTGTCTGTCATTCATCAACATGTGATGAATACAATCCATGTTTTCTTCAGTCGTGATCAAACATTGGGTCGTCTTCAAGACTCTTCCAACCTCTCCTAAATTCAGCTGTTGGGGCATCATCCCCCTGATATAGTAACCATGTCAGCTAAACACTTTTTTCAGCAGGTACTTGATAACACCACAATACCAAATTTTGTCCACTTTCAAGAAAAGTCACTAGTTACTTTTGAAGTCTTTGAACAGTCAGATGTCAGTTTACCTGGAAATAAACAATAGTTATTAATAAGAGTTGAAATGAATGCATGCAAGATATCACAGCTCTAGCATCACTCCTTCATAGTCAGCCTATGAACTTTTCAACCCACCCTTGTACCTGGAAATAAACAATGCAGTTATTAATAAGAAGAGTTGAAATGAATGCATGCAAAATTTCACAGCTCTAGCATCAATCCTTCATAGTCAGCCTATGAACCTTTGTATTATGACTGCATACATTTACACAATATCAAATTTTACGATAGGTTGATTTTTTTCAGAATAAAATTGGTATTAACCAACTGGTGTTGGTAGAATTTTCAGGATATACTTGTGTATATATATATATATATATATATATATATATATATATATATATATATACACTTAATGTTTGAGTTTTGTAGAAAGAAAATGGCTTACCTCCTGGAACAAAATATGCTTGTCCATGTCTCACTTGCAAAATACATAGAGAAAAATATGATCAATCCAAAAGCTGAAATTTAAGAACTTTACCTTGGAGCTAGGAGATTTTGTGGCTTATGCAAATTTCCAAGCCTCACCTACTCAATAAAATGAGCGAGAGAACATCAAATGGGCTGCAGATGCCAATGAGTCAAGTGGCTGTGCTTTGTGTGTGAAGTTTTGCCCTAGTCTCACTGATTGTGATTGAAAAGACAGGACACACCTGGTACTCCAAATAATCATACTTTTTTTTTTTTATACTACAAGCTTATAATATCAAGCCATATTTAAAATAAGGACTTTTTGGCAGAGTATTATGTTTTAATATCTTAAGTACAGTGTAAATTTTTATTTTTATAATATCACCCCATGCAAGGTAGTAAAGCCACTAAGACACAATGGGTTACTGAGTGTGGCAGAACAAGAAAGAGAAACATTAGGGAGTGAGAAGAATAGAAGAGTGATCAAGACTACAGTCGATAGTGTTTGACATTGCACTTAAATTTTTGAAGATCAAAGTTGACTGGCAAGCAAGAAGTTGGAAGAGATTTCCACAAGCAAGAAGTGTGATAGAAGAAACTGTTAGCATAGAACTTACAGTTACATCTAGTAAATTCAACTGTGAATTGATGAGACTTTGCCACCAATCTAGTACTGCGATTAAATTCATAAAGTCTAGGTACCTTAGTGAAGAGTTCATATGAACAATTGCCATGAAAGTATTTATAGAAAAGGCAGAAAGGAGCTACATTACATTGGAAAAGTGACTGAAGCTGAGATGACAGGTCAGGACCAATAATATTGCTGATTCTTCTTTGGACTTTATCAAGAATCTCTAATTATACTATGGGAATACCAGCAATAAAATGAACAATCTAGGTAATATTTTATTAAAACAATATCCCATACCTCTGTGTTATGTCCCTTCATAGGCCATCATGGCTCTCAACAATTTTCCTATCATTTGTAAGTTTTTCTTTTTTTTCTATCTCTCTGTCCCTATTCTGCCATCCATTTACACAAACTTGATAGGTAGGTTACTTACTTGAAGGCAAGAGAGGCAGACAGAAACAGTATGTCTTTTGAGTGTCAGTGTCTCCCAGCCTTCTTTCCTGATTATATCCTAGAAATTTCAACTTTCTCTGATTTTAAGTATAAACATTCTTTTGGTTTTCCTTAAACCTCCTTTGATGTTCAGAGTCTGTGATATTCTTGTTATTCTTCTAGGGAATCATTTCTCTGTTGCCTCAAGTAAGAGTGCCCCCCCACACACACACACCAAAAAGAATTTAAAACGTGAATATTTGGGTAAGTACATGTCTCAGGCAAATGGATGTAGATTTTATGACCAATTTCAGAAAGTTTCACAAATGATCAATATGTACACCACCTGTGACACAACACACATCAAGTCGATAGTCCAGCTCCTGCCAAACATTGTAGCATGTGTTGTGTAACATTCTTCACAACATCAGTGATTCTCTGCTTAAGTTCCTCAAGGCTTGTAGGAAAAGGAGGATATAGGCATGTCCTTTTATAGCCCAAAAGAAAAGAAATCACAAGGTGTCAAGTCAAGGGAGCGTGGTGACAATTTCAACATTTGAGCAAGAATTGGCAATGTTATTAGACTACAAAATAATGTCAATAGTTGGGACACCCTATATATATATATATATATATATATATATATATATATATATATTCACACATTCTAAGTTTAAATAGGAATTTAGGCATACTCGATGAAAATGAATACTGTTTCCACAAAAAAGAAAAAAAAAAAAGGTCCCTAAAGATGAAAACAATTAAACATTCAAATTAGTTTTTACATATTTTGTTAAAATTTGAGATCATTTGATCAAGAATTGGCTGTGTTATTAGACTACAAAATTATATCAATTTTTTGGGAAGACACACTGTAATTACAAAATAAGCCCAAACATGGAAATATTAACAAAATAACCCCCCTTTTTTATAGTTTTATTCTGTCAATGCTTTCTTTAATAACTGACCATTAAAGATCACTTTTTTTTTTCCCCTCTTTTCAGTGTTTTGATAACAAATACTTGTTATACATACGGAAATAGGGAAAAATAGCCATTTCCATACAGGAAACATTAGGTATCCACTGATTGAACAGTGTTACTGTTGGCTGAAATTTTCACTTAAAAACAGTGATTCAGAAAATTAGACTTGTCAAGTTTACTTTTACACTAGGGAACACAATCGTTGAGTTAGGTTTGACACCCGATTTTGACTAACTCTTGGCTTCTGAATCCAAAAATGACCTCAGTTTTCCTGTATCCTGTCAGGTTTGTATGCTACAGGATAACCTCGCTTTGTATAAAGAAACATAAAATACCGTATCTAGTATATTTGGGATCATTTTATTGTATGGCTTAAAATTTACATATGATGGCAAATAATAAATCATTACTTGGCTGTAATATTTATACAAATATATTCTGTTCATACAAAGGATATTATTACTGTAAGTCAAATTGTGTGCAATTGATTAAGGTAAAATTTTACACCTATAGCTTTTCCTGGAGTGTACAGTTTGTGGGTAATCCTGTTTTATGCTCTAACAATAGTCAGCTGTCATATTTACATCCCATCTACCCTGATACTGTTCATCCATGACCTTCAAATCATGGTGGAATTGTTCATCTTGCTCATTGCTGACTTCACCAAGGTTTTCCAGGAAGATGGCTGTGCAGAAAATGCAACTTGTTGCATTCAAGGGCTTTCTAGCTCTTCAATAGTTTCTGGATAATTTTGGTGTGATTCTGTACTCATTTATTTCCAAGAAAGTTCTTGACAGTCGTTAAATGATGACCAAGCATTCTTTTTTTCTGATAATGTCATGTTAAAATGATCATCTTTAATGAGCTGCTGAATCTGTGGACCCTCAAACAAAAACCAGCCTTGATGATTTTTTTTTTTTTTTTTTTTTTTTGACAGGCCAGGAAATGCCAGAATGAGGAACTGGAAGCAGTCTCCTTCAGTTTTTAATGATTTAACAAATTGCTTTACCTGTAAAACATAATTGAAGAAAATGACATGAATGCCTTTTTTATTTAATTTTTAAGTAATCAGAAATCTTAAAAAGTTAGGAAAATATTCTCTATAATCTAATGTTTTATTGAATTTTAGAAATTTTAGCTTTAAATTTACTATAGTAATCAGCCTTATTTTATATATTATATAGATAATGTCATGCATAGTTGCCTGTACTAATTACACAATTCACTCCAAAACTTATACCTGAAGATTAAATTCATCCAAGAACATATTTTAAGGAACTGCCATTCTTCAATATACTCATCAGAAACAGAATTAACCATATTATCACAGATCTACCAGGAACCTACTGACATCACTCAAAAAGCTGTCTGAAATCCATCCCCCTATTCCCTAGCATGTTGGATTTGCACTGTAGTAGCAAATATATATACATGTACTGGCAAAGACACACTAGTTGGACCACACATAAACACACCATACAAAATGTATGTATATACTATGAGTTTCCTTATAATATATATGTATGTAGAAAGTATATATGCACATACTGGCAAAAACACACACACTACACAAGAATAGAGGAAGGAAGACACCACGAAAAGATAGAAGTGGGGTATAAAAACTTAAGTACAAAGATATCCTTCTCTCTTTCTCTGACCAAGTTTAATTGTTTTATTACCCCTCAACCAGAAGAACATTCTTTCTCTTAAATATGTCAATATGTTGAACTAACAATTCTTTGCCTGAGGAAAGTGACAAGACCTGAAACCCATGTAGCAAAATATGCAGAATAATGTATGAAAAAAATCCATAATAATTAAAAACATTTGCAGCTTTTTCTCTTTCATATATATATATATATATATATATATATATATATATATGTGTGTGTGTGAATGACAAAACTTTTCTGAAATGAATCTAAGGCAAATCTTCATCCAGTCCTTCAGAATGGATTGAAAGCAAAAGATTTATGTTTTTTATGTCTATTTATGTTTTTTATGTCTATCTATGTGTTCTCTGTGTCAACAATATAGGATATAGAATTCCAGCAAATTTTTAAAGAAATTTGACAAATAGAAAACGTAGATTAATTTCCAAAAATTTCTGAATGAATTTCTTGCTTTTGAGCCATTCTGAAAATGAGACGAGGATTTACCTTTTAATTTGATCCGAAAAAGCTTGGGAAAATATATTAACAACTTTCAATATTAAGAATTAAAAAAATCAATACAGAATAAATATTAATGGCTTTTTAAAAGTCACTCAGTTTTTTTTTTGTTCTTTAACCACGAGAAATGCCAGCTTAGGGAAAAAGTACTATGAATCATTATTTAGGCATACATACAAATACACATACTTTTTTTTCTTTCATTTTTGGATCTGATGAAGCCTAGAGAGGTGAAACGTGTAATCAAATCTAGTTTCAATGAAACCTTTTCCATTTGTCAGATTTCTTTAAAAGGATTCTATTTTACACACACACACACACACTGAAAGGAGTGAAGTTGGCAGATGAGTGCTGAAATGAATAAATTCTACAGGAGAGGAATGTAAAAGTCAAAATTATTGATAATAACCTTTTAGGATAATATTCTTTGGAATCATTGTATATGAGGTTAGTACAAACCAGTGTGTAATACATTCATCAATATTTTACTAATGCCACAAGAGAATCATAATATCGGAAATGTGTGAAGACAGTTCTAGCTGATGCGTTCAGTTTTAGCTGCTTAGTGCTTGGTATTTTCAGCAATCAGTCTGACTTGTATTGCCAAAGTAATCACTGCTACACGCCAAGCTTGGCTGAGGCAGCATTGGTAGTGCCTAACATAATTGATAGTGCCTAACATAAGAGGCTTTGATGAAATGTTCAGTCTTTAGCAGAATTGTTGTTGTTGTGGTGGTGCTTTCGATTACGTACAAGATTATTCAAGTGCAGTTGGATAGTGTCCATTTGTAACAATAGCTGCAAATAGTTTAGCACTTTGTATTAGCTATTCTATTGACTAAGTGTCTATAGGCATTAATGTTTGGATGTCATGGCTACTTGTTGCAAAGTAGTATCGACTGTTGGATTTTATGAGTTAATGCTTGTTCCCTGAAGTGTGCATGTGGTTATACATACGCGTGTGTTTTTGTCAATGCAAATATTATTATGCATATAAGAAAAGATAAAGTGGTGTGATGAAGACTGATGTTTTTGAAAACAAAAATCAGCTGTTATTTCCTAACCTATCCTAGTCTAGATTTACTACGTATGTAAAAACTATCATTAGCTATCTATATACACACACACACACACACGTGTATATATATATATATATATATATATGTGTGTGTATATAAATAAATATATATATGTATAATTATTTATGTATTATATGCGCGGTACTTATTAGAAAGTGCTCGACGGACGACCAAGTTTCTATGTGTCTGCATACATCGATGTTTGCGTTAGTACGATGACAAAACGACAAAGTTTCCCCCACCACTTCCACAATAACACCAATACACGCAATCTACATAAACCCAAAAATTTTTTAAAAATTAATCAGTTTGTCTGACGATCGCTAAAGCGTGAAACCCAGGGTCACAAACTCACATCTATCCAACCAAATATATATATATATATAATCACCAGTAATATATCATTGAAAAAGATAATATAAACTGATTTCTTACATTGAATACATATTCTATTCATATGAACTTAACCTAAAAATATTGTTGGCATTATATAATCCACTGAAGTTGATATGCTGTAAAGCAAAATAAACTAAACCAAACCTTTCTCATTCTCAGTAACCCCTTGTGTCTTAGTAGCATTATCACCTTGTTTGGGGTGAAAAGAGAAAAGAACAAAGAAAACTTGGAGCAGATTGTGCAACTTGACTAAAGAATTTTAGTCATTGTGTTTTTTTTTTTTTTACTTTTTTATTTATTTATTTATTTATTTTTTTTTTTTTTTTTTATTTCTGACCTCACACATTCATATGAGTTACCCAGGCTGCTTCTACTACCATTTACCATTCCAAGATATATATTGCCAACCAGGGCTAAAGAGGTGGTCTACTATAGCTTGGTGGAGGGAGAGAAGATATACCTTTCCTAAGAGCATTTGTGCAAAAGGGAAAATAACAAACTCAACTGGAATTCAAATTTAGTTCACCATTTTCTCTTCAAGCCACCCGCACATTTGACCTAAAAAAACAGTCTATCTTTTCTCTCTACATTATTTAAATGAAACATATTACACTGTTATGAGTAGATGGCCAAATTGTATAAATCTGTTTAGTATCAAACAGTTTTGTAACAAGTTCTTTTTTTTTTTTGTTATCTCAAAAATTGATTTGAATGACCTTCAAATTAATTCATTAGCAGTGACAGAATTTCCATCATTTGCTGTTGAGCCTCAAATAAAAATAATAAATTCTCACGGCTTTTTTTATCAAAAATTTAGAAAGAAAAGCACGTATTGTCTCTTTCAGCTTTTTCCTTGGGAGGAAAAAAACAATCTCTCGTATGAAACTTTTCTTTGCTATATTTTGCTCCCATACAGAGATGAGCTTTAATGTAATGTTGGCTTTGTTTCCAACTTCTGTTTTGCTTATAAATATCTGACCTTTTGACATTCAGTCCACTTCTGTCACTTCAGCTAACCTGCAAGCATTTTGCCTCAAATGTCTCCGTAGACAATAAGCATGCTGAAAAGAATCTTAATGTCAAATAACTCAAATTGTGCCCTCTGACACAGTTGCTAAAATGTCCAATTAAATAGTTCAGAATGATTCCTGTTTATGTTTTTCTTCTTGTTTGTAACCTTTGAACTTAAACATCCCTCACCCCCTTAAGATAAAATAGTCATGATTCCTAATATTACACTGATTTTTATGCTGTATAAAAACAAAACCTTTTAACTTACCTCTGCTGTCTATTGTTCTTGATATTAGTTTAAATGATTAATTATTAGCAAGGATTACAATCTTAGCAAAGGTTGAGGTTGTGAACATTTTGGCTTTGTCAAAAAAAAAAAAAAATTAATTAATTCAACTCCTCTGTGAAAAAAAAGAGCAGATAATGTGTAAATCCAAAATTTTGATTCTAGAAATAGTTGTGATTTACAAAACAAAAAAAATACTTTTTTGTTTTCAATTTCTTCTAATGAAAATAGTTTTCATATGACTGGGAATAAACTAGACACAGGAAGATTTCTTAATGACTTCAACTTTCACAGTTACATCTGCCTACTACTCATGCTATCGTGTGGACTGCATGGACTCTGATTACTTGATACATTGTCCTTTCATTTATATCTTATGTGTCAATGTAATTTTACACACAAAATGCACACAAATATTTAACAAAAAAATGCTCAGCTCAATTCTAAAGTTTGTTACTTTTTTTTTTTTTTTTAAATTGGTATCACTTCATGCAAGTTAGTAAAGCCACTAAAACAAAAGGGGTTACAGGGTGTGGAAGAATTAGGAACAGAAACATTAATAATGAGTGGAAAGAGAAAAGAGTAATCGGGAGGACAGTAGATAACGATTGACAGTGGATTTAGATTTTTGAAGATTAAAGTTGGCTGGAAAGCATGGAGCTGGAAGAGTTCCACAAGCGAGAAGTGCGAGAAAAACTGTTAACATAGAACTCACAGCTACATCTAGCCAGCTCAACTGTATATTGATGAGATCTCGACACCAGTCTAGTACTGCACTTAAATTCAAAAAGTCTAGGTACCATAGTGAAGAGCTCATTTGAACAATTACCATGAAAGTATTTATAGAAAAGTCACAGAGGAGCAATCTTACAGTGGTGGGAAAGTGACTGAAGCTGAGCTGCCAGATCAGGGCCAATAATATTGCTGATTCTTCTTTGGATTTTATCAAGGAGCTCAAGGTAAATAGCAGGTGGCACTGGACCATATATAGGAGCAGTATTTTAAGTATGGACAAATGGTAGACTTTATGGATATGTAAGATAGATTCTGGAGAAAAAAAATTGTCCATCACAACATAGTAAACCAACTTAGCAACTGACCTAGTATTGGATTCAATAGTCTTTCCACTTCATATCAGCTGAGAATGTTAGCCAGAGAAGATACCGAGAGTCACTTTCTCGGTGGTTGGCATCAGCCATGCAGATAGAAGGCGAGTGGAGGGGCCTCAGATGATTAATGGAGAGAGGTTTACTTGGAGGATATACAATTTCTAATAACTTAATAATTGTAAATGCTTAAAACCTGAACCTTTGAAGATGAATAATTTGATACAGGTTTTAAATGTGGTGCAGTTTTCATCTTTCTCTAGAAATTGTAGGTTAATTAAATTTTAAGTTGGTATCCACTCAGGATGTCATATTTTATGAAAAGATGATTTTATTTTGTCTGAAATTGATTAAGAGAATTTATATTCTAATGTGTCTGCTATAATTTATTACTGTTTAATTTGTTCAATTCACCAAATCGTAATTTATATGGATTATTAAAATAGTTTTTCTTCATAAACACTACAATCTAAATGAAATGAATTCCGGTTTAGTAAGAAGGATACTCTGGTTTTATTTAGATTGAATTTAAAATGTTTAAGAAAGTATTTTTAATTTCACTAGATGGCTACCCCCACCCTGTTTTTTTAGAGGATCTTCCATTGATGCTGCAGAAATAATGTTTTCATTGGTGCTGACACTTTCATATCCATTCTTGAAATGCTTCCATCACCGCTAAAGGTTCCATGAAACCTAACATGGTGAACAATTAATATGAACATAGATCTTGTCAACTGTTCAAAGAAAATCTTTTAAAATCAATTGAATGGGTTCCTTGCAATTTTTATTGAGTTTTGGTTCTACTATTTATTTATGCTGGTGCATTATGGGTAGAAACATCTATTGCATTATCCTAACAGTTATTGGGTAGGTAGTAATGTTTTTTTTTTTTTTTTTTAATTATTCTAGGTGCTATTGAGTAGAGATAATTGTGAATCCAAATACAATTTTGTAACTATTTTATTTTATAATGTTGTTAACATTTTACTCATTTATTATTGATTATTTGTTTATTATTATTATTACATGTGTTTATGTGTCCATTCATAGTTTGTTACAGTGCATTTCTTGCATCATTTGATTGTAATACATGGGAAAATTTTCATGATGGAAGGATTATACTAAAAATAAGCAGACATAATGTTTGTAATTTATTTAATCAAACTGTTTTTATTTATATATATATATATATATATATATATATATATATATATATTAGGTTGGTGCAAAAATAATGACGTAATAATGTTGTTTTTTGACGTTAAAAAATATGCCAAAAACGACATTATTACGTCATTATTTTTGCACCAACTTGATATATACATTCTTTTTATAGCTACAAATATTAGGTTGGTGCAAAAATAATGTCGTTTTCTCACATATGTTACCCTGTGAGAAAATGACATTATTTTTGCACCAACCTAATATTTAAGTAAATGTTCTGTTTTATAATAAACAGTATTTATAACATTTACTGGCCTGAATGTCAGAAATTTTCATAGAAAATATTCGTCCTCTGACAGGAATTGAACCTGTATCCTATACATCCTATCTTGTTTACATTTGGATACGCTTTGAACAGAATGTACGTGAGAGATTCATGGAAGTTTGTAGTGTAAAAGCAGTAAAATTGACCTTGCTCAATAGGTTAAAGCACGTCAGGCTATATGACTGTTCTGTATAGGATATAGGTTCGATTCCTGTCGGAGGACAAATATTTTCTATGAAAATTTCTTGGACATTCAGGTCAGTAAATGTTATAAATAATGTTATTATAAAACAGAGAATTTACTTAAATATTTGTATCTATAAAAAGAATGTATAAACATATAAAATGTTTTAAAATAATTGTCGGACTTTGTCCATTTCATATATATATATATATATATATATATATATGTGTGTGTGTGTTATTTTTAATTTATTTTGTTTAAACATTTTTGATGGATACTCATGTTCGAGTAGAAACTCTTTATTTGGGGGTGGTTATATTAATTAAACAGTATTTATTATCCAACTACATCTATCAGCATGAATATTTGAGAACTCTTCTCAGAAATATGTGTAATCTCTGGCAGGATTCGAACCTGCATTCCCTATGGAGGAACCGTCAATGGATCTGATATGTCTAACCACTCAGACACATTAGGCTTCCAATCAAACACCACATTCATTTTGTTTTTTTTTTCTTTGAAAAAACCTACATTGGATGAAACATGTTGGCTAAAACAACATACAGTTTTCCTATTGTCTTTTTTTCTTACACACACACGTTTGTATTGGAGCTTCCAGCATGAATGCCAAGCATTCCAGCATGCCATTTACAAATTTCTGGTGGAGTAAATTTTCATCATGGTGCTCTTTTTCTCATAGACAGTGTCCAACTGACCCTACTATGCTGTGTAGTGGAGAAAGTTAAAAATGAACAATGCATATGTGTGAAATTAAAAAATATAAAACTGCGACAATTTACCCATCGCACTTTGTACATCTAAAACTTTGTTTTCCACAAGGTTTTCTCATTTCCATCTAATGTTGAATCTGATTCTGTGTTCTTAAAACAAAATCTAAAATAATTGCTTTAATGTTTTTTTTTTTTTTTTTCAGTGATCAAGAGCCCCCTCAGTCAATGTTGTACATCCCTAAGATTGCTGAAGGGGAAAAGGGGTGGCTGGTAGTGGTCACCTCTCTCATCCAGTCCATTCCATTGGAGGACCCCCTTGGGGCTGCAGTCATTACCCTTCTACTTGACCAATGTCCCTTGCCTTCCAAAGTAAGTTTGAAATTTTCTTTGGGGTTTTGCAGGTGTGGGGAAAAAACCTTTTTGGCAAGTTTCTGTGGGGAAATATTTTGAAAAAAAAAATATATATATTTGTTTTAATACATTAAATCAAAAAATGGGTGAAAACATGATTTCTATTTCCATTTGAATCTTCAGGGGAATTCATGTACAATGAATTTTTGTATATCATTACTGCAATATCTGTTGATGTACCTATATAAGTCTCTACATAATATATATAAGGCTTTGTACTTTAAATAGAAAAGAAGTAATAAAAATGCAAGACAGCAAGCCTGTCTGTTTTTCTTTTTGTCTCTTATCTTTCTTTTTTTGTTTATTTAATGTTTCTTGGATTTCTTTGTCTTAATCTACCTTTTCACATTCTTTCCAATTCATCTCCTTAGATAAGCAGTTGATGATAGATATGTGTGCGCACATACACACACACACACACACACACACACACACACAAAATCTTTGACACTGGATATCTTTGTCTCCCGTCTGTATAATCACTCTGAGGATGGCTCATGTGAGCCAAAAGCTTAGGACCAACTCAATAAATATCCAAATGTTGGACAATTTTGTTTTTATTTTCACCCAAAATTAAAGCAAACATACAAACATTAGAAAGGCTCATGATCAGACATAATAGATATTCATTGTCAGTTATATTTAACAATATATATATATATATATATAATGGCATCCTAAATTTCCAGGAGCTGGTTCTGTAAGGGCGGGTAATTCTTAAGAAACTATTCTGCTTATTTTCTCTTCAAAATGAGAATGGAAACAATTCACTTTATAGTATCAAAAAGGATTAAATAATGTCGTTTTCTCACATTTGTTACTATGTGAGAAAAACGACATTATTTTTGCACCAACCTAATATAAAAGTGAACATTTAAGTCAATACTCAGAGATGACAGGTTGTTTAATGTTAGACACAATCGTCATGGCCTGATGATTGTCTCTATCATGAAACAGCCTGTCATCTCTGAGTATTGACTTAAATGAAAAATTTCTCAGTGTTAACCTGTAGAAAAAGACAATATTTATAAAGGTAAAAGACAATAGGAAAACTGTACTATTAACTAACAAGTTTTGTCCAATGTGAACTTTTTCAAGGCAAAAACGAAATAAATTTATTAAATCAAAGTAACTATTAACATCCTCTCTCAACAGCCAGTTGTGGAAGAGGATGTAACTCTTGGTGCTTACTTCACCACACGCAAATGACTTTGAGCCTCTTGTCAGGTTCAATCATGAAAGTTAATCCAGATCTTCATCTCACATGGTACAGTTGGCTTTTAATGCAGAATTCACATTGATTTGTTGGTATCTTCACAACCAAAATTTGCTTTTAAATATTGTGATCACTGAATCAATTTCTTAGGTGTTTGATTAATTTGCGCCCTGGCTTTTATAACATTTCACCATTCCTAGCGGAACTTCTCTTATCACAGTGTGGAATATGGAATAACAAAAGTGATGGAAAGAAAAAGAATCTAAAAGAAATTGGCTGGAAAAAAAAAAAAAATGAATTAAAAATTCCTATTCGTGCACATGTTTAATTTTTCCAATTTGTCATATGCAGAGTGCAATGGGTAAACTGTTGCCATTTTATATTTTTTATTTTGCACGTTTGTTTTTGATTTTGTCAATTGCAATGTACAGTATAATTATTTGGACACAACCTGTGAGAAAAAGAGCACAATCATGCAGTTCACTCTGCTAGAAATTTGGAAATGGCATGCTGTACTGCTTGGCATTCATGCCAGAAACTCCAATATGAACATTTCAGTGTTTGGGTGTCAATCTAAGAACAGCTGAGGATTCGGAAAAAGTCTAATAGTGATTACGAAGGTACAGCAACTTGGTCAAAAATTTAAATTTAAAATTTCAACTGTCTCTCATTCATGGGCATGTGTAGTTGCATCAATATAAACAAATTTAGTCCAATGAAGTCTTAAAGGACAAAATGCATCACATGAAAACTTTTTCCATTTTGTCATCCATTTCCCCCACCGTTTGATTAAATAAAGTGTTTATTATCTATTAGAATAGATAAAGTTGTCCTTAACAACCACTTCAGGAATGACAGATTCAGGTGACCATGTGACTCTGTTTTATTCAAGACAGAATCTGTCAGTTTGATTCCAACTCTTGTTAGAACCTGTCAACACAGTTATTGATTTTTAGAGTTTCAAAGACTAGTATTATTGAAATTTTTATAACAAGTTGTGTAAAATATAAAATCAGGTGAGCAAATATCTCATAAATTTGGCAGTTAAACTGCTTTTTGTTTTTTTTCTTGTTTTAAATCTTTATTTACAGATCTCTAAATTAAATCTGTTTTCCGTGTCTTCTTGCTAATCACTTGATAAATTCACTTTTTTCTTTTTTCTTTCTCTATAAATTGATGTAGTGAGAATGCCTAATCAGTGAAATGTTTAAAATGCTTTTGTTTTCATTTTGTTCAGTTTCATATGAAATTGCAAATTCAAATTAAAGGAACTCTTGACACCTTATGGAAAGAGAATGCTTTATTCGGATTACTTTGTTCTCCACACATGTGCCCTATCTAAAATGGCTTCTCAGACGACAACTTTGACTCTGTGTATAAAAAATCCTGTAGCATAATAAATCCAACATTGTCTTCAGTGGATGAAACACATCGGCTAAGCATTGTTTTTTGTCTTATCTATTTTTATTCATTTTGTCTCTTCTACAGATACACTTTATCTGAGAATATTTACACACACACACGCACACATATATATATATATATATATATATATATATATATATATATAATGTTTGAATGGTAAAGTGAAAATATATAAATAAATTAATATAAGTAAGTTTGTCACTTAGCTGATTGATGTTACCTTCATCATCCCAAATCCAGAGTCTTGTAAGTGGACTTGTCCGTTCACATTTCAGGCGGTATCAGCAATTTACTACTTATATTTTTCGATTTCTTTTCTTTTTTTATGCACTTATCATTAGTGTAAGTTTTCAGTATTGTTTTTGTGTGTGTGTAATATATATATATATATAAAATTTAATGCTAAAGTGAATATATATTTAATGCTTAAATGGTAAAGTGTGTGTACATACACACACACACACACACACACATATATATATATATATATATATATATATATATAGTGTAACCCGGATATAAGAGAAACCCGGATATAAGAGAGATGTTCTCTAGTCCCAAATTAGAGCCTGTGTTAATGTATATATAATAGACCAAACCTGGATATAAGAGACTTCTCCGGTCCCGACAACTCTCTTATATCTGGGTTACACTATATATATATATATATATATATATATATATATATATATATGGTAATCTTAAACATAGGTTATGGAACACCAAAGACTTGTCTCTCAGTGTAAAGTTCGACATATACAGATTAGACGATCTCTATATGTGTGACACTATGAGTTAGATATATGCGCGCGCGTATATATACACCCGCACATCTGTGTGTGCGTGCGCACGCACACATATGTGCGAGAAGATTAGTTAGATTTGACCTGGGTATCAAACTTCAAGACCCAATGTCTAGATTAGGAATCTAGATAAAAACATGTTTTGGACATATGGCCAAAAGGGTAGATAAGTGTTAAGTACTTGTCAAAATACGAAGATAGTTAAAAGACCGGCTCTGGTCAAAACTTAAAAGGGTCTGAATTTAATGTCCCTGAATCGGAGTCAGCTAGGCTAAGAAATATTTTTATGTCCACTTTCTTCAAAGGGAGAAATGGTCATGAAAAAGTTATGGGTTTATTCGTGGGTGTCCCTTTCCCGGAAATGATGAAAGAGGACTCTGCATATATACGGGAGCGCTTTGGGTTACGGACAGTGAGGCTTAGTTTAGGTTCGAGGAAGGTTGATTTAGGCCGGAGCAAGTAACAACGAAGAGCGACACATTAGCAGCCGGACATTGTTAGTTAAGATATATTTTTTTTTTTTGACAGCCAAGAATCAGCCCAGAGTTAATCATCCACAAAAGGTCACACGCCCTCCCTCCTCTTTTCGTCCTACCCAAGTTTGTAGTTGTTTTTCTTTTGCCTGTAAGCTTGCCTCTCGCTCGATCCGCCGCACAGAAATTCTACGACGTGGGGTCTATATCTTTGTGCAACAAGTTGCAGAGGTGGGTAGTCTCACATATGTCGTTTCAGTGCTGAAACTTGGACCCTGTACCGCAAGCACATAAATCAACTTGACGCCTTTCACATGCGCTGTCTTCATGCCATATGCGATATAAAATGGGATGACAGGGTCAAGAATAGTGCAACACTGAAGAAATGTAACAACATCACAGTCACTGAAACCATTCTAGCAAAGATACAACTTAGGTGGGCTGGTCATATTGTGCGAATGGATGAGCAGAGGCTTACAAAAAAGATGCTGTATGGACAACTACCAAACTCCAAGCATTCAGTTGGACGTCCACTCTTATGCTACAAAGACAAATTGAAAGACAACTTGAAATGTTTCAACTTTAATTTGAAAACCTGGGAAGCCTGAGCATCAAATCGAAAGTAGTGCCATAAGACATGTTTCATTAAGTTAAAGGGTTTTGAAGACAGTAGACTGAAGCAGTGTTCAGCTTTGTTATTATCTCCCCCACCCCCTCAAAAAAAATTGTTAATATCTAAAAAATATTTTGTCTTTAAATAACCTTCAAAGAGTTTATAAGCCATAGAAAATGAATCATCCAAATTAAATATGGATCAAGTAGTGAATGAACAGAAGTACAAAATAATAATCTAGCTGTCCCATTTTAGCCAAAATCTGATGATGCCTTGAGCATTTGATAGAAACATTGTTTATAAGATCTATATCAACCAAGATGAGAACACTAGTTCCTTCATTTTATGCCCAGTAGAATCTTTTATCTTAATACTAGTGTGTCAAAAACACAGTTATTCCCTTAACACCTTTATTACTGTATACACTTTTGATTACCTTGACAAAGTTTATTCTTTTAAAAAGCAATGATTAGAATTTTAATAAATATGAAAGATTTATGCATTTTTTATTTTTGAGAAATTACAACAAAGATGTTAAATTAAATAGCTTTCTTTTTGTTAAATATTGTTTATAAAGATAAATCCGGAGCTAGAGTTCCTAAGACAATCCAATATTATGTTCAGCTTTCTTCTGGCAACTCCTGCAACACTGCTTGTGCCAAGCTGTATTGGATGCTACCTTTCTCTTAAACAACATCGGTGTTGTGGAAAGACATGCTGTATGGGCAACTGTTGACCTTTCATAAAACCCTGCCCAAGCCTGTGCCCTGGAGAGGACACTCCAGCATCATCTCACTGTGATAGCAAAACACTGGAAGTAACAGTCTAGTGATGGAAGGATTCTGAAGGTCCTTCTGTATGGGGGAACTGTTTACCAGCAAGAAGGCATGAGGATAACCTCATCTTCACTTTGAAGACTTCTGCAGCAGTGACATGAGGGTGTTGGATGTGGATGTTAAGGGGTGGGAAGACATTGCCAATGATCACTCACATTGGAGGCATGAAATACACCAAGGGATAGAGCGAGGAGAGAATAAATGGAGGCTTGCTGCTGGGGAGAAGCATGCTCCAAGGAAAGAAAATGACACAGTGACATCGGGAGAGGGCGTCCTCACATGCATTCATTGCAATTAAGATTGTCAATCCTGTGTAGGCCTGTACAATCATAATAGATGCTGCACTATCATCAGCAGCTGAGGCATAACTTTTGGAGTACAGATCCGTGGTCTCTTGAGATCAACGGATGCTACATACACCCGCCCAACCAACCAACCAACCAACCAAGATGAGAACTATAGTTCCTTTATTTTTACATCCAGTAGAATCTTTTATCTTAATACTAGTTCACCCATGCTATCAAAAACAATGACATTTTAAGTCATTATGTTTTCACATGTGAGTCCTTAATTACACTCCTTCTACCAATAGGTCAGCTCAAGGATTACTCCTGATTGATAGTATGATGAAACTCTATACAACCTGTTGTTTGTTACTTGGAAAGGGAGCAGTAATTGGGAAATTAAAAGAAATATTATCATCAATAGATAAAATAAATAATCAGTAATCTTTAACTTTAATGCCCACAAAAGTACAATGAGTCAAAAGGATACTTATTCTCTTGACACTGCTATGATTGTATGCCTCTTTTGATTCCCTTGACAAATTTTATTCTTTTAAAAAACAATGATTAGTATGAAAGTAGATTTTTATATTTTCTTTATTCTTGAGAAATGACAACAAAGATGTTAGACACTATTTGTTAGATTTCTTTTTTCTTTTTTAATCAATTCACCTAAGCAAGGTGATAATGCCACTAAGATGCAAGGGGCTACTGAGAGTGAAAGAGAATGAGAAAACTTTAGAATGAACCAGGAAGCAAGGGATAAACCTCTACTTCTATTCAAAAGACCGGGAAGGAGTCTGAATCAGGCAATAGGTGAACCTATCTACTTCTATTGAGGGAAGTAAATAAATAAATACATAGTAAATAAAACTTGAGAGTTTAGGTGGAGATGTTAGAGTTGAAGTAGATTTTAGAAGGAATAGAAAACAAGATAAATCTCTAGTCTTGTTCAAAAGAGTGGGATGGAGTGAACTGGATGATAGGTGAATATATCTAATATTATTTACAAGAATTTATATTTACAAGATGATAAAAAGATGTGAACCAACTACAATGTAATATTTATTATGTACTATTTGATAAAAAATAACTATAAAAATTTTTTTTATTTTTGCATAAATTTATAAAAATGTCTGAACAAATTTTAAATAAACACCTAACGATAAGCAAATGTAATTATAAATTTTGAAAAAATGCATTTTCCAGTCATTTCATTCATTTGTTCTCACCACATAAATATTGCTTAAAAATTAATGTTTAAAAAAATTGTACACTTGTTCATCTTAGAAAAATAAGTTGGTCAATAAAACTGCCTCTAGCCTTGAGGAGGTCTTCAAAGTTAGCTCGATCAGTTCTTATTAATGTTGGTCATTGTGTCTATTTTGGTTGCTTTCAATGAGTACTTGGTATTATAGGATCATTGATTGGTCTCTCTCTATCTCTCTCAATGATGCTATCATGATCTTGGGAATGCAAATTGAAGAGTTAATAGTGACAACATGCTGATGACATGGTCACGGAACCCAGTCATTGAAGGTCCTTTTCAAGAGCAGCTGCCAGGTTTACTTTGACAGATTTTCTACTAAGACAGGGGTCTTAGCATAAATACCAAACTGGGAACTACTCAAATCATTATTACAGGTTTTTGTATCTACCAAAAGTTGGCAAATGTTTTTCAGTATTATAAAGAAAAAATTAGTACTTCTGTTCCCACAATCATTGTTATTAGTTTTAACCTGTGAAAATTTCAGTTTTCCTATTTGAAATTTTTGATAAATCTTCTTCAGTTAATGATTAAGCTCATGGCAAGTTCTATGACAATAAGATATCCATAGAAATTTCCCTATCGCATCGTTAAATATTTGAACTCGACAACTTTAGCAAAATGTTGCAATAACAATCAGAAATATGAATACTGGTTGTTATTTTAAGAAGTAAGGGGGTGCAAATGAAAAGATTTGAAATTAACAACTTCTTACATTTCATTGAAACAGACGTTAAACAATTCTATCTTTCCTTTTTTTTCTTCTTTCATTTTCTCATTGAAACCAAGTAGTGTCTTTGATGTTTTTGTCTTCAATGTGATCAAAATAAAATAGTTCATTATTTACAAAAATGTTAAACACTTCTATCTACCTTTCTTTCACTGAAACAAAGTAGTGTTTCTGACTTTAGTCTTTCTACGAGATCAAAACTGAATAGACCATTATTTCTGGGGTAATAGCAGGGTATACTCAAGGTGAAGAATCTTTGGTCAAGACATCAGATATAAGTGAGAACATTGGCTAGATAAATTGCCTGATTCTTCATGAAATATTAATCCTACAAAACCACTGGCAATAGCTTTATGTAGACAGACCACAAAATTCCTTTCATCAAAATTATTCTGCCAAAGAAACCCCATCAACTGGACAGTAATTATGTAAACAACTTAGAGTTTTTAGAAATAATTTTGATAGATTCATGCTTTTCCCAAATGGCATTTGTGCATAAGTGAATCTAACAAACCAGACTGGAATTTGAACTCTACTCTCTGATTTCTTCTTATGAGCCATTATGCACTACATCTAAGCACCCAGCATCTGGTATTTCCAAGTGGTCACTCATCTAGGTACTAACCAGGTATAATGTTGCTTAACTTTGTTGATTGAATTAGAACTAGTATTTCAAAATATGGTCGTAAGCCCATTACTGTAATTGCTTGTCTTCTAGGTTTTCGATAAGTGGAAAAAAAAAGGATGTTCCAAATTTATGCCAGAAAGCAACTGGAAGCTACTTTTCAAGCCGTCTGGTAGTTTCATTTCAACTTGATGAACAGATCTGTAGAAAATTTGAATGAACAGAGCTGAAAAAAAAATCTGCAGAAAATTTGTTGTAACAGTGACAAACATCAGTTGTTCTTCAGAGGTTTTATCAATAATAATTGACAATGGAAATATTTCTCTTTCTTACTTTTTTTTTCTTTTTTTTCTTCTCTCAACTCAATTGGAGTGGTGAAGGAATCTCTGTGACAGTGTGTTTGTTCACTTTTAATAGAAGTATTATTCATCAGAACATGTTTTGTGTTTCTTAGCAACATACCTATTCTTGGCAAAAGGGTATTCTTAGCTTTTCATTTTCATCTTTGGTTGCTAGGAGTTGCTAGTTTATCTGGGAGGCAGGAACCCAACTTTCCCTTTTCTTGGTTTTGATCAATGAAGTGTTTGAATCCAGGGTACTGGCCTTTCTTGGGAGTGGGGAGGTATTTCTGCCTTACTTATATAACAATTTCTTATCAGTTTGACTTTTTTTTTTTCTTTCTTGAAGGCAATTCACCCCAAGCAAGGCATAAGTGCCACTAGCATGCAAGGGGTTACAGGGGATTGAGAACAAGAGAAAAAAGGCATGTTTGAGAAAAGGATACAGAGAAGGACGGGGAACAAGCTCAGGGTATCAGATATCGATTGACATTACACTTGAATATTTGAAGATTATAGTCAACGAGGAAGCAAGTAAGGGGAATGTAGTTCCACAGACAGGAAGTGCAGGAGAAGAAGAGATGGTTATATTTAACCATTTTGACAGTGGGACCGAGATGCCAGCCTGGTAGTTTACTTAAATTCCTGCAGTCTGGGAACCAGCAAAAGTAACATGTCAGAACAGTTGTCATAATTTGACAATCTAAGGCAGCCACTAACGCATATCCAGGTTTTGGCAAACACCTGAAATCAGGTAGCTTTATGACATATTCCAGGGCTGCGGCTTGCCTGCAGTCACCAATTATGATGTCATTCCAGGTCCGGTCTGCTCACTTGGTCAAGATCAATCCCGGAATCAGAGAACAAGCTGTCAGATCACTCATCGGTTGTTGATGGTGTTTGACACAGCAGCTGGTCTCAAAGTTGACCTCTTCATTGTGATTTTGATCTTAAGAGGGTCAAGCCAAATTTCCACTGGGATATCTTAACCACACGAAACCAAGGTGTTGAACACGTGCATACAAAATTGAAAAATAAAATGGACGACACCTGAATAAGTCATGATATGATGTTTATACAAGAATAAAAATATATTTACAGTTCTTTCTTTGTTCTTTTTCTTCTTTTCCTAACCCGTTCTAATAACAGGCAACAGAATGAAAATTGCGGGTAGCTTCTTTGGAGAATCTTCAAGTACTGTGATTTGTACTTTCACGGTTATTCGTTGAAGTTTTTCTTCAGTGACAACTGGATTTAACTTCAAGTAATGTTGATTTTTTTTCATTAGGTTGGCAAGCAGCGTTATATCAGAAATCTCTTTTCCCCGGTCACAACCTCACTGCAACTGACTTGGCTCCAACTTCTCCGACTGCGACTCCAATGGCAACTGACCCCAACTAACTTTGGCCCATGTGGGCACTTGTATTTATGGGTGTCCCTTTTAACTGGTGTGGCGTTGACAAATAGTTGGGTTTTATGCAAATCTCCCAAAATTCAACCAGTCATTTTCTTTTGTTTTCTATTTCACATTTCCAATTTTGGAAGATCCTCTCCTCCTTTGGGAGGAGCCATCATATGATGTCAGCCTTTATTCTGTTTACAATTATAATTTTTTTTCTCGGGGAAATTTTCTTTCATGGGAAAATTTTGGCTAAGAATCCTCTCAGCACGTAGTCAAGCCGGACATCTTTCAATAGCTGACCTTAACCTCTGGCCTCTGATCCTGCACCTGTTTGCTGAATCGCATTGTGTCTAGCAAAGTCACATTGTGTAACTTTTTTCAACAAAATTCATACATCTATTCTCATATCTTGGGAAAATAATTCTCTTTCTGACAAAAATTTAAAATCGTTTTGTTTTAACCCTTTTTGTCCATACACCATGTTAAATATTGTTACAGTTTGGCATTCGTCAGTTTTTGGGATTTCAGACTTCGGTAATAAATGTCTTTCTGAAGGGTTAAAATTTGGGTATACATTCAATATTGTTGTGTCCCATTTTCTCAGAACTCATAAATTTTATTAATCATTTATCCTTGAAATAATTCTCATGTAGATAATTTTTAATTTCACCAAACTTGATTGATGTTCAGTTTCTCTGAACTGTATCTTCAGATTGCTTTTTATAGCTTTAAAACAATGTTTTTTAACTCGAACGTTTTACCTTTTTCTTCAAATCATTTCTCATTTGCCTGAATGTTCTCTTTAATGAATCTAACCACAGCTGCAAGCCACCTAAATGGTTAGGGTAAGTAATGATAATTCTGTTAAAGTCCCATGTCTCAACTTCAGTCACTTTCTAATTCATGTGATGTGGCTTCCCTCTGTCTTTTCAACAAATATTTTCATAGCAATTTCTCTAATGAGCATTTTTTTCCTTGGTGTCCTAACTCCATGAATTTAAGCATTCTACTAGATCAGCAACCAGGTCTTGCTGTTTTATTGTTGAACTTTCTCGATGCAAATGCCACTTCTACTCTAACAGTTTTTCTCACACTTCTTACATGTGATGCTCCCTTCCAATTTCTTTTTTTCTTGTCCTTTCCTCAATCCTCTCTGTTAAAACAGAGTGACAGCACCTCACCAAACAACAGAAAAATCTTTCCTGACTAGAAATTTTGAAAAACTTAAATACTGCCTGGTTGAATCCACTTTGGCAGGAAGGGAAATAATTTATTGCTCTGCTTAAAACGCATTCATTAATCTGAGGAATAAGTCTAATTAGTTAGCCAAGGATAGTGAGTTCAATCCTAGGTAGGAGTCAGCATAGTTAACATTCTCCATTCTTAGTTATCTCATTCTCTTTCACTACCTGTAGACCCCCACCCCTGCATTCTAGTGGCATTATCACCTTGTTTTGGAGGGTGGGTGGAACAACAACAACAAAAAACTAACATCTTCAATGGATGCCAGGTTTGATAATCATTCCAGCCAGAGAATTTGTTATATCTTGCAGATGATGTTGAGTAGCATGGGTATCATGTGGGCAGGCATTATGCTGCTGGAACAGTGCATTACCTTCCTGCCATTTAGTATGGTTTTAAATAACCTCATCAGATTTTTGACCCTCATGTGGATGTCATGTATGACATCCAACACATTCAGAAATATTTTAACTATCATTCATATGCAACCATTTTCTCAGATCAATGATGGAAAATGGCTTTCAGTGAATGGATTCTTCATGTCTTAGAGAAGACAATCCTTCATCAAACCCAATAGACTGGTGCTACAAAATCACAAAGAGCTTTACCAAATAAAAAAAGCCTCTTCATTTGAAAACTTTCAGTAACGGCAACAACTAAAATAGATAGCATGTGGTGTTAGAAGGGAAAATAATGATATAATTAAAATGTTGACTTTCCACATTAACTTAAACAAATGTATCAAAAGGAGAGTTATTCCCTTGCACCACTAATGCACATTCACTTGGCAATGTTTGTTTACAAGATTATAAAAATGGGAACCATGTTCAGTGCGATATTTATTATTTACCTTTTATGATGAAACAAATTTGAAAAATCTTTTTATTCAAAAGTTTATAAAAAAAAAAATTACCCAAAATATAACCATGCAATATTTATAGTAAAAATTGCAGAAATATTATAATTAAACACAAGGAAAACTGTGTCCACCCAATGAATAAGGAGATAAACACTCAAAATATTGAGTATTTGTGGTCTTGCCTAAAATCTAAAATTACAATGATGTTTGGTTTAGAGGAAGAGATATTCTCAACGTCTTTTAGTGAATTTATGCAGAAGAACAAAGGAAAGAAATGACCAGAAATGCATGTTTTTTTTTTGTTTTTTTTTTTGTTTTTTTTTTTTTGTTTGTTTTTTTTTTTTTGTTTTTTTTTTTTGTTTGTTTTTTTTTTGTTTTTTTTTTTTTGTTTTTTTTTTTTGTTTTTTTTTTGTGTTTTTTTTTTTGTTTTTTTTTTTGTTTTTTTTGTTTTTTTTTTTTTTTGTTTTTTTTCAAAATTTCTAATTACAGTTACTTGTTATTGTGTATTTATTTAAATTTCTTGTTCAGACATTTTTATAAATTTATGAATATTATTTCTTTGTAAAATAGTAAATAATAAATATTTCATTATAGTTGGTTCATATATTTTCTTGTAAATAAGCAATGTAATAAATAAATAGTGTTTATCAGGAATAAAGAAAATGTATAAATCCTACTTTCATAAGTTTGGGTTTTATTAAATTTCTAATCATTAAAATGAACATTGCTAAAGAACTAAAAAACAAAAAACAAACAAAACAACAACTACATTGTAATAGTAATATCATCGGAATAAGCATCTTATTGACCCACTTTTTTTTTTTTTTTTTTTTTTTTTTTTTTTTAGGCATGAAGGTTAAACATTGCCAAAGATTTTAGAAATTTCAACTGACAATAATGCTATTTGGTCAACAAATTCTGAATATTTCCATTTAAGGAAAAAGCTAATCTATCCATTACCAAATATTCCTGATTCTATACAACATCTAAAACAGAAACATTTTGGCTAAATGAATGAATTATTTTTTTTTTTTTTTCCCTATCCATTTTATGAGAATGGGCTCAATAAGTTTTTGGCCTGACTCACTTCACAAAATCTGACCAAATGACTAAACCTCAAATTTTAAAGCACTGTTCTTGGAGTTCTTGTATCAAACAATTGCAAGAGAATTTAAGATTGGTGCTAAAAATAAAAAGAATCCTGAAAGAAGTGCCATTCAGTTTAATTGCTGCAGTGTCTCAATTTTCAGGAACAATTTATAGATTTTTTTTTATTCTTATCTTACTATATTGACTTGGAACAACTTCCTCAGTTTTATTCTATTCAAGTCACTTGAGAAACAATCTTTGTAATAAAGTTTTATCATAGGTCTTATCAAAGACAGTTTTATTTATCAAATTTTAAACTGTTAAAAAACTTTCATAAAGGAACCATTTCTTTTGTTGTGTGGGTTTAATGGATTGTGGCTGGGAATAAGAAATTGGAAAGCTGATTTTGAATTCCAGTCAAGTTCATTACATTCACTTATATGCAAATACCCTTGGAAAAAGTATGAATCCATCTTTTATATCCCCAGCTATTGGTTAAATAACAGGATACACTAGCTTCTGTAGACTTGATTGGTAACTATTTTAAAGATGGTGACATACTCAAAAGACCCATTTCCCAGCAAACCTGGGCCACTAGTGGGGTTGGATTGAAAATGCACAGTGGCTGAAATTCTTCAGTTGTGTGAGTTGTTCATTTTGCCACAGGTGGAGAAAGCATTTATCTCTTTTGATATAAAAACAAAAATTAACCACCCAAACATCTAAATTTATTCAATTGTAATAGTAATATTAGCGGTTTCCTTATAAGGAAACATTCAACATTGAGCAGACAGTACCACCTGCAGTTGAAATTTATAAAATCATTCTCTAAAAGGAATTTTTCAGGAAAATAAGTTTTTCATATCCACTCTTATTGCTCTTTTTAGTATTGATGGGGAAAGAGGTTTCCTTCCTAACCTTTTGTTTGAAGTTGAATAGAATGTCAACATTATTTTCTCGAGTTACGTGTAATATCAATTTTTGTTTTGATATTGAAAGTTCTCAAGTGATGTTGTTCTGTGGTTTGTCCATGAGGTTCAAAGAAGGATCGTCCTTACCAAGACCTACAGGCTTCATTTGCTCATGGCCAAATTTGACTATTAAACCTGAGAAAGAGGTATACAGCCGAGAGTTTAAATATTTCTGAATGGGTTTGACACCAGGCATGGAATCCATATGAAAGTCGATGTGATGAAGATGTTGAAGAACATGATGATCATTGCCAAGATCCTCAGATTTCACTCTCTCAAAGCCAAGTGTGATAGACAAGAAAAATCATTCAGTTGTCGGTATTTCAGAAAACCACTCGGTTGTCGGCATTTCAGCTACCTTGAACTCTTGTAAATTTAAAGCATGCTGGATCAGATGGTGGTTCCTCCTGCAAAGAGGAACACAAGTTTGAATCCTGCCTGGTGGGGCACATTTTCTTTATTGATTTTTCTCAAGTACACAGGCCTGACGATTGCATCTAGCATGAAACAGACTGTTTCCTCTAAGTGTTGACTTCTATATTCACTTTATATATAACATTTTCAAAAATGTGTTAAATCTTCATGACCCAAAATAAGACTCTGGAAGTATCATTAGACATGCTAAATCAAAATTTATTTTGGAATCTTTTCTCAGGCTGAGAATATTTCAGCAGCTTCTTGTAAAAGTCTGAAGCTATGACTCTGACTTTGAAATGTTACTGGCACTGTCTTCTTCAATAAACCAGATTATTTTTTGTTTTTGTTGATTTTTCAAATTTTGACAAGTTCTTATTCCACAGGTTAATGTTTAAATAAAAATAATGAAATAATAATCACAATAGTTTTTTATTTCTTGTTTATGCATGTAAGGCTGCTTGGTTGACACACACACGCACACATGCACATATATATATATATATATATATATATATATATATATATATATACACACACACACACATTGATGTCAACACCCAGTGGCAACAGTCTTTTTCCATCTGGCCTGACAATTGCGTATAAGCATGAATCACTCTAGCATTGGAAATTGGCTTCAGTGTCCATTTTTATATTTACATATGATATTAAGCACTTTAACCCCATAAATATACCATACCTTAAAACTATATTTTATCATATATATATATATATATATATATATAACATATCTTCATTCAAGCATGTTTCATTGAATAATATAAACATGTCTACTTATTTTTATAATTATCCTTTCTAGTTTTCTAATCAGTTTCTTGATGTAAAGATGAAGTTCATCAAGGAAGGTGCTATAGTTTTGTTCCTACACAAGTACTTTATATTTATTGAGATATATATATATATAGTAACGTTAATTGTGCTAAATAGTTTTCTTTTTTCCATTAGTCAACAACTCTAAAATTGACCAAACTTCTGAAGCTGTCCAAAGATGGGTGTGATGGAAATTTTAAAAGTCCAAGGGCTCAACGCAACCTTTGTATCATTTTGGGCTGTTTGGCAGAGAAAATGGCTGGTAAGTTCAGATTTTTATTTCTATTCTTAATTTGGTTTGCGTTAATTTCAAATTGCCTGTCCGTTTCCTATGCACATAAAAGTGTTGCCATTCATATGACTATTTTAATGTTAGAAGTCTTCTCTTTGGGTTTGTCATTTTTGTATTTGTCCATATTTCAGCTATCTTGGACTCTTGTAAATTTAAGTAAACTCCTGCGAGATAGTGCAGGATATCTAAAAACATTAGTGTGATATTTGCATTACAAAGTTTATATATATATATATATATATATATATATATATATATATATATATATATATATATATATATTCAGTGAGGTGAAACAAGTATTTGAACAGTAAAAAAATGGATTTAGAATCATATATTGAAAGAAAAGCATGGTCTAAAGCTTACAATATATTCGTAAAACAATTATAAATGTAAATAAACAGCAAAAATAAATTATTTGACATATTTTATATACAAATTATTAAAACAGGTAGTGAAAAAAGTATTTGGACAGTTCCGAAACTATGTTGAAAATTAATGTTTTGAGTGTATGTACTCAAATATACTAAAAACATTAATTTTAAACATAATGTTCACGGAAAATAGTACAGCGCGTAAAAAATGACCATTTTGTGACTCGGAGAGAACTTCAAAAAGATCTCAGCAGTGAAGGAACTCACATATGCAAGAGGACCATAAGTTCTGAACTTCACCGACAACAATTAAAATCTAGCTCTCCTCGCAAAACCCCATTGCTAAAAAAAAACATCATTTAAAATCCAGACTTGAATTTGCCAAAACTAATTTACAAAAGCATGCTGACTATTATAAGCAAATTTTATGGTCTGATGAAAGCAAGATTGAACGTTATGGCCACAACGATGCTATCCATGTTTAGAGAAAGGATGGAACAGCCTTCAATCAAAAGAACACCATCCCCACTGTGAAGCACGGAGACGGTACCATTATGGTTTGGGGATGCTTTGCATATAATAGTACGGGACAACTGAAAATTATTTAGGGCACAATGAATGCAGCCAAATATATTCAGATTTTAGAAGATTGCTTGCAGTCATCAGTTGAGAAATTAGAACTTGGACCAGATTGGGTTTTTCAATAGGACAATGATGCGAAACATACAGCCAAAGCAATACGTGCATGGCTTCAAAACAATAACATCAACATGTTGACATGGCCCAGCCAATCGCCGGACATGAATCCCATAGAGAATCTTTGGAGAAAGCATAATTTATATTCTGTCCAAATACTTTTTCCACTACCCGTTTTAATAATTTGTATATAAAATATATATACATGTCAAATAATTTATTTTTGCTGTTTATTTGCATTTATAATTGTTTTATGAATATATTGTGAGCTTTAGACAATGCTTTTCTTTCAATATATGATTCTAAATCCATTTTTTTTACTGTCCAAATACTTGTTTCACCTCACTGTGTGTGTGTGTGTATATATATATATATATATATATATATATATATATATATATAAGAATCCAATAAGAAATGTTTATAAATGTAACATGTTTTGCTTTTATTTAAGCTTCATCAGAAAATGAAATATTGAGAAAATGAAAATTCTGAAATTTTTTTTTTCTTTTGTTAGTTAAGCAGACCTCACATATATCTGTCCTGTCAAGCAGCATTTGTGTATATAATTAGTTTGTATGAATATCATAATTCTAGTTGCTCTATACAGGATTCAGTTGATAATGTGTTTTTGTTTTTTATAATATGTATACATGAATTCCTGAAAACAGCACATTGTTGCCATTAAGAGTTAATTATGAACACAACCATAATGTACTGTGTTTGAGAATTAAAACCTTTCTATTGCTTTCACCAAAATATCCACATATTAAGAAAAACAAAAACGTCCTTGATAACAGCTAATCAATTAATCAAAAGAACTTGGATCCAAAGATCATTTGGATCCAAGTTCTTATACACTCTGTCCCAAAAGATCTCTTGTATACATCAATGAAAAAAAATAATTAAAAGCTTAGTTGTAATGCCTTGTCAGTCATCTTCAATGAAACCTGTATAAAATAGGGATTGTTGCCCAAATACACTCATATATGAAAGTATGAAAATATCTAGAGCACAACAAAAGCTTACAGATATAAACTTTGAAAGGTCTTAACAACTGATGATCATTTCTTAAATAGGAAATTGGAATTTGCTTTATCATGATGGTTTCTCATGGCCAAATTGGTAGAGAAATTTCTGTGGCTCAGAAAGTGGCTCCCTTTATGAAAAAATATGTAAAAAAAACATTTTCTGGCTTTTATTTAACCTGCAAATGGTTAAGCTGTAAAAAAAAAAAAAAAATTATGCCTCTCTCTTGTAACATCTTTTCCAAATGAAACCATTAATTAAGAAACACATGCAAAATCAATGACAAGAACAATAGAGCAGAAAAACACAAAATAAATTACATACACTCTTTCCAAACCTCGGGGGGAAAAAAAGCCTGCCACTATGGAAAATCCCAAAGGGAAAAGGTTACTACAACAAGACTACGAATAGGTCACACTAAAAGACAAGAGCAACACCACAATATCCTACATGTCAAACCCAATATATCATAAAACATTTTCTAATTGAATCTATTGATCATGACTCAAAAAGACACAATTTCTTCGAGGCAAATCGTCTAAAAGAATTATTCAAAAATATTAAAATAAATAGTTATAACATTCCTGAAATCAGTTGGATTATATCTGAAAATATAAAAAAAACAAAAATTGTCTATTTTTTCCTATACATAAAATCAAAATAAATTATTTGGGGCATGAAATGGCTCTAAAGGGTTGATATGACATGAAAAATTCACTTCTGAAAATGATATTCTAGTTTTTCTCATTATTCAGTACGCATTCAAAATGTATATTTTCTAAGCTGATCTTAATCTGGGACTGCAACAGATGAATGGAAACACTTGGGATGATTGTATTTTGTGTTGAGTGTTCTTGTTGGGCAGGATCACTGGTTTTCAAATTTCACAGCTGTCACACAATTCTGATGCTTTGATCACTCATGCCTATAGCATTTCTTTTTTGGATACTTGTTTCTAAAGTGAATAAAATTAAATTAGATTACCCTGTTCTCCAAAGAATATAGACTATATTGTTTCCTTAGTAATTGTAAAGCTTTTTTAGATTTGTTGACATGAAAACAGATGTGTAGGTAGTGTACAGGCTCTCAGCTTGGAAAGTGAGATCAGTGAATGCTGTATTGCAATACTGATAATCTGTTACTTATTTCTTTTCTAATGTCATGAATCAGTCTCTCCCTTTCTCAGCTATTCTTTATGAGCTGAAGGCTTTGAGGATGTTGTAGACTGGAGTCCAAAGGCTTCAGCTAATACAGAATTTGAAACCGGGAAAAAGGTAACATGAAACCATTTCACAATATTTCCTAAGAAGTTGTCATGGCAATTCAAAGATAATAAAGAAATGAAGTCTTTGGAAAAAGCAATGAGAAACCACTCCACTATCTTTCCCAGGAAGTCAAGGCAATTTACAAATAATAAAGAAAAGGAATCTGTGGAGAAGGCAATGAGAAACCACTCCACTGTCTTTCCCAAGAAGTCATGACAATTCACAGATAATAAAGAAAAGGAATCTGTGGAGAAGGCAACAGGAAACCACTCCACTGTCTTTCGCAAGAAGTCATGGCAATTCACAGATAATGAAGAAAAGCAATATGAAGAGATATGTCATTTAAGAATATATGAAAATAAGAGAAAAATCAACTCCTGTACATAGATTGACTATTATAAAGTAGTGAAAATGTATTTGCTTTTTTTTTTAATTTTTTTTTGTTTTTGATATTCTTTTGAGAAAGGTAAAGATATTTTTTTCAAGCTGTGTTAATATTTTCTTTTCTTTGTTGTTATTGCTAGGACCTAGCAGTATATCTCTGTTAACAAATGATGTCTTGGATTACTTAATATCAAATATGAAGGTAAGTGTCAACATGTTTTTCTATTTTTCTATTTTAAGGCTTTGAAGAATGGTTTGACTGTTGCCATGATCAAAGCAAACAAGATTAATATAAACATGCAATTTTACATGGAGAGAAAAAGAACATTAATTTGTTTTTAGCAATAACTAATAAAAGGGCAGAAAAATATAAAAAAGCTAGTTTCCTAATCTTATTTTCAATTAAAATTTATTTCTTTTGCTCCTTCTTGAATCCAGTAACTAAAATATTGCCTTTTAAACTATTTAAGATATTGAGAATCAAACTTGTTAACCGTGCCAATGATGCATCATATATATATATATATATATATATATTTCGCTGTATCACAGCTCATCAGTGTGGCTAGACGTTCGGTTGCCTCTAGCTAGGATTGAAACCCGAGTGAATTGGCGTCGATCGGGATTCTACCACTAAGCCGTTGGCACATGGCAGGGATGAAGGGGAATTTAAACGTATTTATTTTTAGATAAACGCACACACTATATATATATATATATATATATATAATGTGGGTGTGTAGCTGAAATATAAGAACTTTCCAACTATGATATCCAGGTTGAGTTGTCATCATCAACTGTCAAGGAAGTGTGACTTCCTGATGACATTGGCCTGAAGTGACAGCCCCAGTGTGCTGCATCATTTGGAAGTGCCTGCAAATGTATGACAGGCTGTGACCCATACCTTGTGAGTGAAAGTGGGTAGATGAAGCTGTTGGAAACTGTTGATGGGCATGCTAACAGAAAATCACAGGCTATTGTGCCTGAGTGATCAAGTATCCCAGCTTGTTCAGTTGCTGAGCATACCAGATTTTATGCTATCTTCAGAAATTTAACTATGGTCTGCTCAGTACAGTTGCAGTATAGACAATAGGTTGTTCCTGTTGTTCTTGATGAAGAAATACAAATATGCCTGAGTAGGTGTGTGAAACACAGGGATTAGCTATTTGCTTTAGTTGACAGATGTACCCAGAAATGTGTAATCTCTCTCTCTCTCTCTATATATATATATATATATATATATATATATATATATATATATAATGAGAGAGAGAGACGAACCTCTCATCAACGGACTAATAGGGGGATGAGTTGGTTTGTTAAAGCTGATTGTCTTTAGATGGGAAGGGATTCTTTTTGAGTTATAAAATCACTCTAGTAACTAACTGTAGTTATGATCATGACGTAAATACTATAAACATGTATATATGGCATAAATAAATATATACTTAATATAGGTATATTAATCAAAATAACAAAAATAATAGATTTCTCACAGTTACTTTTTCACACATGCGCTAATGTATCGTACTTTATATACTGTACTCCAATCTTTGTTTACAATTGAAAATCCCGCCACCGTCACCAAGTGGTCACTTTGAGAACAAATATGAATCGTTCTGCTAGGCCCACAAATTTTGAAATACATCACTGACAATTTAAAAGTTTTTTTTTCCTACAGACATTTTTTTTATTCTGCCTGCAGATTTTGTCCATTGCATCCAAAGTCCATTCATAGAGAAGGGTGCGTAGATGATAGGTTTGTCTCTACTTAATGTTATTTTTAGTAGATATCTATATTTGAGTGGATGCTCTGTTTATTTATTAAACAGTATATTACTATATTTATTTATTTCCATCTACTGGCCTGAATATTCGAGAAATCTTATTAGAAAAATCTCTCCTATAGGATCTGAACCTACGTTCCCCTAGGGGAAACCGTCATTAGATCTGACATACTTTGACCTCTTCACTATAGAGAACATCAGATCTAATGTTGGTTTCCCCTAGGGAACACCTGTTCAAATCCTCTTGGAAAGCTCATGTTTTTCTAATGAGATTTCTTGAATATTCAGACCAGTAGATATAAATAAATAAACTGTTTAATGAATAAACAGAGCATCTACTCAAGTATGGGTATCCAATTAAAAATAATGTTTAAGGAATATAATATGGAGTGATAAATGAAAGATCCATTCATTCATACAGATATATATATATATATATATATATATATATATATATGAAAACAAACATGAGTGAAATATCATGAAAAAATGGACACTCTAGCATTGCTTGGCAACCAGTATCGGAGAATGAAAATGCTGAATTCATTACTGGGTATGAAATTCACTCTGAAATGAACTATCAGTAAACATAATTGGTACTGAATCATCATGTAGGACCCCTTTTCTGAACTGCAGATCAAGAATATTGAATAGGGCACTACTCTTAGTCAAAATCATGTGGCTGTAAGTTAGGGTGTGTCAGAGCTGCTTCTCTCAGGAGTGAGAAAAGCCTGATGAAATATATATATATATAAGACACACCCATCTTTTATATATATATATATATATATATATATATATATATATATATATATATATATATATATAAGACACTCCCATCTTTTTCGACATATGAAGGTCAAGCAGCTGAGTTCTTAGTACCAAACAGCCAGATTACTTTTACACATGATTTAATTAGAATGGTGAAGGCTTGTGCAGAACCAACCACACTTTTTGGAAGATCTAAATACAGAGAACTACCCCAAGATCCCCAAACAATCCTCCTTAGCTTTTGATTTCAGTGTCGTCCTTCTCCTAGGTCAGTTGTTTCCCAAGACTATTAGCACATAAGTGAATGTAATGAATTTGGCTCTCTGTTTCTTTAGTCTGGGCCACTATCCATTACTCAACTGCGCCTCTCTCTCTCATATATATATATATATATATATATATATATATATATATATAATTCCTCACTTGTAGCACAACTTGGAGTTTCATGCACAATGCAATCTTCAGGTGCTGGATAGACTGCATTGTGCATGAAACTCAGTGTTGTTCTGTTGGTGAGGGATATGTATATTTATTAATATATACTTAATAGCTCTGTTATATTACATTGAGAACTATTTTATTAACACCAGCTCTATGTGCAATAGATATATAATTTTCTTTCATTTCTTTTTTTTTTGTTTATATGTTATTCTATAGATACAAATATTTAAGTAAATGCTCTGTTTATAATAAACGGTATTAACAACATTAATGTACAAGAAATTTCAAAGAAAATATGTGTCCTCCAATATATATATATATATATATATATATATATAGGTGTTAATGTCCAATTCAGATAAGGAAAACTGGAATGTGAGAGTTAAATTGAAAACTAACTTCTGGCAGGTGGGAATCTAGAGACATCTAGGCATCGTTTTGCACGGCTTAAGAATATCTGTCAATTTGGACAGTGTTAAGAGCAGTCAACCTGGCAAATTGTTACAGATGTAAAAGGATGAAATGATATTTTTGAAATGAAAATTAAGGCAGAAACAAGTATTTGTGTGTGTGTGTGTGTATATATATATATATATATATATATAAGCTGTTTGAAAAAAAAAAAAAAAAAAAAAAAAAAGACATCAGGAAGTTGTCGAAGGTCAGCCAGAAAATAAATTTGGCAACCTAAAATTTCAGTTTCTTGTGCCAGTAACAGAAAAAAATTAGAGGAAAGTCTGCTTTGGAAAGGTCAAAGGCTTATCAAGCATAATGCAGTTGAGTATAAAAATGAAAAGGAAATATTTTGTGCATTAACATCTGCATGGGTCATTCAGTTTCACTGTTATGCTAGCTTCTACACAAATAAAATCTTTAAAGAATAAGCTTAGTGAAAACTTCTGTTTTTTTTTTTTATTATTATTATTTCTTTCTCAAGGTACTTGCTTTGTTATTGCATATGGGATAATTTTTGTTCAAATTTTTGAGATGAGTAATTATCATTATTATATGCTCAGATACCTTTGCTGAATGGAAGAAAGCAATGGTTAAATGAGATTGGATCTTCTAGCAGTTGTGATTTCACTCTCTTGCCCTAGGAGGTGCTGAAAAGCTGTATAGAAAATTTGATGGGTTACAAAATGTGATTTTTGTTCCTTGGCTTTTCTTCCTGCATCTTGAAAATGATCTTCGAAAATCTGGTGGGTGGAAATAGATGGGGGTGCATTTACGTGCTTAGGCCTATTTAAGAAAATTCGAGAAATATCAAAGGAATAATTTTTTTTTTTTTTTTTTTTTTATATCAAGTTCACCCCCCATGTGAGGTAGTAAAACCACGAAGATGGTTATGGAAGAATTAGAAACATTGCTAATGACCAGGAGGACAGTAAATAGTGATTGACAGTGCATGTAAATTTTTGCAAATTAAAGTTGAGTGGAAAGCATGGAGCCAGAAAGAGTTCCACAAGTGAGAAGTGTGAGAAAAGAAACTGTTAGTATGTTAGTATAGAACTTAGGTTACATCTAGCCAGCTCAACTGTAAATTAATGAGACTTTTCCACCAATCTAGGACTGCACTTAAATTCAAAATGTCGAGGTACCATAGTGAAGAATTCATCTGAACAATTACATTGAAAGTATTTATAGAAAAGTCACAGAGAGGCAACCTTATGGTGGTGGGAAATTGACTGAAGCCAAGATGCCAGATCAGGACCAATAATATTGTTGATTTTTCTTTGGATTTTATCAAGGAGCTCTAGATAAATAGCAGGAGCACCGAACTCTATGTGGCACCAATATTCTAAGAATGGATGAATGGTAGACTTATAGATATGTAGGCTAGATTCTTAATTAATGATACCAGGTCTAATATCAATCTGGTTAATTAGCACGTTAACATTTTATTTTATCTACAATGAGTTAATATTTCTCTTTTTCTAAGCAATTATATGTGGTTTCAACCTCTTTTTCTTCAAAAAACAAAAAAAAAAATGTTTATATTGTCTTCATTTTATCAAAAATTTTTTTTTTTTTTTAATGGTCTGGTCATTTGTTTGAACTCTTGTACTGTATCAAAAAGACATAGCTGAAAAACAACACTCATTGGTTTTGTTTTGCATGTTAAAAACAGTGAAATTAAAAACTTATATATATATATACACACACACACTATAGTTAAGTTTTGAAGCCACCCCTAGAATTAGTGCAGGATAAACTTAATGGAAAAGTGAAAAAAAATGAGAAAGAGTTCTTAGTCATTGAAAAAAGAATGGAATCAGTTATCAAACTTATACTATGAGAAATTTTTACATTGAATGCCAAAAATTTGTGCTTCAGCAATCAAGGCTAAAGGAGGATATTTTGATAAGAACAAGATTTAATCATAAAATGATTTTTTTTTTTCTTTTTGTCATAACATTTCATATAAAAAAAATCATGTCTCGCTTATTTTTAACCATGTATAATAATTTTCTCTTATTTAAAGCAGAAAATAACTACTTTTGGAGCCAATTTAAAAAAAATTACCAAGTGTAGCCTTAAACATTTGAACTGTAGTGAGTGAGTGAGTGTATATATATATATATATATATATATTTTTTTTTTTTTTTTCAGTATTCTGACTCCCCAGTTGTCATCCTGCACTCTATTGTTGCCATGGAGAAGTTTGCAGAAACCAGTGAGTATTCATTCTTGCTAAAGAATTGCATGCTAACCATTTTATTTTAGCTAAAATAACTTTTTTATTTTTATTTTAGGCTGTGTTATTTTTTTATTTTTTTTTTTTTTTTTATGGCTATGAATGTCTCTGCTGTGTCTATCATGTTAAGAGGCAATGGACAAACTGATCCACTATTTTTCTCTTAACTATCATGCATTTTTTAGAGTTGCATTTTATTCATTGAAAGCTTATAATGCAGAATAAAAGATGGCTTTATAATCTACAAAATGCAATCTGAAAGTAACGCCTTTTATTTCTTTTCATGGAAACTACTGCAGATGAGCAGAATAAACCACATCTGGCAACAAGACCTCTGATTGGTTGATTGGAGGTTTTGAGAAGCAAGGAACCACCTCTTCATTGCTGTTGCTCCCAGGTTCACCCTGACCTGGGGTGGTAGCACCTGTTAGGGTCCCAGCACCTGTTAGGGTCCCAGCTATGAGCAAATTGTGAACCCGCAAGCAATATAAAAGTATAAATACAGTTTATTTTAAAAAGAATTACCAACAATTCATATTTATAGCAAAATGACTAACAATACATTTTATATTAGAATTAACAATACATTTTATAGCAAAGTGACCAACAATACATTTTATCTGTAGTTGAAGCCATAAAATTGCATTCAATATATTTAGATTTTGGCATGAGGTGTTGATATGCAGCTAAACAAAATCAGCCAACATGAAAGAACTGATTCATGAGATTTATCCATATAATATCCTACAATTTCTTAAAGAAATCAAACCGTATTCCAAAATATAACTTCAGCAAAACTACAATACAAAACACACATATCACTGAACCTAGTAATTATGTCTATGCAAAAGTATCATCTACCATGTATTCAATTGTGAAAGCAGAATAACATATGTTATATTTTTATTACTTCAGAGTTCCCAAGAAAATTAAATTTTGGCATTAAATGACCCATGAGGAGTTGCTATGCCATTAAACAAATCAAGATGCATGAAGCAGAAAACAATTATTAGACAAGTTTTCAGTTAGAAAAAAAACTTTTTTTTTTTCACACATTGTCATCACCATTCGATATGCAATAGAGAGAAGTTAAGAAATCTATCAGTTGAATGTTGCAAGATTTTTCAAATAAATGGATTCAATACATAATGGATTTTAGTTTAGGTACCTCAATGTGGTTTAATGGTTAGCAAATTTGTCTCCCTAGAACAATTATGACTGAGTAGTGAGTTCAATCCCCACTCGGTGTTTTCTTACTTTTGGCTTAGACTATACTATGCTTAGAAAATCATCATAATGAATTTTAGTTACATACAGAGCAATCTAACCCAAGAAAGGACAGCAATATATATTTTATTTACATGATTAGCTGTAGTGTAGATGTTATTGTGGTCATGCAATTTCTTTTTGAGACAGAGATGTACAGGGTGCAATGGATAAATTGTCATCTAAATGATGCAAAAATGAAAATAACACTGATATTTTATTGTAACAGATATATTTACCAAAATTACAGAAAAATATCTTGAAATGCTATATGTTGGTTTTTACGATAACAACATTATAGCTTTTAATTTACACATGTCAGGTTCAAGTTCTATTGCACATTATTTAAAAGAACATTCCTGTCTACATTCACATTTTAGAGAAATTTTAATTGACAGTACAAATCTACTCCACCATAAAAATAAAAAACAAAAACTTCAAATTCTTGAAGTGCTCTACATAAAAAAAAAAAAAAAAAAAAATGAAATTAACACTAAATAAAACTAATGAGTATAGCCAGAAGTTCCAAGATGAACATTTCAGAGTGTTTGGCTATCAATCTGAGGACAGTGCAGAGGATTTTGAAAGAGTTGGATGAGTCTAATGTTGATTACAAAGGTACAGAAGCTTGGAAAATCACTATGATTGTTCTGATAAAAGAACTCTCGAATTTGTTGGTGAGGACCTTAGGCTCAACATGGAGGATAACATCAAGCCTTGAAGAGCTAGTGCTTCACAGGACTCTGTACCATGCCACACAAGCAGGAGAACCTAGTCATGGCTATCAGATAATTTCTGTGACCACATCACCTTTTACACCTATGAACATTGCAAACCCTTTGATTATTATATGTGGGGCGCAGTTGAGCAAGAGACCAACAAAACTCCTTTGAACACCAAAGATAAGCTGAAGGCAAGGATTATGGCAACATTCACCAACTTATGGATACCAAAGTCATCTGGGGGCTGTAGTTGAAGCCAATGACAATTTTATTGAATAAATTTGCTCTTTAGTGTTTCAAGATGTTCTTGCATAATTTTGGTAAATATATCTGTTAAAATGTTATTTTAATTTTTGTGTAATTTACATGACAATTTATCCATCACACCCTGTAGATACATAGATATATATAGATACACAGGGGTAGGTAAAAAGAAAGATTGATAGAAATATATATATATATCGTCATCATCATAAAATAAATATATATATATATATATATATATTTATATATATATATATATAAGAGAGATAAAGATATATATATATATATATATATATTATTCCCCCCCCCCCGAAAGGAAAACAAAAGAGGTCTTTCACTATGGCATCCTTTGAATAAAAAAGTAAACTGTTTTCATTGCTTTTATTTTATATAATACCACCTGTTGGGTGTTAAGAGAAGTTCTCTGACAGGCAAGGTCATTTTACATATAAGCATTTTGAAGTCTCTCTCCATTTCGTTGGTTGACAGTTATGCAGGCCCATCTGAAATGTGGCTTGGCATACACATCACTGTAGGGATGTACTACCCACCCACTGTGTTTACTTATATTGTTTGGTCTCCAAAAATGTTAATTGCAAGATGAATAAATTTTGATTCCCTTTCCTGCCAGGAGGAATTCTATGATACATGTGCACTTTTATGTCCGATGTAATTTTGCCAGACTGATACAAGAGAAAAGTATGTTTGTATTTTTGAAAAAGTTCAGCCTCTAATGTTAAAATGATAAAATAGGAGGAATTATCTTTGCGATGAACATTCGAAAATAAAAAAAAATGCAATTTATCACAATAATTTTTATTTGTACTGTCATCTGGTGATGTTTACGACAACATCATGTTGAAACACCAGTTCCTATATACTCCCAAAGTCAAGCAACATTGAGCCTGGTCAGTACCTAGATGGGTGACTACTTGGGAATACCAGGTGTTGTAAGCTTGGATGTGTGGGTGGTGTAAATGCTAATTGGCTCTGAATTGTTAATTGGAGAGGCAAGTTCCAATTCCTGTTGGGTTTGTTATATTCACTTACATGTAAATACCCTTGGGAAAGGCATGACTCCACTACTTATCCTCTCAGCTATAGGTTAATTAGTAAGACTTGTATCATTAAAATCATTATTATTGCCCCCCCCCCAAAAAAAAAATTTTTTTACAATCTAAAAATATTTTCTGGCTTGAAATAACTTGCAAAGGTTTGATAAGCTTTAAAGAAAACAATAACAATATGGCACTTGAACATATGCATCAGTGTATATACACACACACACACACATATATATATATATATATATATATATATATATTAGTGCTACCTAATATTTATATCATTTCACCTCAAGCAAAGAATTAGAGTGTGAAAGAATAAATGTTATTAAGGAGAGATAAAAGTAGACAAACAGGAATTAGAAAGACTAAAGTTGATGATTGTGACATTGTATTTAAATTTTTGAAGATCAAATTTGACTAGAAAGTAAGAATCCAGAAGAGAGTTCTACAAGTAAGAAATCTGAGAGAAGAAACTGTTAGCATAGAACTTACAGCTGCATTTAGCCATTTCAACTGTAAAATGATATTATCTTGTCACCAGTCTAGTATCGTGCTTAAATTCATGAAGTCAAAGTATCAAAGAAGAAAATTCACAATTAGCATGAAAATACAGTGGAACCTCAATTTAACAGACTAATACGAGAGGAGGCTCGTCTTTTAAAAAAGTTTGTCCATTAATTTGAAACACTTTCTTTTGTGGCCTAAAAACACTGAGTATACTACAAAATTATTGTAAATAAATGTAAATACAGTATATATGTATGTGTATTTTATTTTTAAGTTACTATATACCTTTAAATAAAGTTTGAATATTTACCTAAACTTATCTTTAAATATTGTTGTGTTGTCCTAATAGTACCGTGATCATATAGTGGGGCCTCACAGTAGTAATTACTGGAAGCCAATGAAATCCTCTGAAGCACTGCTGGTGCTTGGGAAGGGTGATAATGGCATGGTGGTGGTGAGTCAGGGATTACTTTCATGAGCTGACTGTTTGGGCTGAAAGAGCAAATCCAATTTTGTTTCTCACTTTGATCCTGCTTGTGAATTATCAATTCCCTTAATGTTCAAAGGTGTTGATAATACACCTTAATTTTCTGATTCTTTGTCACATTAACAAATTCTAGGAGAGTGTCAACAGAATTTATGCATGTTAGACATTCTCAGTTGTTCCACCACCTCTTCCTCCGAATCACTGCTTCCGGTGAAGGGCCTGACAAAAAAACAATATTCTATACTCTACCAAAATCAGTTTCAAATGTTTGAGAGACAATGAAAGTGTGTAGATGACGAGCACTCAAGTAAACAACAACAGTTATTCTGGAAACTACCAGTCTCTCTGCTGATTGCATCAGTAAACAATAGCAGCCAATTCTGGAACTAACGAACCATTTCTACAAATTTTTTCTATTAAATCTGGAGTCCGTTGCTTCCAGGATCATTAATTCGAGGTTTTACTGTATTTATGAAGACAGGGAAGCTGCATTATAGCCATGGAAAAGTGACTGAAGCTGAGATACCAGATTTGGACCAATAATATTGCAGATTCTTTAGATTTTATCAAGAATCTTTAAATAGATATTTTTCTGGTCTATATGAGCAAAAGTTCAGAGTAAAAATTGTATGGGTTCTCAAGAATGCGATTGTCTATCCAGGAGTAGTTCTGTGGAATGGAAAAATGGTTGTCATACAACAGAACCCAAAGTCATACTTGACACAACCAATTTGCTTCCACAACAGTCAAATTTAAAATAAATGAAAGTGAAGAATATCAAAACCAAAGAGAATTACCCATTATTGATTCTTTTTGGATTGGTAAATGTTTATGTAATATAACTTGTAGCGATAATTGCTACAACCAGTGTTTTGCCTTGCTTAAATTTCATCTCTCCAGGCCAAGTCACAATTGGCTTCCTCTGATTACTAAAGGATTGCCTTAACCTCAGACATGTGATCATGATGATTCTTCTGGGAATACCATGCCCTGACTGGTATCTTTGTAGCAAGTTCCTACACCCAGTGGTACAGTGTCGACACTACCCCCTCTTATTGTTTAACATGATTGCTGAGACAAAGTGCCGGAGTATGGCACATGGAGCCAGTCGTGAGAGATTTGGACAGAGGAGGACCAGTGCACCTGTCCTTCCAATGCTCAGGAGGCAAAAGCCAGGTTACAAGAGTGCTACTTCTCTTCAGAGCCCCTGACACACTACAAGGAGGAAGGAGATGGAACACCAAAGAAAGTGATGGTCAAACAATATCGTTTTGTGGAAATATTGTTGTTGAAAATTTTCATTAAGTGGATATAATTTATTTTTACAACTAAGATGCTATTTAAAACTGTAAAATGTGATATTTTTCTCTTGAATATTTCAAAAATATATTTCTATTCTATTGTATATTTGCAAAAACATAGCAAGAAGTTTTCACTCATCCTGCTAGTTATATTTTTAATATTGAAAAAAAAACCCCCCCAGACATTTTTAAAATTTATAAAACGCCTGAACAATCTGTCAAAGAGTGATGTTACAGCACTGTTCCTACTTGGACTAAAAGCAAATTTACACATGTAACTGACAGGCATAAAGAAATGGAATGAATCTCAACAAGGGGATATTTTCATGTGTTTTTATATAACAGAATAACAAAAGCAAAACATACATGAGTATGCTTGTAAAAGAATGAAGATATTTAAAATTACCAATTATGTGAGTAACACACATGCATAAAAAAAATTCAGGAAAATATCCTCCCACCTGGAAACAAGATCCTAGTGGGTATTGCTAGAAGAAAAAGAATAGGAAACATAGAGTAATGGATAGCAGCTCGAATTGAGGAATTGGAGAGCCGAGTTCAAATTTCAGTCAGGTTCATTACATTCACTTATATGCTAATATCATTGGGGAAAGGTATGAACTATCTTCTTCCCCAGCTATGTGTAAATAGCAGGACAGATTGAGTTCTATTGCTTTGGGTGGCATCCTGTCTAGGAAAAGGAAAAAGAAAACTCTGAATTCAAAATTGGCCTGGAGAGGATTGAGCTCCATCAGTCTTTCTCTAGAAATACCACTTCTACTGTGGCTGCAGTACATGCGGTTGGTGTGACTGTAAAAGACACCCTCCACCATTTCTTAAAATTCCTAAAATTTCTCCTTTGAGGAACTTGATCAAAACAAATAACTCTATGTGTATGGTTTTAAAAGAGAAACTGCAAACCTTTTTGGTTGTAATGTGGATTTTTTAAAAAAATATTATTTTTTATCATTTTTCTGTATGAATAATAAAGCATATATTTAAAAAAAAAAAAAAAAATCCACATTACAACCAAAAAGGTTTGCGGTTTCTTTCTTCTTTTTAATATATACTTTTTTCCCCTTGTTGGAACAACTATAACCTCTTCCATATATATATATATATATATATATATATATATATATATAAATAAAGACATTTTTATGTTTATACATCCTTTTTTTTATAGATAGAAATATTTAAGAAAATGCTCTGTTTTATAATAAACAATATTAAACAACATTTACCAGCCTGAATGTCTGAGAAATTGTCATAGGAAATAGGTGTCTTCTGATAGGAAAAGAATCTGCATCCTATATGGAACCGTCATATAGCCTGATGTGCTTTTACCGATTTCACCACAGATGTTATCAGTTAGCAAGGTCGATTTTACTGTTTTTAAACTACAATTTTCCATGATTTTCTCATGTACATCCATATCTGCTCAATGCATATCCAAATGTAAACAAATGAGGTCACACATTATGAAATGGACAAAGTCCGACAATTATTTTAAGATATTTTTATGTTTATACATTCTTTTTTATAGATAATAAATATAAAATTATAAATTATATTTTATAAACATAAAATCTAATAAATAGTAATAAATTTAAGCACAATACTAGATTGGCAGCAAGGTTTCAACTTTTTATAGTTGAAATGGCTTGATGTATCCGAGAGAATACCAGGAGCTGTAAGCTTGAATGCATGGATGATGTGATAGATAATGGCTCAGAATAAGAAATCAAAGAGCTGAGTTCAGATTCCAGTCAGGTTCATTATATTCACTCATGTGCAAATACCCTTGAGAAAGGTATGAATCCACCCCTTATCCTCCCAACTATGGGTTAAATAGTAAGACTTGATATCAGAAAATCATTATCTCCCTCCCCAATTTTTATAATCCAAAAACAGGTTTCCCGTTTTTGGATTGTAAAAATATAACTTTTAAGAGGTTGAGAAATCGTAAAATCAAACAAATCAATCTTTTAAGAGAAGGCATTGATTTTTGATTTCAATCTATAAATTCTAAGTAGCAACCAGCAGGTCTTGTTTGTCGTCAATTCTTTTCTTTGCCTTATTAACTCGAATTGTAGCAATGGTTTATAATAAGGGCTATGGCTGATGTACATGCTAAGATTGAATTAAGATAAATTTGAATCATTTTGCTGCTTCAGCTCATGTTCTCAACCCACTTGGTAGCACTCAAGGCTCAACTTCCTTATGATACAGTAGTACACCTTTGAGTAAGTAGGTCAGTAGGGTGGATGATCTGTTAGACCTTGTGGGCTAAATAAATCCATTTCAATTGACCTTTTTACAGATCTGAGAAGTTTTCAAAATTGAATTTCCTTCTGTAAATTCACTTGTTTGGTTTCAAGCCTCACTAGAAAAATTATCCTATTCACATGATGGCATTTCTATGTATTTATTTCTTGAAACTTTTAAACAAAGATATATCGGTCGTAATGTTTCCCCCCCACTGTGTCTTTGTTGTACTTTGGGAACAGCAAAATCAATGGACTTAGCATTTATGGAATGAAAATAGATTTGAGGATTTATCTTAATCCCCTATTTTGGCAGGAGGGGAGGTTTTATGTAATTTAGGGTTCGTGGGTATTTTATGTTTTAATGTTACTTCTCTGGTATAAGTTAAGGTAGATTTCTATTCATTGTTTGAAAAATAAATTGTATAGTTTTTTTTTTTTTTTCTTTTATAGTCTCTTTAAAAAAATTCTTTTGTTTTGCTAATATATAAGAGGAAGCAATCACATACATTTTTTTTTATGACCTGTCCCTTCAAGATGTAGAAAAACAGGCACACAGCTTGTAATTTTTTTAGCTGACTTCTTGACAAATTGTCATAGTTTCCTGTTGTCTTTCTCCTAGACTAGTTGCCACCCAGTCTACATTACTATTAAATCCATTGCTAGGGGGGAAAAAGTAGTCATGGCAATATGGCTGAATAACTCTCTGTACAAATTTCTATATATACATATACTTTGAAACTCGCTAAAAAATGCTACACATTTTTCTTTCAACATGCACACACACTCGCATATTAATAAATATACATATTATCCCTCATTGCTAGCATGACTGAAAAACTCAGCAACTGAAAATTGCATTGTACATGAAACTAGTCATGTTATCGGTGAGGGACAATATGTATATTTATTAATATATACATAATAGCAGTTGCATTACATTGAGCACTGTTTTATTTAGCAATAAATGTATGATATATATACTGAAGTCAACACCCAGAAGTGACAGTCTATTTCATGCAGGCCATATGCATTGTGTTAAATAGCCGAGCAAAAACACAGCACATCTGGCCTGACAATTGCATTTAAGCATAAAACAGACTGTTGCTACTGGGTGTTGACTTTCAGGCCAACTTTTATATTTACATATGTTTTATTCCTGATATTGCAGACTTTAACCCATAAATATAACATACTTTAAAAATATATTTAATCATATATATATATTAAAAAGAAGAGAAACAGTGAACCTTTTTGGTTGTAATGTGGATTTTTTAAAAAAAATATATATTATACTTTATTTTTCATAATTTTTCCATATGGAAAATAAAGCATATATTTAAAAAAAAAATTTTTTTTAAAAATCCACATTACAGCCAAAAAGGTTTTTCAGTTTCTCTCTCCTTTTTAATATATACATTTTTTCCCTCGTTGGAACAACTATAATCTCTTATATATATATATATATATATATATATATATATATATATATAAATGTGCATGGTACTTATAGGAAAGCACTCAATATCAGTGATAGAGCTAACATATTCAGTTATATGGACATGAGTTTGTCACCCTGGGTTTGATGCTTTTGCAATCATCAGATAAACTGGTAACAAGCCATTTGTATGCATTGCGAAACAAACGCATGCATCTCCTGAAATAGCTCACTACAAATATGGTGGGCTCTTCCAGTGTATGAGCCTGCCAACAGAAATGTAAAAAGGAAAATGAGAAGAAAACAACAAAGACCAGTATATATATATATTTACAAACTAGTATATGTGTATTGACATACAATAAGGGTTACAATTGATAAAGATGATAATTAGTGTGTATGAATGAATGTAGAAAGTTTGTGAAAATGTGAATGTTCATACGTATGTGTGTTTCACGAAGGAAATGCATAGACCCCCCTCCCCCACCCCCGATGCAAATCTCCACTTCATGGTATATTAGCTGAAAAGTGAGAAGAAAAGAAGACAAGTATATAAAGTCAATTGAGTGTGTCCTCGAGTAGCAGTTTCAAAATTATGAAATTAAGGAGGAAGTAACTCTGACAATACTCTCCCACTGGTAGAAAATATTTCTTTTCTACCAAATATGGAAAGTTCTTGAAAGCTTTGTTACTGTCTTCGTAAGCTGAAAATAAAATGTGTAGGAAGTGTGACTGAGATGCGTCATTCAACGAATTGTATTTGGGCTGTCATCAGGGTGCTGTCTTATTTTTTAGTTGGATGTAGCATGCTCTGAAATATGTGGCAGTAGCGAAAATTGTTTTGTGTTGGTTATTAAAATTTTGTCTTTTTTTCAATGCTCCACCTTGAATTGGTTTTGTCGTCTAATTATTGAATCCTTGTCGTTGGGAGGGTTTTCAGAAAGAGCTTGTTTGCTATGCATGAAGTTGGTGCACAAAATTTAATAATCCGAATTGTGGTAAAGTTGAGCAGAATTAGAATTACTACCGAGGGTCAAATGCAAGAACTTTAAAGAAAATTTGCTGTTCTTGTTGATTGTATACTGAACTTGCAAATATTTTGGGTTGCATCGTTGAAAAGTGATAATAAAGGACAGTGAGTCGCCTTTTGAGGTATGTGTCACACTTCAATTATTGAGCCCAGAAGGAACAGTGTCGATTAAAGTTAGAGTTGTGTTTTTGTTTTGTCAAAGAAAATGATTTTTCGAGATGTCAGCTGGTTGAGATCAAATCAAGTGATATTTTCCAATGACTGAAAAGTCTATATATTGACTTGAAATTTCAGCATATACTGTAGGATCAAGTAAAAATAAACAGTAGGGAAGAGGAGTGTGTATTGTTTGCCTCCTGAATGAATCAATGCAGCAGTAATTGAAAGCCGCATAGTGATATTTTTTTTTAATGGGTCCCACGTAAAAAATATATAATTTTCTTTCTCTGAATAATTCTCTTGATAATTTTCAGCCAACCAGAATAGAAAAAAATATTCTGGAATATTTAGGTTACTTGAGCAAGTATAAAATAATATGTAAATGAGTTAATCACAGGCTAAAAAGGGAGGGCATCTGATTAGATTCGGATATCTTCCTTTCTTCTTTGTATACTTTCTACATTCAAATTGTTGTTTTCTCCTCTCAGAAATTAGGGTTACAATATTGCCTAGTTCACCCTTCTCCCTGATTTTTTTTTTTTTTTTTTTTTGTACCTTGTTTCCTGTTTAGGATTGGGTTTCCAGTTCTTTCTAAAGCCTTTTCCTTCTCTTTCACTTCCAGTTGTGTCTTGATGGCATTATCTCTTTGCTTGGGGTAGTGCCTCTTACTCTGTAACCCTCCCTCTCGGGAGGCTCTTAGGCCTTGTACAGGGTGAGCATCACTGTAAAGTGCTGAGAAATTGAAAAATTTTGTTAGCTATCCAGCATTCTTTTCTCTGTTTATATGTAATATCCCTCCTCTATTATGGCAATGAATGCAGGACAATCTCTGTAAGGATAAGGAAAAAAATACGAGAGGCAGCCAAAATGTGATTCTGTAGAAGAATACTGAAAATTCCATGGACAGATCATATAAGCAACAAAGAAGTCTTAAAGAAAATAGCAACAGAATGAACACTTCTACGCAGAATCAAGAAAAGGCAGCTGAAATTCCTTGGGCACATAATGCAGAAGGAGGAGAGCTTAAGCCTCATTGGGTATGTTAAGGGCAACAGAGATAGGGGAAGGCAGCGAGCCACTTCCCTGTTAAGATTATGCAGATGGATGTTAGAATGGTGGTTTGTTTGCCGTAAGGGAGAAAAACTTCCAACAGACACACAAGACAGACACGGATGAAATACATAGAATAATTTTCAGTGCAAGAAGAAAATTTATTTTCCTTTTTGAAATTTATACAAATTAATTTGCCCATATTAACCTGAGTTTATCAACTTCCAGCATTTATTTTAGTTCAGTTATATTTGATTGATCGATTCATTTTTTATGGCTTATCAACCCTTTGCAGGGTATTTAAAGCCAGAAGATATTTTTAGATTCTAAAAATTTTTTTTTCAGTGGTGGATAATAATAGTTTAATGATACAAGTCTTACTAACTAACTGATAACTAAAGGAAGAAGTGGTGGATTCATAACTTCCCCAAGGGTATTAATATAACAGACTGAACAGGAATTGGAACTCGGCTCTCTGATTGACAATTTCAAGCCATTATCCTTCACATCAAAGCTTACAGCACCTGATATTTTCATGTAGTCACCTAAGTGCTGACCATGCTTGTCATTGCTTAACTTTGGTGATTATATGGGAACCAATGTTTTAGCATGTGTTGGCTATAAACACTAGTTTATCCAGGGATTGAACTCACAACCACTAGCTTAAAATAAAAATGTGACATGATTTTTTTTTAAGTTCATTCTAAAAATAACGCCTTCTATCATATTGGCATTAGACACGGAACCGCTTTAGCAATACACCCCACTTTTTATAGTCTGGCAAAATGGCATTTGACATAAAAGTGTGTCTAAAGCCAAGAGTTATAGAATTTCAACACAATGTGGCCATGTCAGTTCAGTTAAAGTAATCTTTCTCAACCTGAGTAACTTATGGTAACCATATATTCATTTCTAGTGAACAGGTTTGAATTATTACTCACTAGTTTTGAAATAAGACCATCATCATTTTTCTTTCCATTTCTTCTTTAACGTTATATTTAATTAGAAATGGCGACTGTTATATTATAATCACCTCTCCTTTTGGATTCCTTCTTGGTTCTAACCTATATATTTTCTCTTTGTCTTCGTCACAATTGTCTATCACTTACTATGGACATGAAGGAGTCCAGGAGGAGAAACTAAAAATGAAATTGATTATATAACCATCAACAAAAATACAGGAATGCAATGATTCACTGCAAAACTTACCCAAGTGCCAACTACGGAAGTGATCATCGCCCTCCTATATGTAAACTAAGAGTGAAACTGCAGAAATTGAAGAAGCCTAATGCAACACCCAAATTGCAATACAACAAACTCCTGAGCGATCCTAACCTAAAAGAAAAATATATGGACAATGTGAAAAGAAGATACAAGGCCACACAATGGAATGCACTAAGAGATACTTTAGTGACATCAGCAAATGATATCATCCCCAAAGGAGATAGGATGAAGAAGAAGAAAAATGAATGACTAATTAGATTCTTCACATGATGGTAAGTATTACCAATAAAAGAGACATTCACAAACAAATAAGACAGGACAGAAGACATGCTCATCAACAGGCTGCCTAAAATCAAAGGATGGAACACTCATATTAGAGAAGGAGAAATTCTTCAATGCTGGAGCGAGTATATTGGAGAAATCTTCTATGACAAAAGGGAACAACCAGCAATTCAGAGACTTACTGATGGACCTGGAATTTTGAAAACCGAAGTAAAAGCTGCACTGGCCAAATTGAACAGAAACAAGGCAGCTGGGCCAGATGGAATTGTAACAGAAATGCTTGACAACCTTAGATGACTTTGGCATAGACAAGATCCCCGAAAAAACAAATAAAATCTACAAGAGTGAGGATATACCGGAAGACCTCAGCAGATATATCTTCATAGCTATGGCTAAGAAACCAGGTGCAAACGAATGCAAACTCCACTGAACATTAAGCCTAATGAGCCATATGACAAAACTCATCATCTGTATTCTGTTGAATAGAGCATGCAGCAGGATCAGGCCAGAGATAGGACAAGAATAGTGTGGGTTTGTTAAAGACACTGAAACAAGGAATGCTATATTCATGCTCAGAATGTTATCAGAAAAAGTGATACAGATGCAGAAGAATGTGTATGCATGTTTCATAGACTATGCAAAGATCTTCAACAAAGTACGCCACAAGGATCTGATGGAACTGCTCAGCAATCTTGATATATTCAGGAGGGATATCAGAATAATCAAGAACCTATACTGGCAGCAAACAGCATGCAAACAAGTTCAGTGAATATACAAAAATAGAAAGGGCCATAAGGCAAGGATGCATCTTCTCACCTGACCTGTTCAACCTATACAGCGAGGCAATTTTGAGAGAATTGGAAACCCTACCGGAATTTAGCATTTGTGGCCACAATCTTAACAACATAAGATACATAGATGACACAGTGCTGATAGCAGACATGGAAAAGAAATTACCAAATCTCCTACAGAAGACAGCAACGGAGAGTGAGAAGAAAGGACTAAGCATAAACTACAAAGACAGAATCCATGGTCATCAGTAAGAGGAAGAGCCCGAAATGTGATTTGCAAGTCAGGAACACTAAAATCAAGTAGACGCAGAAGTTTAAATATCTGGGAAGCGTCTTGACAGAGGATGGTAAGTGCGACACTAAGATCCGTACACGTATTGGGATGACCAAGGACACATTCCAAAAGCTGGCTAGAGTATTGCAAGACAGGAGGATTTCTTTGGTAACAAAGAAAAGAATATTGAGCTGTTACATGACATCTGTTCTTCCTTACAGCAGCGAATTTTGGATGATTTCCTCAAAGATGAAAAAGAGACACGAGGCAATGAAGATGTGGTTCTACAGAAGGATGCTAAGGATCTCATGGACTGAGTGTGTGAGCAACAATGAGGTCTTAGAATGGGAACAAGGAGGAGGCTTATACTTAACATCAAAAAGAGGCAGCTGAAGTTTCTGGGACACATAATGAGGAAGAAGGGCTTGGAAAATCTGATACTCACTGGTCGAATAGAGGGAAAGAGAGACAAGGGAAAACAACCCGTGGCATACCTGGTGAGGTTAAGCAAGTGGATGACAGAACGTGGTCTGGTGGGAGGAAGCAGAGGGAAGGAACTTTTTGAAAGCTGCAAGGGATAGAGGGAGGTGGAGAGCCATGATTGCCTATGTCCTGAAAGGACATGACACATAAGAAAAAGAAAATAGTTTGGCTCAGTTTTATCCAAACTTGAGCAAGATTTATTATTCATGTATGTATTTATGTATGAGGTCACTGATTTACATATGAAATCACAAAGATTATAAATAGCTACAGCTATTACCCATGAAGTAATTGAGTGCATACTACTTCCTGTCAGTCAATAATACTACATTACAATGGCATCACAGATATCTAATGAACTGAACAAACAATTCTCACTCAATAATTATGAATAAGTTTGGCTTAGGATACTAGCAGTTAAAGCTAGAATCAAAAATCTAAAAAAAAAAATCGTTGGCAGAATACTCCTATGAAAAAAAGATGATCATCAGAATCTCCTATATCTAGACAATCTCTTAGGGAGAGGGTGGACGATAGTGAGGAGACAAAAGTTCCCAGAAGTACCAGGGAAAATAAGGGGATAAAACCTCTTTGGTAAAGGGAAATGAAGTGACTCATTTACATATGATGTCACAAAGACTATAAATAGCTACAGCTATTACCCATCAGGCAGTTGAGTACATACTACTTCCTAAGAGTCAGTAACACTAGGTATACTACAGTGTAAATAAAGATTTTTAAGATTAACACTTTTTCTCTTTTTGTCTCTTTCTCTGTCTCTCTATAAAAGCATTTTTTTTTTTTTTTTTTTTTTTTGGTGATAAATTCCCCAAACTTGAAGTTATTGATACTTCTTTTTCTCTCTAGCCACCAAACCAGGTCGATCTACTTTATTTCTTTCTTGACAATAAATATATATATATATATATAACTTCTCTTTTGTATTCTCTGTCAAAATGGCTGGGATCTTTCTGTCTGCATTTCTTAATGATAATAGATGATTATTTTTAGTTTAAGAATACTTGGTCTATATAAATTAGGATTTTTTTTCTCCTTTGCTTCTTAACTTTTAGGACCTTTCTTGGCTAATTAAATTGGGTCAAATTAATTTTATGTAGAAAGTGTAATTGGTGAAAAGTCTAGTTTCGGTAGACTAATTTACACTACTACATTTGAGAAAGGCATGAACCTCTTTTCTAATCCCAAAGAAGCAAGGGATTATTCCTTGCTGCTCCTACCAAGTAACTCGGTATAATCTGTAGCATGTTAGTTGAATAGGCACCCTCAAGTCGCTCATTCTTATTCCAATAAATAATTATCCCAATGATCTGCTCAGGTATGGGATAATATGAAGTCAACAAGATAGTTTTCTTTCCTTTTTAAAACTTGATTTGTCAAATATGGGACAGACTAGACTCTTTAGCCTTATTAGATCAGTCTAGAATTGATTGATTTGTTTTTTTATGGTTTATTGACCCTTTGCAAGTAATTTGTTTGTTTAACAGCATATCAATTTTTTATAGGTCATTTAATGCCGAAATGTAATTTTCTTGAGACAATTAGTAATGTGTGGTGTCGTAACAATATTAATAGCTTTATGTCTGCCAAATACAAATTTGACAAATATGGACCTACATACCTGCAAAAAATGGAGTGTCAAAAGGACGTTTTTTTTTCCCATGACACTGCTGTTTTAACTACCTTCACTCCTTGGCAATGTTTGTTTTAAAAATCAATGATTAGAATTTTAATAAAACCTAAAGATATGATGAAAGTGAATTTATACATTTTTTTTGTTCTTGGATTTTCAGCAAAAATCTTAAACCTTATTAGGTTGTTTATTTACAAGAATAATTTTATATTTACAAAATTCTAGAAACTGTTAGAATTAAAACTAAAACAATGCAATATTTATCATTTACCAATTTATAAAGAAATAAATATGAAAACAATATTTTATTCATAAAATCATAAACATTTACTAAACTATTAAAGTATGTCAATCAACTCTAAGGAAATTCTTATTTACCATTTTATAAAGCTTGAATCAATTTGCAATTAGCTGATGTTTTGCCAACCATTCCAATAAACAATCTAATAAATAGTGTTTATTTCTGTTGTCAATTGAGAGAAATTTGTTGTTCATTTGGCAAGGTCAGTTTAAACTTTCAGATTAGGTTTTTTGCAAAGTAATTTTTCATTTGCGTTTGGAATATGTACAAGTTTATATCTATTTTTTCTTGTCTGCAAGTTTAAGCGATAAATTTGAATTATTTTTACTTTGTTTTGCTTGTGTTGTTATAAATTACGTCATCTTTTACTCATTGGGGAAAAGTAAATATAGAATGTTAATGAATTAAATGTTTTCAGTGTAAATGTGTTTATTTCTTCTCCAAAGTTGGTTTTCAAATTGCTTTGATCTGTACACCAATAGAAAATCTTTCCACTCTGAAAATGGCAGTTAAAATTGTATTATCTTGTGTTTTAGAATTTTTGTGCAGTCCTGGGTATGGGGATAAAATAAATCCTGCAGCGAGGAAATTGTAGATTTTGAGGAACCATCTCTTAATTACTGTTGTTCCCAGGTCCATCCTGGAGCAAATGGTAAATTTGCAAACAAAATACTATGAAAGTATAAAAATACCAGCTATATATATATATATATATATATATATATATATATATATATATATATATATATATAAATGACAAAAAATACCTATTTATAGTAGAATGACCAACAATACATTTTATTTGCAGTTGAAGGAATACAATTGTGTTCAAAATATATTTACTTGAAGCCATAAAATAGTTCAAAATATTTCAATAAAATAACCCATAGAGGTTGATATGCCACTAAACAAAATCAGCCAACCAACCAACCAACCAACATAAAAGAACTTTTTCATGACATTAATCCATATAATATCCTACAATTTCTTAAAGAAATCAAACTGTATTCCAAAATGTAACTTTAACAAAACTATAACATAAAACACACATATCACCATATTTGTTAATCATGTCCACACAAACATGTACATGCACAAAATCTGGGTATCATCTACCATGTATTCAATTTGTGAAAGCAGAATAATGTACACCATATTTTTATTACTTCAAAGCACCCAAGAAAATTAAATTTTGGCATTAAATAACCCATAAGGAGTTGATATGCTGTTAAACAAATCAATCAGAATCTTGGGATTTTGCAGTTGCTAGCAAGAATTCTAACCTTGACTAATTTGTAATGACTAGTTTGTTCTTATGCTAGAATTCACTCAGTGCAAGGTTTGAGAGTCACTCAAGGTAGAGGATGACTGTTAAAATGATAATGATAAATGAGGTGTGTGGTATGAATGAAAGAGGCTGTAGAAAGTGAAGATGAAGATAAGAAGGATAGATAATAGACCCTTGACTTGAAGAAAAAACTGAATATCTTGTTTTTTGTATATTGGTGATAATTTTCCCTCTTATTAATGGTGTCTTTCCAGAATCTATTTACTATTGGATTAATTTTTTTCTTTTCAATTTTCAGGTGAAAACAAAATCATAATAAACAAAGTTCTTCAATCTGATCCTGAGAACCTGTTGATGTCTTTGGAGAAATGGTACCGCAGTCGACAGGCTGAGAAACAAGAAGTTGGATTTTGTGCAAAATGGTTGTTAGATAATCTTTGTAAGTTTTCTCCTGTAATGCTTTTTGCAAAAATATGCCATTAAAGTTGTTACTTTGTTTCACAAAGTTATTTTTTTAAGAATTTCACTCCAAACAGGGCAATAACTCCACTAAGATGCAATAAAAGAATAGGATTCAGGGAGACAGAAGATGATGATTGAAATTGTACGTAAATTTTTGAAGATTATAGCAAATACTAAGAGCAGATATAAGTAATGAGCAGTTGATGTAAAAGTTTGCCATGTGAACAGATGTTGCAAATATATTAATAAATTTAATTTTTTCTGAAAAGAAAAACTATAGAAATGATTAACTTGTCATCAGTTTAATCTAAACACCAGGAGGCTATGGGTTAAATAGTAGTTGACATTTGATCTTCTGGAGTTTCTTTATAAAAGGGATGATTGAAAAGTTGTCTCCCTCTTCATTTCTATGGAAATTACAACAGATGCAGGGAGCACAATGACACTATTGGATAGAGCAAGTTTTCAGTGACAAAAACATTATTTTCTCAATTGGTTATGCATTTTTGCTAGTGATAAACAAGACTTGATTTTGTGGGTTGATAGTTATGCAGGCCACCTATAATTTAGCTTATCACACACATTGCTAATGTCGCTATGAAAATGTAATACCCATTGTCCGACTATTTTGATGTTCTTTAACATTCAGAAAGCATTGATGAATGTTTGTGGGAAATTTTTTACCATATGGGGGAATTTCCTAATACACTACTGTTTTGTGCTTTCATGTTGAATTCTGTTTTGCTTGATGTTCAGAATTTTATCTTTAACAAGAATAAACAACTTATAGGTAACTGACACACAGACTCGAGTAACCTTCTGCCATAACTTGAACATTTACTTATGCTGTGAACCAACATACTTCAGGAGTCAACCTCATATTTCAGCGTTCTTGGCCAGTATTCTGGAGTTAGTGATCCAGTTTTGTTAACCAATGAGAAGGGCTGTTATATTGACTATGAAAACTCTGAAAATAGCCAATGAAATTGTTTGAGCCATAAAGAGAAAGATATTTGGACTTGTTTACTTTAAACAAATTTAAGTCGAACATCTGTAAGAATTTGTTCTAAAAATAAACTTTTTCAAGCGGTTTCACAAATTTTGACCTCTGTCGGGTTAAATCTATTGTAAGGAGTTCAAAATTAGGTTACAGTTAGGAAAATAATAAAAACAGGACACCATCAATAATTAAACTGAAACCAAGAAATATATACTTTGTATATATTTCAACCTGTCAGACTAAACATAAATCTTCATGTGGTGAAAGTTTTTAAGCCGAAACCTGAAACTTCTGCACCTTTTTGGTGAAATTCGCTTCATAAAAGTAAACAAATGTCTAGGGTGATAATTTTTGTAAAACTAATGAAATGGATAAAAGCAACAACTGCCATGTTGTATTAGAGAAACTTTTGCATAATATTTTTTAATAGCTATTCATTTTAAAATAATTGATGCTCAAATTAAAATTAACTTTGAAAATCTTTTTTTGCTTGTTTAACATATGTTGATTGCCAGAGTTTGTTTATGAAGTCTGATTTCAAACACTAAATTTATAATAGCCAACTAAGGCTATAAGAGAATTTTTTAAATGTTTCATTTTTTTTTTTTGTATTCTTAATCATTTCACTCCAAGCAATGCAATAAAACCACTAAGGTGCAAGAGGTTGCTGAGTGTTAGAGAATATGAGAAAAACTACTATTAAAGAGAGAGGACAATAAAAGAACAAGAATTAAGAAAAAAATAATTGGCATTGCATTTAAATTTTTGAAGATCAATGTTGACTTGTAAGCAAGAAGCTGGAAGAGAGTTCCCCAAATGAGAAGGGCAAAAGAAGAAACTTTTAGCATAGAACTTATGGTTACATCATTTCAACTGTAAAATGATGAGATACTAGTACTGTGCTTAGGTACCATAGAGGAAAATTCATCAGAACAATTACGATAAAAGTATTTATAGAAAGGCACAGGGAAGCTATGTTTCATTGGTAGGAAAGTGACTGAAGCCAGGTCATGATCAATAACATTGCAGATTCTTTGGATTTTGTCACGAATCTGTAAATGCAATGGATATATTGTCGCCATTTTATATTTTTGATTTTGCGCATTTATGTTGTTTTATTTTTTTTTATTTTGTCAACTGCACAGTATTGTAGGGTCAGTTGGGCACCATCTGTGAAAGAAATTGACGCAATTCACTCTGTCAGAAATTTGGAAACAGCATGCTGTACTGTTTGGCATTTATGCTGGAAGCTCCAATACAAACATTTCAGAGTGCTTGTGTGTCAATCTGAAGACAGTGCAGAGGATTTGGAAAGAGTTAGATGATATATCCAGTCAACATCATGATGTTTGGAAGTGATCACTAGTGATGGTGACATTATACCTCCATTCATCTTCCCACAAGGCCTTAGACTCAACACAATATTCAGCAATATTCAAAGCAAGGTTGAATGGTAGACTTATAAAAATATATAAGATAGATTCTGGTAAGAAAAATCATCTAGCACACCATAGTGAACCAACTTTATTAGTTGCAAACTTAGCAATTGATACAATGTAGTCTTTCCACTTCATGTCAGCTTTGTTTGTGGATTACTTTCAAGGTGTTTCATGCTCCTTAAAGATATTTAAAATGTCAAAAAGTCCTGTGTTTATATATTTTTTTGTAAGTAGTGATCAGGTTTTTTTTTGTACACATACAGAATGTACCAAACATTATTTTTATGTGAAATCTTAATTTCACCACTTAAAAATCTGTGTGATTATTACATGACTAGCATCATTACCTATATGTATACAAAATTTATTAAATTTTATGTAAAACTACCTTCAGGGTATGTTATTTATATAAAACTACCTTCAGGGTATAAGATGTGTTACAAAATGTAAAGGGATATTGTGCTTATGTTTGGGTCCCATTCCCAAGCTTTACCATTTTAGAGATGCTATATACAAATTAAATAGTCTGTATTAAAAAATTAAAAAAAGAACTGAAGCACTTTTGGTCTCAAGAATTTCAGATAAAGGATTCTCAACCTGTACTGTATTTTATAAGTTGATTGGTTATAATTAATAATTATTTTATTTTATTTTCATATCTTATGGCCTACAGTCATCGTGGAGGTAAGTTCTTACTCAACTACATTTGAATTTGATAAACAAATTAGCATTGTATATTTTTTTTTTTTTTTTTTTTTTTTTAGCTTTTTATTGCAATTCTCTGGTCCTAATTAAGCAGTGTAGACTGGAGATCAAAAAATGAACCTCTGGCTACATTTCCAATCCATGTTGCCTGCTTAGAATCCTAGAATTATATTCTGAGGACTGCAATAGAAAGAAAAAATAATAAAAAGAAAATAGTCAAGAATTAATAATTGACAAAGTTTTGTCTAATAAATTCAATTACTATTACAAGTTGTTTTTTTTTTCTGTCTAATTGTATTTTTTCTCCATTGGTTTCCTCTTTAATTTAACTCTATTTCTACCAATTTTTAAAATTTTTATGTAAAAAAAGAAAATAGAGCATTTTAAGACAATTGAATTTCTGTAATGGTTGAAATATTGGCTTATTCTCATACAATCACCAGAGTTAAGCAATATTGAGCTTGGTCAGTCCTTAGAGGGGAGACTACTTGGTAATACCAGGTGCCGTAAGCTTAGATGTGCAAGGGGTATGAATTGCAGCCATATTGAAACACTGGTTCTTGTATGATCATCACCGTTAAGCAATGTCAAGCCTGGTCAGTACCTAGATGGGTGACTGCTTAGTAATACCAGGTGCCGTATGCTTGGAAGCACAGATAGTATGACTTGTGGCCATATTGAAACTTTGCTTAATGTTGGTGATTGTACAAGAACCAATGTTCAGCTTGGTCAGTACCTAGATGGGTGACTGCTTAGGAATACCAGCTACTGTAAGCTTGGATGTGCAGGTGGTGTAATGGGTAACAGCTCAGAATTGTTAATCAGAGAGCTGAGTTCCAGTTGGCTTCATCATATTTACTTACACACAAAAATACCCTTAGGAAGAGTATGAATCCATTTCTTCTCCCTCTCCAGCTATGGGTTAATTATTATCAGTAAGTTATTATTATCTCCCCAAAATTCTTATCTAAAATTATTTTCTGGCTTTAAATAACCTGCAAAAGTGTTGATAAGCCATAAAAAACAATCAATGAGAATCATTTTGGATACATTTTCTTCTTTGTTTACTATCTTTGATGTTTTTTTTTTTGTTTTTTTTATCATCAAATGAGGAATAAAGGTTAATCTGCCAAGATGTTAAAAACAATCCCAAAATTCCCAAACTTTTATTTCAGGGTCGGAAGTTTAGCTATGAAAGTGTTGATGTTAATGGACTGAACGTGATGTTGAACAGTAATGATGTCAGTGAATATCTAAAGTTATCTGCTGATGGCCTCGAGGTAAGTAAACTATTTAGTTCTTGCCTCAAACTCTTTATTTTACATTGTTTTATGATAATGGCGAAATTAACCATTTCCATACATGAAACTGTAGCAAAAAAGCTTTAAACTTTTTGGTTTCTTTACTTGCAAACAATGTGTTCAAATATCTGATATGGCATCCCAATTCTACAATGAAGTAAACAAATGACAAATCCATACATGAAGAACTTGGGATAGAAAGAAATGTTAAAATCACTGATCACAGGTCCAATGTCACAAATCCTAATACACGTAAATGGTCAGAAATCCAACATGGAAGCTTGACAGATGAGATAGCAAAATAAAATGGCCCTTTAATTCAAGGATACCAACCACTTTTATCAGTGGAACAATTTTTTCATTTGTCAATAGGTGGGAGAGGACATCCAAGATGCATTTATGGTAACAGCTGCCACTCACTTGTTTCTATTTTGGTTATTTTGTCTTTGGCATATTGTACAGAATGCATGTACCCTTTTTTCTGTAAGTGACTTTCTCTTTTGCCACAGAAACATTTGGCATTCATTGATCAAACAGTTGACCTTACTCTCAGTTGAAATTTATAAAAAATCATTTTCTTAAAATGATTTTTCAAGAAATGGGATTTCTCAAGTTCACTAACTTATTAAACAAATTGAATGTCATGTCTGACGGTAGGGGTACATTAAATTATAACTTTTATGTGTTAAAAAATCATGATGAAATTGCTGTGAAAATTGAGGCTTACAGAATATGGAGATAGACAAATTGTCAATGTTCAATTTCTGGCTTTTTAGCAAAGTTGTAAACCTGACAGAAAATTCCGATTTATTAGATATTAATAATCTTCTTTTCTGAGAGGTTGGGGTCCATAGAAAAATTGGCCCATATTAAGGAACCGACTAATTTTGTGTTCAAATCTAAACACGACTTTACTGTGGCTTGTTTATTTTATTTTTTTCCCAGGCACGGTGTGATGCGTCGTCATTTGAAAGTGTGCGTTGCACATTCCAGGTGGACTCAGGTGTGTGGTATTACGAGGTATCCATAGTAACAGCTGGTGTTATGCAAATTGGTTGGGCCACTAAAAACAGCAAGTTCCTAAATCATGTAAGTATATATTTTTGTTTATATATATATATATATATTCTGAAATATTTTACATTTTTGAAAATATTAAGATTCAATGTCAGATTATTGGATTAAAACATGACTTGAAAAAAATGAATAAGGTGGGAGTTATATTTTTTTGTTTTTAGTTGATAAAAATTCACTGTCCATATTCATCAATCTTTTCCCTCTATATGTTGTCTCTATTTTAAAATCAATTTTACTTTTCACTGAATTTGACAGATTGTTGTCATAGGCATCTCCTTGCATCTGAACATTGGGATCTTCATCCTCTCTCCTTATTCCCTTTCTCTCCCCTGGTGGCAGTGGCAGAGATGGCTGTGAATCAAAATGTTTGACAAGGCCATTTGTGTCAAACATTTTGATTCACAGCCATCTCTGCCAAACATTTTGATTCACAGCCATCTCTGCCACTGCCACCAATCTTAAGGCAAAATCAGGCAAACTTAGTTGTATCAGGTTGTCTGATGATTAGTCTGTCATGGTTTGTCTTGGTTAGCTCCAGCCAGATTGGTGCTACCCTCTTACTGCCTGTTTGACCCTTGAGATTGTGTAGATCTTTGCCTATTTTGCTGTTGGGGTCTTTATTCAGTTCAGATAACGTTGACCTTTATAACAGAGAGGCTGAACTTGAAAATATCTGTTTTGACTGAATATTCTGCAAAATCTAACTTGATAAAGTTGCACAAGATTTTGGGTGTTGTGGCCCTTCAAGATGTGGACGATCATGGCTCTGTATAACACTTTGTAGCTTTTAGCAATGTTTTTTTTTTTTTTCTTACCCTCCCACTCCCAGTTCTGCTCTCCATGTGCTCAACTATATGTGGGTGGTGTAATGGATACTGACTCTAAATAAGAAATCGAACAGCCAAGTTCAAATTCCAGTTGGTTTATCCACATTCACTTACATTCTCAAAAATTGTTAATGCAATATTCACTTGCAAAAAAAAAAAAAAAATTATAATCTCAAAAATTTCAACTCTTTCTGAATTTAAATCCAAACATCCTTCTGAAAAATCAAATCACTGTTGGCTCCAGTTTTTCTCTTCATCTGTGAGGAAATACTCCATCATTGATTGTTATTGTTACATAACAGTTGAGCACTCTTGGTTTCTAATGACATTTTTCTATTTCTTAATACTTTGCTTAGCTTTTGGAGGGCTCTTTCACTATCCAATGTGTCTTTGAATTTTGGTGCTACATTTTCTGTCATCTGTTAAAACACTTCCCAGATCTGTCTATATTTCTGAGATGAGGTATTATGTACACTGTTTACATTATTCGGATTATTGTCCTCATCTTTGCCGCCATATTTATCACAACATTTCAGCCTTTAGTATTAATACCAGCAATATATTTTTGTAAAAAATTATTACCAGCAATGAATTTTTTAAGAAAAAAATTATTACTGGCAATACATTTTTGAAAAAAATATTACCAGCAATAAAAATCTAATTGGCATTAAATAACCCATTGAGATTGATATGCATATGCTGTAAAAATAAACCAAACCAAAATTCTGTTTTTTGTTTTTTTGTTTAGTCAGTTTCTGAAAAAATCTTTCATTATTTTTATGTGCATTAAATTTCCTGTATCACATTTCCTTCCACTGCTCAGATAGTTGAATTTCTGTATTTAAATTGACATTCCCCATGTGTAATTCACATCTTTGCTTGCCTTTTTTCTCAACACTATGCATTCTGTCTTGTAACAAATGGTCAGTCCTTTTTTTTTTTTTTTTTTTTTTTTTTTGCTTTTATCTTTCCTCAACTATCTTATTTAATAGTTCTTTGAATCCACTATCAACACAGAGACAGCTGAAATTTCAGGGACCCAATGAGGAAAAATGGCTTGGAGAATTCAATACTCATAAGGCTCATTGAAGGAAAGTGAAGCTGAAGAAAGCTGTGAATAATCTAACAAGTGTTTAAATGAATGGAGAAACAAGTACAACAAAAGGGAATGTTTTATGAAGGCAGGAAGCTGTTAAGAGCCATGATCACTCGTATGTTGAAGGAAGATGCAGATGTGAAGGATTTTATATAATGGTTATGTATACTGTGCCAAATCAAATACTAAGCATATAGAGAAAGAAAAAAAGATGCTAACATTACCATGTGGAACATATAAAAAGCAGAGAGGCATTGAATATTGCAATTTAATCTTTTCATCTTTTATAGCTTTGCAACATCTGGTCTGGTACTCATGCTTTATATTTAGAGATTCTTGATAAAATCCAAAGAATCTGTAATATAATTGGTCCTGACCTGGCATCTTGGCTTCAGTCACTTTTCCACCATCATAACATAGCTTCCCTGTGCCTTTCTATAAATACTTTTATTGCAAATGTTCTGATGAAGTTAGATTTTATGAATTCAAGTGCAATACTAGATTGGCGGTTAGGTCTCCTAATTTTAGATTCAAAATTGTTTGATGTAACCCTCTGTGCTAACAGTTACTTCTATTGAATTTCTTGCTTGTGGAACACTTCTGTCTTCTTGCTTCTCAGTCAACTTTAGATGCAATGTCAATTGTTATCTACTTTTTTCTTAACCTTTATCATTCTATATGTGACACTTTATTTTCTGTACAAAAGTTTGTCCTGCCACTGAAAGTCACTCTGTTGTCTGAACATTGTGCTTGAATTTCATAGCTGTGTTGTCATATCCTGCTATGGCAACAGAAAACAACTTTGAATGAAATTAACAATAAGGATACTGCAATTGAGAGGCCTTGAAAAAGAACGCAGTATAAAAGGAAGTAATATTAATAATGCAGATTGCTAGAGGTTAATTCCTGTTCTTTTATTGTTCACACTTCTTATTAGTGTTTTTTTTGTTTTTCTCATATTCTCTAACACACAGTAAAACCCTTGCATTTTACTCACTTTATTGCCTTACTTGGAGTAAAATGAAAAAGAAAAAAACCCCAAAAACTCTTACAAAATATGAACTTTGGAAGTCGATGTTTCAAGCCTAGAAAGAATGCCTTTTAGCCCCCCTTCTTATATAATTCTCTTTGCCTGATGAATGTTTTGTCTTTTGGCTGTAAAGAAAGTGTGTGACAATTATTAACAAGCATGGAATTGAAAATCACCAGAGAAGCACTCCCTCTGTCAAGAGGGATTTTGATGTTTCTTGAATTTGGCAGTTTTTACTCTAATTTCCATGGAAAGTTTCACAACTCATTCTGCATTGAAAATCATTCAGAAAGGGATTGTCAGTGGTCAGGAATTATTGCAAACTTTACTGACAGAATAGGGATATATATATATATATATAATACATTTACTATGAAAATGTTAGCACATACTAGTTAAAATTAATCACAGTTGATATATGCTTCATATAGATAAAAAATATCTAAACTTTTAAATGGAGATTATGAGAAAAAGTGTAAAAGCTATAAATAAATTTCATTGATGTTTGGTCTTGGTTTCTTCAGTTCAGAATGAAAAACAGAATGTGTGTGTGTAAGGTTAGAAGTTTTTGAGGATAAGGGTGGGTTGGGGGGCAATAAATTAAATGACTTTTTGTTTTGGATAATATTGTGTGTCCTACAAATACATAATTTTATTTACATTTTGGAAAGTGCCTGAAAACCATACCACGGAACTCAGCTCCTTGATTAACAGTTCCAAACCGTTATCCATTACACCATCCTTACAACCAAGCTTACAGCTCTTTGTATTCCGAAGTGGTCTCCTATCTAGGTACTGACCAGGCTAGATGTTGCTTAACTTCAGTAATCGTACAGGAACCAGTGTTTGAGCCCATAAGCTTTAGGTTGAATAAGCATGGAACAAAATCATGCCGTAGAGGAAATTTTTTGAAAAATAAGTCTGACATGTCAGATAAGTACCGTGTGAGAGAAATTTGGTAGGTGGAACTATTTGCTAGCACAAAGTCACGAGTCATTGTGGTCGAGGGTTTGAGTGTAATGACCTTGTTCAGACTGTTAATCAGGCCAGATAATGCACTCATTCACAGAAATTGTAACTAATGTCTGCTTAGCATGATTGCAGTGGATTTTGAACAAATGTGCCTGAGCAGGCGTCTGCCACAGGGACCACCACTCATTGCTATAGATCAAGAGACTGAGTAAAGCTGTGATAAAAAGTAAGTAAATGAATTAAAGAAATGTTAGTCAAAATGAATAATAATGACTTTATGATGCAAAACCTTGTCTACTAAAATCTGTGGAATCCACTCTTGTCACAAGTATCTTCTTATAAGATTTATCTAGCGTCTAAAACAGGGTGTGGTAAAAGCGTTTATAAATTCTCATTTAAATAGAGATGCATTATCATTACAAATAACTGTTGCATTAGGATATTTGAGACTTTCTTATGTCTTTCCTATTGGATGAACCATTGCGCCTGGAAATTTTTCTCGCCGGAGTTGATCCTACAAATCTACAAATCAACCATTCCTCCTTGCATGAAGTATTGCTGCAATATATAGTCCGGAGCCCCTTCTGTTTGTCTCAAGGTCTTTGATAAAATCCTGAGCTGGATATGCAACATAATTGGCTCTAATCTGGCATCTCGTCTGCAGTCGCTCTCTCACAGATGTGTTGTCACTTCCCTCTCTCTTTTTTTACAAATACTTTCACGGTAACTGCTCTGATGAGCTGCTTTCGCTGGTTCCCAGACTTCATGAATTTAAGTGTTCAACTAGGCTGGCATCTTGCTCTCACCCTTTCACTGTCGAAATGTAGCCGTCTCTTCTACTCCAATAACTACATTTCTCGCCTGTGGAACCTGCTCCCCTTTTCCTGTTTCCCTGATAACTATAATTTCCAACTATTCAAATGTAATATCAATTGACGTCTCCAGATACCCTGATCTATCCCCTATCCTTTTCTTCATCCTTTCCTCTATCACTTCTCTTTGCTCTCGCTCCAACTCTCTGTAACCCCTTGCGTGCTAGTGGCTTCCCGCCTTGCTTGGGGTGAAACACTTAAAAAAAAAAAAAAAAAAATAGTTTGGCTGACTTGAATTGTCCTTTTTATTAAATCCTGACTCTTGTGTACCAAATAAAAATGATGCCATGATTAAATTGTTTCTTTTAAAAGTTTTGAAAAGCACAGTAATATTTTGACACTGACGACTTATTTTTCAAATAATTTTCTCTTGAACATGATTGTTTTGTCTCGTACTTATTAAACTTAGAACTTTATGGCCACATCACATTGAAACACTGGTTTCTGTACAATCACCAGAATTAAGCAATGTCAAGCCTGGTCAGTACTTAGATGGGTGAATGCTTGGGAATACCAGGTGCTTACTTGTGCAGGTGGTGTAACAGATAATGTCTTGGAATTGTTAATCGGAGATCCGAGTTCCAATTCCCGTTGGGTTCTTATATTCAGTTACATGCAAATATCCTTGAGGAAGGTATGAATCTAATTCTTCTTCTCCCCCAGCTATAGATTAATTAGTAAAACTTGTATCACTAAACATTATTATCTCAAAAATATAAATTCTTAGAATTTAAAAATATTTTCTGGCTTTAAATAACCTGCAAAGGGTTGATAAGCCATAGAAAATCAATCAATAAAACATTAAACGTGTATAAAAATTCTCGGCAAAATATTTTTGAACTCACATGCTTATTTTATAAGTTTGGAAAATTCACACTGGCATAACTCTTCCAGACAGCACAAAAGAGTAACCTCCAAAAATAAAAGAATTTCCTCTTTATAGGACATGTTTAGATTTTAGCTAAAACCTAAGGGAGATAACTTTGATTTCCTTTACCAACGTGACGTAGCGTTTCTTTAAATCATATGAGCCAGTCCACCCAAATAAGTGGACATATTTGAATTTGTTTGTTAAAAATATAATTTATTAGATAATTTGAGATGAAATCTTATAATGTAGGCGATTCATTGTTCAAATATATTAGAAAAAGCAGTGATACCTTATGTGTGTTGACTGCCACTGTTTGTTGTCGACTTTGCCTTCTTCAGTTTCATCCAATGAGCAGCATTTAGTGTTGAACTTCACTGTATCCACACTGTTTGGTTGGTAGCTAAGTTTTACAATATGAATTGTTCTAAAAGGAAATGAAGATTTTTTTTTTTTTTATGGTTTCTTAGTTGGGCTAAGAACTTCTCACTACTTTTTATTGAACTGTCAAACATTCTGGGTCCATAGTAGTTTGATAACTGATCATGATAGTTTTAACTTTTAATACAAATTAATTAAAATTAAAAAGTTTATATATAAAGTATTTTTTTATGTTGTAGTCTTTACCATCATTCAACTGATTCACGACTAACATGGAAGCAATTTTTCAATGTTTCCTAATTTTTGGTTCTGTTAAAAAGAAAAAAAAAGAATACATACTTTAAGAGTAAAGATGCCATGATTGGAAACGTTTTGCAAAAGAATGAAATTTTTACACATGTAAGTTCCATGATGTGATGAAAGATAAAATGTAAATAATTCTTGCCTGTTACAATTAGTTAAGAAAATGTCTTTGTCGTTTTGGAATTTTATTTTGTGATTAATGAACAAGGAATGTTTTTAAAAAAAAGCAAATAGATCATCTCATTGTTGGTGTACCAAAAACCAAATTCGTTGCTAGAAAATTTTATCTAGCAAATATACTACATTTAATAAGCATGGGAATGTACTAACAATTAAGTTTGGGTTGCAAGATTGTAATAATAATATTCTAGTGATGGTAATGGATGTATTGGTTCTAAAATTCGAAGCAGCTTGTGAGTCCATCCAGTCAGCCATATTGTTTTTAAAACTTTTTTGTAGTGCTTTCGGATTTAAAGCTTCTCATTGTTATATTTATTTTATTTTTTCAGTAAATGGTAAATTTAAACTAAGCACCGAGTTAACATTCTGAATTGTAAAAAGACAGGAATTTTTATGACTTTATAGATTAAATTGAAGAGTAAAACATTAAATAAAATAAATTCGGTTCTGTGTAACAGGAAGCTAAGGGGAAGTAACTCTGGTTAACTTTATGATGAAGCCATCATAATGAATTATCATGAAGCACAATGTAAGTGGCTGTGTGCGCGTGTGTGTGTGTGTATATATATATATATATATATATATATATATATATATATATATATAGGAGAAAAGGAAAATTTATAAATACTTGTTGCAAAATAAAATCCTTACATCTGTCTTAATAAAGTTCATCAGAGGATGAAACGTGTTGGCTAAGTTTTCCTTTTCTCTTTATCCATAGTGTCCTTTTACAAATATATATTTTAGTTGTGTCTGAAATCACACACACATAACATTTTTTTTTTCCCCCCCCGAATTAAATATTAAGATTTTGGCCGCTTTGTTGTTGTTTTCAAATTGGAAGATGACAAAAGCTGTTTTTGTTTCTTTTTTTCATTTTCTTCTATGTTTTCCTTTTTTTCTTTCTTAAATAAACAGCATCCTGGTGGGGGTGAGGTTGATTCCAAACAGTAGAAGGATAGGGTAGATGATAAAGTCAGGAAGATGGATACTATTTGGCCCAGCACTGACAACAGCAAAACACGATAAAAACAGTGAAAGAGATTCTTCCACGGTTGGAAAATTAATGCTTCTTTCTTGGCAGACATTCAGAGAACAAAAAAAAACTCATTCCTTATTTTTAACATTTGTTTTCAAAAATGCCAATTTCTTTCTAATATTTCTGTTTAGAGATGAGAACTCGACATTAAAAATATTGAGTAAAGCCCACACTTTACATTCCAACAAGCAACCAGACAACATGCTCTTGTTTCAAGAGACATTGTGGTAGGAGATTTAAATGCATTATAACACAAAACAGCAACTACAATGAAACAGAAAACAAATTCTATCCATTTAGACATAGCTACATTTTTCTTATTTATCTATTTTCTCTCTCTCTCTCATATATATATATATATATATATATATATACCCACACTGTGAAACAGCGAAACAGTCTGTCTGTGGATGACTTATATATATATATATATATATATATATATATATATATATATATATATATATATATAATAGCCCACAATGCAGATATAAAACATGGGATAGAAGAAAGAGAATTTTTTTTCCTGCAATTGGCAGATCCTTATTCAAGAGAAAAAGAATAAATAAAAAAAAATGTAAATTGGTAAAAAAATTGAAAATTGTGTAGAAATCTTTGTGATTGAAAAAGCTATGGCCAGTCAAAAATTACAGATTTGCTGAATAGTTGTCGTAAATGTCAGTGTTAAAAAATAGTGCAAGTGAATTTGGCATGACAGAGGTGACAGAAAATAAAATCTTTAAAGAACTATGTGCATGAGCAAGACACCATAAATAGTTTTATATATTTTTTTTGCATCTTCTATCATAACAGAAAAATATCCCCAAAATAACCTAAAATGGTTAAATTCAGGTGACAAATGACTTTCCACCATTTTGACAATGCCAGTTTTACTCTACTTTACAATGCTCTCAGAACAAACTCTTTTCTCTTGTCTTTTAAATTTTGAAAGACTGCAGCTTGTAATGTCACAAGAGAAACATTACAAAGTCTGTATCTTTCTTTTTCAGAAAATGTAAACCTTTAAGGATTGCATTTTAGAGCATATGTTAGTCTGCTTCTTTTGAACAAACTTTCTTAAAGTTTCTCAACTGATTGACCCTAAAATGCAATGTGATTATTTTAAGTCAACAGAAAGCAAGCAAGTAAGAGAAAAACTGATATTGGTTTTTGTCTTGCTTATCATCAACAGCACACCATGCATTTCAAGCAAAAATATCTGAGTTTATTTCATAATCTTGTGATTTTGCTCACTGTGTTCCAAGGTGGTCATGACGTTCGTAAGGACATTAAAGAAATTCCATATTTGTTCACTTAAAAAGAAAAATTCTAGAAAATGTTTCTTGGTCAAAATAAAATCAAAAAAAATCTAAGAATGTAATGCTTATAAATTGTAATCTTTCAGGATGGTTATGGAATTGGTGATGATGAATACTCCATGGCTTATGATGGCTGCCGACAACTTATCTGGTACAATGCACAGAGCAGACCCCACAAGCACCCTTGTTGGAAAGCTGGTAAGTGAAAGGATCTGTTCACTTCTGATGTGAATTCTTTAACATTTCAAATGGAAAATATTTCCTACAATTAAAAAGGCTTATAGCATATCACGGTAAAACTAATATCCATTTTATTGATGGAATGAAGTTTCGTCTGTAAAAAAGATGGAGGAAGAAATATGACAAATGCCAGGCATAGTTTATTTCTAAATGTTAAAGATATGAAGATTCTCAGCCTTTAAATTTTAATGTCTGATGTATCTAGAGGAGAAATTCCATAAAGATGACAATTTTATTTTATTTTTTAGAAGTTAAACAATGTCAAACCTGGCCAGTATCTAGATGGGTGACTGCTTGGGAAGACCAGGTGCTGTAATCATGGATGTATAGATAGTATGGCTCATGGTCATATCACATTGAAACACTTGTTCTTGTACAATCACCAAAGTTTAGCAACGTCAAACCTGGTCACCAACTAGATGGGTGACTGCTTGAGAATACTAGATAATGTAAGCTTGGATGTGCAGATGGTGTAATGGATAACAGCTCAGAATTGGAAATTGGAGAGCTAGCTGGGTTCCAATTCCAGTCAGGTTCTTTATATTCACTTACATGCAAGGGAAAGGTATGAATCCACCTCTTCTCCCCAACTTATGGGTTAATTAAGAAGTCTTGTATCAGTAACTCATTATTATCTCCCAAAAGTTCTTACATTCTAAAAATATTTTCTGGCTTTAAATAACCTGAAAAAGGTTGATAAGCCGTAAAAAACCAAATGAATCAATAAAACTGCATTTAAAATTCTTTCGATCTGACAACTTGTCATGAATGTTGTTGTTCTGGATTTTCTGTAAATATTTTATTGAGTTCAATCCCTGGACCACGTATTTTATTGATATTAAAAACCTATGTAGATGACATAGAAAAAATATTGTAATTCATTTCAATCATCTTGTCTGCTTGAATCCTGTTTTTTTATTTGCCTTTCTACTAAATGTTTTCTCAGTTTCCTTCACTCTCAGTACCCCCCTTGCATCTTAGTGCCTTTATTGCCTTGCTTATTGCTTTCAAAATAATTTAGAAAGATAACTTTAAATTTTTCTGTTTTACTTTCTTTTCAACCCCTGCCTGAAGAACAGTTTTCTTTTCTTCTGGCCCAGCATTAATCCGTCTGTTTTCTTTGGTTTCTATAAGTTTTATGCTAACAGTTTCTTCTCTTGCACTTCTTATCTGTAGAACTCTTCTGGCTTCTTACTTTCCAGTCAACATGGATCTTCAAAAATTTAAATGCAACATTAATCGTTATTTACTGTCTTCTTGATTCCTCTTCTTTTATTGTCACTTCTTAAAGTTTATTTTTCTCATACTTTCGCACACAGTAAACCCTTGTCTTAGTGGCTTTATTGCCTTCTTTGCAGTGAAATGATTAAAAAAAGAATAGCAAAACACGGATATATTTTCCATAAAAATTGTACGTATATTCAGCCTGAAAAACATCAAAAGCTATTCAATAAAGCCACCTCCAATTTGGAAAACGACCTTGATGCGGCCTCTGAAGCATGCATAACTCTTGATTTTAATTTTTTATGACACTCTAGGATGTCATAGTTAAGAAAATTGAAATTGTGTGATTCCAGAAATTCTTAGCCAGCTCTTCCTGGATTGTGTGTGCCATGTTGAGGGAAGCTGTTCTGTTGCAACATCTACAAGCACACCCACTTAATCTGATGCCTGACAAAAGTCTCCCCTCACTTTGATGTTGGCGACAACATTGAATCCTGTGACTCTGCAGGGAGAAGTCAGGTGGCATGACGAAGTGTTTGTTACTTCTGGCTCCCACAGATGCTTACAGCCAATGTAAACACGGTGTGTATCACTGTGGGCTCCTCCAAGTAAAGCCACTTGACATTTCATCTGTTAACCTGGCAGTCATTTTATTTTTGATAAACTTGCTGTCTCAGTTGATGTTATTGGTAGTTAGTCACACAAGCACTAAATCCCGCCTCCTTTCCTGTGCCAGATTAGAATTTGCTAATCAAATTAATCATCTCAATATGTCTAAAACAGAAATGTGAATGTTAAAATTTGGTGCCTAACATTACAGTGCAGCCTGTGAAGGATTTGTTCTCACATAGCTTGGACCGATTGTTTTCCCTAATAGGCAATTATTATCAGATTTGTTTTTAGAAATTTTGTGATCATTATAATGTGTATGGTTTGAGTTTTTTCTTGTATTCTCTAACACACAGTAACCCCTTGTGTCCTTATTGCCTTGCTGGGGTGAAATGATTTAAAAAAAAAAAAAAAAAAAAGTTATTCTTTACAGCAATTATTAATCTTTTTATTTTTATTAATTTTCTTATTTTCCCTTTTTCCAATGTTGGCATTTTTCTTTATAGACACAAAAAGGACACATCAGAGAGAGTTTAAATTTATAGGGTACGTAATGAGGAAAGAGTGCTTGGAAAATTTGACACTTACAGAACATTGAAGGCAAGAGGGACAGAAAAATGGTGCATAACCTATCTAACGAGTTTGCATAGATGGCTAGCAGCACAGATTTTAGGAGAGATAACAAAAGGATAAAATTTACTAAGAGCTACAAAAGACAGGAAATTATGATGATTGCCAGTCCTGAAATGATATGACACATAGAAGAAAAATATGAATTTCTACTAATGTTTTTCCAGACTCTGTACAACCAAATAAACAAGAGTAGTAGATAAGTTCGTCTATTGTCCAGTTCACACTCCTCCCTGGTTTTTTGAGCAGGAGTAGGGGTTTATCCCTTGTTTCCTGTTTAAGATTGAGTTTCTGATTCTTTCTAAAGTCTTCTCATTCACTCCCACTAAGATGCAACAGCATCTTGTATGAGGTGAATTGATTAAAAAAAACAAAAAAAAAACTTCATAATCTTCATAAGACTAGAACCTTACTTACAGAATGTATTATAAACCATGTTAAGACATTCACTGTTATTTTGGATATCTGGTGTATATGGGTTCACTTATTGTCCTGTTATAACACCTTTTGCTGCTGCCTAAACTCAGTGGTGTAACTTTTAGTGGTCCGGTCCTCAGGGTCTTAGAACAGCATTTTAACTACAGGGCTAATTCTGTGCTGGTCAATGCTGACACTGGTCCAATCTGGTTTTTGGCCACTGGCCACTTTGATCCACACCAACTCTGTGCATGCTGTGTTCTTCATCTCAGGGCAGTGGAATCAAGGGTCATATTATTGCAGTGCTGGTTCAATCTGTGGCAGTTGCTATATTAAGGGAAGAAAAATATCTTCATGAAAAATAAAACAAGAGATTCATGGGGTTAATCTTCAGTTTGTTTGTATAGCTCTTGTTACAACAAAAATTAACTCTTCCTACATCAATCTCCATAGTGACTCCTTGTCTAAACTTCCGGAGGAGCTAATTCAAAGTTCTTGGGGTCAGGAAATCTGGTGGCAGCTGATATGGATTCCAAAGGCACTCATTGTGGGTTCTCAGCTCAAGTCTTTGTGCTCTCAGTCATTTGCATTTATACACTTCAATCCAAAACTAGTGTAGGGCTGAATGGTTCGGGGGATTTCTCAAAAACATAGATCAGACCACCAGCCTCTGTTATGACAAGATCGAATTTCATAATCTTAACTGCAGATTCATTCTGTTTTCATTTCTCAATTTTTTTTCACTAACAAAAAATATAATTCCTGTCGGTTTCTCTTTTTGCCAATGACATGTGTTTTTCTAATTTCCTAAGAAAGAAATAATTATTTCCCAGTTTGCTTTACCTGCATACCAGATTTTTGATAAAAAAAAGTAAACTCTTGATTCATTGTTCCAATTCATTGGGGCCGCAATCCAGTTGGCCCTTTTTAATGTCTTCCATCCTCTCAGTTGATATTTAATTTTGGGCTTAAACCTTTTTCTGGTCAGAATTAATGTTTAACCACCTCACAGTCTCAGTGTCACACTCCTCCCTGGTCTTTGGAACAGGAATAGAGGTTTATCCCTTGCTTCTTTTTGTTTTAGATTAGGTTTCCAGTTCCTTCTAAAGTTTTTTTACTTCTCTTTCACTCTTGGTAGTCCCTTGCATCTTAGTGGCATTATTGAAACTAAAAGCAAAGTTTACACATGTAAACGATGGGTTGTCATTACTTCTAAGAGTGAAAGAAATTGGAATATGCTTCTTATATACTTGAACTTGTTGTGGAATTCACCTGGGATTAGTTTAGCCAGTTCCATCAAATGACCTGCTTCATCCAAACAGAAGTGGATCAAGTGTAGCAGAGGTTGTATACATTTGGGCAAATTTAATGTTTCAGTGAGAATTTGGATTCACAAGTAGCACCCAACTGCATATATATATGCACTTTTAAGAGAGTATGATCTGGTTTTAATTTAGTTTCTTTCTCCTAGACTGGTTGGCACCCAAGACTGTAGACCGAGCATGTCTTGCTATTTTATCCATAGTTGGGTGCTGTCCTGGGTATGAGGATAAACTACATCTGCGTCCAGTGTATGACAATAAACTACACCCAACAGCAAGGCCTCTGTCCAGGAGGTTTTGAGGAGCGTGGAAGCACTTCTTAATTGCTGGTGTTCCCAGGTTCACCCTGACCCAGGGTGGTAGCACCTGTTAGGGTCCCAGCTATGGGCAAATAGTTAACTCCGAAACTGAGGTAAAAAGCATTATAAAAGTGTAGAAATAGGTTTTAATACCAGAAATACTTTGTAAAAAATTATTACCAGAAATAAGTTTTTGAAGAAATAAAACTATTACCAGCAATACGTTCTTGAAAAAAACTATTACCAGCAATACATTTTTGGAAAAAAATATTACCAGAAATAGATTTTTGACAAAACAAAATATTACCAGAAAAAAAAAAGTTGCCGGCATTAAAGGTTGTTATCTTAAAACACAACAAACCAAACCAAACCATAGTTGGGTGGGAGAGAAGATACAGATTCATACCTTTCCCACATAAGTGAATGTAATGTACTCAACCTGGAATTTGAACTGGTCTCTCTCCAATTCCTCAGCCATCATTCCCTAACCATTACTCCACCATGCCTTAAGGTAAGATATTGTTCATGGGTTTTATAAATGGTTAATAAATGATTAATAAGAAATAAAATATACTTGTATGTATGCAAAAATAGCTGAAAAGAAAAAAGACATTAAAATCTAGCTATTAGGAAGTGTGCGTGTATGTGTGTGAGTTCACTCACGGGAAAGTTATCCTCAAACCAGGAACAAGTCCCCATGCTGGTGCTACTTCAACTGTGTGCTAGAAGGAAAACGAAAGAAATGGAAGGTGTCCCATTTTTATAGCTGTTTAACAGTGCCACATCATAAAACACCAATTCTTGTATGATCACTGAAGTTAAATAAAGTTGAACCTAGTTAATACCTAGATGGGGATACTAGGTGCAGTAAGCTTTGATGTGTGGGTGGTGTAATGGTTAATGGCTTGGAATTGTTAATTGGAGAGCAGAGTTCTAATTCCAGTTGGGTACATTATATTCACTTACAAGTAAATATCTTTGGCAAAGGTATTAATCCACCTCTTCCCTCCAGCTATGGGTTAATTAGTAAGACTGGTATCACTAAATCATTATTATCGCTAAAAAATAAAATTGCATAAAAAACATTTAGATTTTGGCATTAAATAACCCATAGAGGTTGATATGGTGCTAAACAAAAGTAACCCAGCCATCTAACGGCATTTTAGCAAACCTTTGAAGGTGGTGTGTGTTCGGTGCAATCCATTTCATTTGTGTACCTGCCAGAAATGAAAGGTTGTGTCTTTTGTTGATCTGGACAATGTTTCGATCATACTGTTTCTTCAATGTTGGGCAATAAACATGCCATCAGAAGAAATTACACTGTTGAAAAATTATCAGAAAATTAACAAAAGGTGAAAATGTAAAAATTGTACAACAGCTATGGGACTGTTTCATCCAAATCACTTCTTTTCTACCCTTGAAGCACTGAGAGATATCTGTTAAGAAATGTGGAAGTGCTAACATCTTAGTAGTGAATGACTTCTATGGTGGATTTTCTCTAATGCGTATGGGTGGGGCTGCCAGTTTTCTCTGCAAGTGCTGTACTTTGAGGTACATGCTCTTATGATCTCTGGGTAAACTAATTTCTGTGCATATGTATTTGATTTATAAAATTTTTGGCCCAGAATGGACATAATTAGCTTCTAAAATGAAGAATCTTCTTATTAAAATAACACAGATATCCAAAGTAATTTTCAATTTTAGCTTTGGATTTCTAACTTTCCAAAGTTGTCATTGAAATCTACGTAAATATGCCAAACAAATAAAAAACCTAAAGTTGCTGAAAATTTTGTGAACTTTTGGTAAAACTTATTAGTCATGTCATGCTATATTCTTTGGGGTTGTGGAATTTGCCTGGGGGTGTCAGTTATACTGAATCTTATTTTAAGTTTAATCTCTTCCAAGGCCCTCCTTTTATATTTTATGGATTTAAATTAATATTTTTAAACCAGACTTGTTTTCCCCATTAGACTCAAATCCAATTAACCATTTTCCTATATTTTTCTCCGAATATCTCTACTTTTTTGCTCAGAATTATCAAGTCTCTCAATACCGCAAGTCACTAACCACTTTCCATGCACTTGTATGACCTTTCATGCAATAGTATAAATGCCCTGTTACATCAGTTTCCAAGAAATATCTGATGCAATCCAGAAAAGATTGGTTTTGTAACCTTTTTGCTCTAACATGGACCTAGATTCTGCACAAAGAATAACTTTGAAATTTGAAGGAAAAAGAAAAATCTACAAAAATTAATGTTTTATACTTTAATACAACAGAGAAATCTAAGATCTGATTTTTTCTTTAGTGGCTTTGATAGATTTTAACTTTTAACATGTAACTCTGTTTGTCCTGCTTGAGTTGTTTTTTCTGTGACCTCTGGTTCTAAAACTTCAGAAGTAATTTCCCCCTCTTGAGCAATGCCAATCTGAGAAATTGGCTGATCAGATGATGCTTTCACCATTTCTGATGCCAATATTGCTTCAAATTCCGCTTGCAACTTGTTGACTTCAAATTGTTGAGCTTGTGAATGCTGTGCTGTCATTTGCTTGAGAAATTGCTGCATTTTAAATGTCGGAGTATGACGCAGAGCTCTTCGAGCTGAATTTAAAGGAATGAACGAAATGTTATGGCATCTCAGACCTGACATGCCAGCCATCATGACCACCGTGAGATTGTCGATAAAATTTTCAGTCTTCTGAATTGGTGTTGTCAACCTCCAGTTATGGTCTTGCTTAATTTGTTTCACGTCACGTGGGACAGTGTTCATTGCCTCTCTCTCTCGATAGAGTCTGAAGGACTCTTCAGATGGAGATGGTGAAGAGCCGTCTACCTGACAAGATTCCTGCTCTCTGGTTTCTGTGCTTTTATTGTGAGCGTTCTTTTTGTCTTGCCGGAAATAATTATCGATCTTCCACTTGAGCCGACTTGATTCCAGCTCAAGAAGGTTCTGAAAGTGAGACTTATCAAACCTGTAGCTTTGCCAACCCAACTTCTGTGAGGAATCATTGCCTGGAAGTCTCTTTGATTTGGAATTGGTAAAAGTTCTAAAATTTGTTCTTGAAAAAACTTCTCGCAGATCAATATTAGGAAGGGTCGTATCAAATTCCTTCTCACCCTCCAGCCAGGATCCCTGCATTGGGCTTTGACCATTATCCCTTTCATTGGTCTCTATCATGGGGAACTTTGCTGGAGCATCCTCCCAACTGCATTTTTCAGTATCAAGGAGCACTGAAAACCTTGCCAAATTGTGTGCTTCTTTCTCTTGCTTTTCGGTAGTAAAGATGATCTCTGGAAATGTCTTGGATCTCTCCGGACTGGAATCTAAGATCTTTACCACTTTCATTTTGGATACAACTGAAGAATTCTTGTTTTTGCTTCTTGGTGGTTGATTTGAGCATTCACTTTTTGATCTCTTGATATTATTACTTGGCTCGTCCCAGACATTCTTTTTGCTGTTGCTACAAGGCGATAATGAAGTGCCAATTTTATCATCCTTAATGCATGCTCGAATTGGGTATCGTTGTTTTTTGTTGAGGTAAAACTGATTACATTGCAGTATGAGTCTGCGCATGGAGGTTTGCAGCTGAGCCTCATCTTGCTGGAAGTCGTGCTCAGGGAAATAGCGTTTCTTTATTTCTAGATCCGCTTTTTCTTTCTCCATGTTGAGCACCTTGATCTTCTGCCGCAGTTGCGATGCCTGGCAAGAAAGAATGTGCAACCGATTGTGCAGTTTCCGTTCCATCCCCTTTGCTTGTAGCTGCAATGTGTTCTCACAGATGTTGTTGCTGTTTCTTGCCATTGTCATTCACTCCTTTTGCTCGTATTCTCTGAGAACCATGTTCTCATTTGTTGATGTGTCTTTTCTGGAGATGCTCTTCATCTGTAAAAGAAAGATAGTGAATTAAATTAATATGCATTTTGACTTTTCTTTATGTAATATTTCTGTTGAAATTTTTGCTACACTTCTGATCTTTGAATTTCAACATACAAATGTGTATGTATAGGCACAACACCACCCATATACATACATATGTCAAAACTCATACTGTCCATATATATTTATATCTGTATGAGCCCCGGCAGATGAGCAAGGGTGTACGGACATGCATCTATGTTTGCGTTAGCATGATGACAATCCCCCCCCACTCCTATAATAACACCAATATACGCAATCTACATAAACCCAAAATTTAAAAAAAAAAATTAATCAGTTTGTCTGATGATTGCAAAAGCGTGAAACCCAGGGTTACAAACTCACATCAATCCAACCAAATATATATATATATATATATATATATATATATATATAAATGTGTGTGTGTGTGTGTGTGTGTGTGTGTGTGTGAAAATTACAGGTTCTTTGTGTTTTTCAGGTTAACAGAACTTTTGCCAAAAAGCTCTCAATAGATAACTTGAGCTATAATCTTCAATAAATGAAGAGAAGTTTTGTAAATACATATAAATATATCTTGAAAACATATATTTGTCAACAGTAAACAATATAAGTTTTGTAAAGACATAGAAGTAGATCTTAAAAATAAATGTCTGCAGTAGACAATGTAAGCTTTGTAAGAGGACATATGTCCACAGCAGCAGAATTGTTAAGAAAAGAAAGGAAATTATAGATATCACCTTAGCAACAGACAATGAATAATTAAGATTAAAAAAAGATTTGTTGATTGAAAATTAAGAGACCTCTTCCTGCCCCCACCCCACTTAATATATAATTCTTTCCCTCTGTGAACCTTAAAAATGATTTCCAATTACTTTTGCTTTACTCTCCCCAGATGATCACCTATTCTATATATTAATCATGTTTGTGCAATTGTATCGCTCAGGTCATTTATATGATTGGGTTTCCATTTGTTAATCACTTCAGAGTCCTTATTTGCCTAATAGAAACCTGAGAAATCTGTCCATTGTAATTAAAATGTTCAAACTGCAGTGAAAGGAAAGAAAAATTTTTTTCCCCCTCTCAAAGTAAAATCTCTATCTATAAAAGGCAGGTTGTGTGTGTGTAACGAATGCACGACCGCAATTTTTGACAGATTTGCACAAAAATTTACATGCACATGCTCCAAGTTAGCGGGAAGGCCAAGACCGACTTTGCATTTCCCAACTCCCATTGATAGTGGAAATAATCGATTTTTTTCATGCTTCTACGGCAGTTTTCATGTAGTTTGCGGCCATGTTGTACTGGCCAGAGTGAGAGTCTATAGTTGGCTGCCACAAATAGGCAGGAAGATTCTATTGGCCAGCATGAGAGCCAACAGCTGACTGCCACGAATGTTAACTGGCATGCAAAAAAAATCGATAGCTGCATTCGTCACAAGTGGGAAAAATTTAAATCTGCATGGCACTTTACTCCAATTGGCTCATTCGCTTGCTTAAACTCAATGTTGATTCTGATTCCGCAGAACTGGGTTCGGTGTGAAAAATTATTTGTTGTTAACATTCTTTTTTTTTCATTCGGTTTTTCCAGTTAAGAGTCCTTTTTTAAAGCTGATCATTTTGTGTTCATTTTGTTTAGTTCTTTTTTCGTAATAGATTTAATGTTTAGTATAGAGCTTAGAAAAAATTTGCAGTATGAGATAGGCAAGAAGTAAGGCATGTAGCAACATCAGCACGGCAAAGGGCACTCCTTTAAAGGCAAGGAAGGGCAAAAATATTTTAAGTCAAGTGATAGCGATTGCTGTATGAGTCGTACGATTTTTGAATCAAGCACAGGCAATGCCGGGTCATGCTGCTAGTATTTTAATAAAAATTTGATTTCAATTTTTTTAAAGCAATCCACCTCATGCAAGTCAGGAGTGCCACTTATCATGCAAAGGGTTACAGAGGATTGAGAACAAAAATAAAGAGGCATTTTGGGGAAAGAATACAGAGAAGGATGGGAGACAAGCTCAGGGTGTCAGATGTTGATTGACATTACACTTGAATATTTGAAGATTATACTCATCGAGGAAGCAAGTAAGGAGAAGGGAGTTCCACAGATGGGAAGTGTGAGAAAAGAGACAGTTACATTTAACTGTTTTGACTAAAAGGGTGGGACTGAGATGCCAGCCTTGTAGCTCATTTAAATTCATGCAGTCTGAGAACCAGCAAAAGTAGCGCATTGGAACAGTTTTCATGAAAATACTTGTAGAAGAGACAGAGGGAGGCTATGGCACATCTGTGGGATAGCGACTGTAGACTAGGTGCCAGATCAGGACCTATCATCTTGCATATTCATCTCTGTATTTTGTTGAGGACCTCGAGATGTACAGCTAGAGAACCAGACCATATATAACAGCAATATTCCATGCAAGGACGGATGGTTGATTTATAGACTTGAAGGATGGATAAATATGATTATCCAATCAGTAAGTGAGGAGGGTTTTAGATGTTAACAAATTTATATTTTCAACGGGTTTGACTTTATAATCAAAACAACAGCATTAGTCTGAAAACTCTAGTCATGTTCTTAAATAGCCTTGTTAGGTTGAGATTTTCATATGGAGCCCATGCATGGCACCAAACTCGTTCAGAAATATCCAAACTGTCAGCTGTATAGAACTGCTGTCTAAGAATCTTTCAAATAATTTTTATTTTCCCTAAGTACTTTCAATCTCATCTGAGAGCATCTTCAGGGGTTGCATATGGATGGATGTGTTATGTGTGAAATTATTTGAAAGAAATTTTAGGAATTTTTCTTGATCCATTTTCTACAGCCATCAAGAAATTAATTTGTGGATTTGAAAGGATTAAATCTAAAATAGACATATGTCCGAATTATTTAAACAAACATGCTGAAATGAAAAAATATATAAGGGTGCGATGAGTAAATTGTCGCCACTTTATATTTTTAATTTCATGCTTCTGAGTTTGTTTTTTGCTGATATAGTAGAGGCAATTGTACACCGTCTGTGAGGAAAAAAGCACTATGACACAATTGACTGTGTCAGAAATTTGAAAACACCATGCTGTACTGCTTGGCATTTGCACTGGAAGCTCCAACATGAGCATTTCAGTGTATTTGGGCGTCAATTTGAGGATAGTGCAGAGGATTCGGAAAGAGTTGGTTGAGTCTAATGGTGATTACAAAGGTATGGAAGCTCAGGAAGCTCTCTCTGATCATTCTGATAGAAAAGAACTCCTAAATTTGTTGATGAGGGCCTCAAACTCAATATGGAGGCCTACATCAAGTGCCTTGAGGCAGCAGTATTGCCCTGGGTCAAGAGTTTGACTGTTGAAAGACCCTAAGTCTGGCAACAAAATTCTGCACCATGCCACACAAGCAGGAGAACCAGTCATGATTGTCAGACAATTTCTGCAACCACATCACCCCTTACATCTGGCCACCAAACTCCTGAGGCTGCAGCCCCCTTGTTTATTATGTGTGGGGTGCAGCTGAGTAAGAGACCAAAAAAACTCCTAATACCAAAGATGAACTGAAGTCAAGAATTATGGCAGCATTCACCAAGTTAAACAAGGAGACCATCCAGAAGAGTTGCAGGAGATTCCGAAGTTGTCCGGAGGCCGTGGTTGAAGCCAATGGCAACTTTATTGAACAAATTTACTCTTTAGTATTTAAAGATATTTTTGTGTAATTTTGGTAAATATATCTGTTAAAATGAGATGTTATTTTGATTTTTGCATCATTTAGACGACAATTTAATCATCGCACCCTGTATATCTGTTAAAATGAGATGTCAGTGTTATTTTGATTTTTGCATCATTTAGACGACAATTTAATCATCGCACCCTGTATATCTGTTAAAATGAGATGTCAGTGTTTTCATTTTTGCATCATTTAGACTACAATTTAATCATCGCACCCTGTATATCTGTTAAAATAAGATGTCAGTGTTATTTTCATTTTTGCATCATTTAGATGGCAATTTATCCATCGCATCCTGTGTGCATGCACATATATACACACATAATATTAATAATAATTAGGCACCATCCATCCACACTTTGGTAACTTAATCTAGAGAATACATAAGATAAATATGGAAAATGAGGTTGTGGCAATGTTAGATATTAAATCACTATGCACATATAACCCATTACAAAATGCCTCAGCATATTGAGAAACTACATTGAAAAATCCAAAGGAAAGCTTCCTCTACCTGACCATAAAATTATAAACTAATCACTGTTTCTTTTCTTTCAATAAAAATTTCTCTAAGCCAAAATGGCTTATTTATAGGATCCACTATTAGTGGTATCTTTGCTTGTCTCTTCCTAGAATTTTTAAAATCCAGTCCATTTAAACACATCCTACCCAAAAGCTCTACTTAAGATATATAGATGACGTTCTTTTATTATATCCTCATAATATAAATCAGACATAAGAATGAAACTTAATAAGGTTCATTCACACATGAATTTGAAATAAATAATTCTCTACTTTTCCTCAATGTTTTATTAATACGTAGCAAAAATAAATTATATTTTAAAGTTTATCATAAACCAACTAACAAAAATTATCAAATTAATTTCTATTCCTACCACAAATAAAAAATGAAATCTGGATGAGTCATTAGATTCTACCTCAGAGCTCTTAGGACATACAAACCTGAATACCTAAGTGAAGAAGAGAAATAAATTGAGAAAACATTTAGACTTCTTCATGACCCATGCCAGTTCATCCTCAATGCTAGAAAACAAGCTTAGAAATCCAAAAACGTAGAGACCACCAAAAGCACTTCTAACAAAAACAACACAAAATTGAAAATTGTACCCTTTCTACTTGAAAATAAATGAGTTATTTCTAATACTAGGATTTTTGCCACCACAATAATTGGAGATATAATCAGGAAGAAAAATAAATTCAACACTAATTCAAATGCCAGTACTTAACAAATAAATCATTTAGAATGTAAAATGGTGGCATCACATGATCTAAAAGCCCATCTCAACAAACACAAAAGAAATTTATTTTATTTCTTTTTAGATAACCATTCAAATTCTTTTGCAATACACAGGAACAAAACTGGGAATAATTTTGATTTTACTAATGTCACCTTAATTAAAAAAAAACAAAAAAACAATTCTTTACATAGAAAGTACTTTTAGGAACTACTACTAACAATATTACCAACTATAAATTCATATCAAAAGACTATTACAAAAGACACTGCCAACATTCATTGAATCCATTCTTAAAGAATCTAACACATGCTTACCTAAAACAAATGGTGGGTACATAAAAACATTCCCAAATCAACAGGTGTAAAGCCAAGAAACAATGTCTACTGGACACACACTCTTATGAATATACATTATCATCTGATTCCCACATAGACAAACTAGAATTTTTATACATCTAGCAATATTCACAGCTTTTCAGGTAGGATTTGAATTTATTAATTTCTTGAAACTTCAGATTGACTTGTCATATCACCTTGAATTCAGAATGCTAATATATATATATATATATATATATATATACACACACGCACAAGACATTTTTATGTTTATACATTCTTTTTATAAATACAAATATTTAAGTAAATGCTCTGTTTATAATAAACAGTATTAAACAACATTTAGAATGTATAAACATAAAAATGTCTTAAAATAATTGTCGGACTTTGTCCATTTCATAATGCGTGACGTCATCTGCAGCCCAATCGGTTAAAGGCACGTCAGGCTATATGACAGCTCTGTATAGGATACAGGTTCTATTCCTGTCGGAGGATGAATATTTTCTATGAAAAATTCCAGACATTCAGGTTGTTAAATGTTGTTTAATACTGTTTATTATAAACATTTTATTTGTATCTATAAAAAGAATGTATAAACATAAAAATGTTTTAAAATAACTGTTGGACTTTGTCCATTTCATTATATATATATATATATATATATATATATATATATATATATATATATCAGCATTTTATAATTGCTTTTAAGTGTGTGTTTTTTCTTACAATTTTTTAAAGTGTCTATAAATAAGACATTGAAATTGTATCTTTATTCTGTGATAAAAATGACAGTAAATTTGGACACTTGTGCTTGCAAAAAAAAATGTCAAAAGGATGTTTATTTTTTTCCTTGACACCACAACTTTTATTTTAACTACCTTCTCTCCTTGTCAATGTTTGTTGTTTTAAAAAGTGATGATTAGAATTGTAATAAAACCTAAACACATGGTGAAAGTGAATTTATAGATTTTTTTTTTGTTCTTGAGAATTGACAACAAAAATATTAAACACTATTTATTACAAGAATAATTTTATATTTACAAAATTCTAAAAATTAATACAATTAAAACTAATGCAATGCAAAATTTATCATTTACCAGTTTATAAAGAAATAAATGTGAAAACAAATTTTTTTTTTTATTTATAAACATTTATTAAATTATTAAAATATATGACCTGGCTATAAGGAAAACCTTATTATTTATGATTTGATAAACTTCAAATCAAGTACAAATTAGTCTACCATTTCAATAAACAATATAATAAATAGTGTAAATAAACAATCAAATAAATTGTGTTTATTATTTTTGTCAATTCTCAAGAACAAAGAAAATGTTTAAATTAACTTTCATATGTTTAGGTTTTATTACAATTCTGATCATTGCCTTTTAAAACAAACATTGCCAAGGAGTGGAAGTAGTTTAAATAATAGTGGTGTCAAGGGAAAAATTGTCCTTATGACATACTGTAGTTTTTTTGGGGTTTTTTGTGTGTTCTTTGAAGGTCCAAGTTTTTCAAATTACACATCTGAAACCGTTTTGAAAATAGTTAAAAACTTTAAAGCTTTTTTTTCTATTGAAGTTAAACGGAAATTAGATTAATTTTGTGTCTATTTAATTGTTAGAAAATGAATAACATTGCTTAATCTCTGGAAAAGTAATTTCAAGCCAAATGGAATGAACTTTTCCTTTTTTGTAATTTGTCAATTTTACAAAGTTTTTTACTTTATATATTAAGAGTAAAATACTAGACATATTCTAGTGAGTCTAGTAAATTGTAATTTATAAATTACATAAATCTTTCTATTTTTATTCGATGTAATGAAACAATGTGTTTAGTATCTTTTTAGCCTTGTGCCACCCTTGAAATAGTTTTCAAGTCTCAGAGAACCCCTGCATAAAATTATTATATACTATTATTAATATCTATCTCTTCTATATTTTTATCATAGTTCACATGCTAAACATATGGACACCGTGCATGTGTCCTGTACTTGAATGAGTCACTCATTGATACACAAATCCACCATATACTGGTCCTATCCATTAACCAGTGAAGGCATTTTCATACAGACACTATATAGACATTGCTCAATAATTCCCTATGATTATTATAATATGTCATGTGTGTATAGAATAACAAATATAAAATTAAATAAAATTTACTCAAAAATGCATTAACCTAATTATCACTGTTTCTCATGGAACCCCTAGTGACCACTTGCGGAACCATAGGGTTTTGGGGAACACTGGTTGAGAAACAGTGACCTAATGATTAAATAAATGGCTTTAGTTAAAAGTTGCATTTTTAAAATTTTTGTTTAAAAGCTGATATGGTGCTAAGATTATTAATGCAAAAAATGGATTTTTATCCCTTTTTTGTATGGATCTTAAAGCATGGATCATTTGTATAGCAAGTATTATAAGTTTAACATGTCAAATATGGAGGAAACTGACAGCTTTTTGTAAATCTGGATCAACTGTATATTGTGTGGATTTAGAACTGAACAAAAAATATTCTTTTGCTTTTAAAATATAATGAATTGACAAAAGAAAATGAGCCTTATATATATATATATATATATATATATGCGCACATGCACACACACACACACATATTTATATGCACACACACACACACATATTTATATGCACACACACACACACATATTTATATGCACACACACACACATATATATATTTATTAATAATACTTGGTAAGGGAATGAAAAAATGGTAAAAAAGTATAGTGATGCATATTGTTCCAAGAAGAGAACTTCTTCAGACTAATATCCATTTTATTGATGGAGGGTGGGAGGAAGAATTACAACAAATGCCAGGTACAGTTTATTTCCAGCAGTTAAAGATACAGGGATGCTCAGCCTTTTAAATTTTGATGTTCAATGTGTCTAGAGGAGAAATAGCATTAAAATTATTACTTTTTTTTTTTTTTTTTTTTTTTTTTTTTTAATAGAAACCAAAAAAGTTTGTATAATTAAATCCTTATTTCAGTACTTGTTTCGGCTTGCAGCAAAGTTACATTGAAACACTGGTTCTCATATGATCATCAAAGTTAAGCAACATAGAGCCTGGATAAATGACCACTTGGGAATATCGGGTGGCCTAAGCTTGGATATACAGGTGGTGGAACGGATAACTGCTCAGAATTGGAAATCAGAGAGTCAAGTTCTAATTTCAGTCAGTTTCTTTTATACATTTATTTATTTATATATATATATATATATATATGTGTGTGTGTGTGTGTCCAAGAAAGACATTTAAATCACTACCACACAAAAAATTCATTTTTATAATATGTGGAAATATCTACTCTTTGCTTAAAAAAGTCGTGAAACCAGAAATACGTGTAGCAAAATTATGGAAAATAGAGTATGATATATATTTTAAAATAAAAATTCACATTTCAACCAAAAACGTTTGCTGTTTATCTTCTTTTTAAAATACACACACACACACACACTTGGGAAAGGTTTGAATCCACCTCTTGTCCCTCCAGCAAGGGGTTAATTAATAGGACTTGTATAAATAATAATTAATCAGTACTTGTTTCATTATTAAGGAATCATTCTGATGTCAAATGAAATGCATTTCTTCTGGAAATACTTTAAACCAAAGAAATTTTCACCATTTAAAAAGAAAAAAAAATTTTTTTTACAAGAGAATTCCTAATTAAAAAATATAAAAATAAATATAAGGATTATTAATGTATAACAGGACAGAATAAAACTGTAGAATTAGTGAAAATAAAACATTACCTACCGATTAAATATTCCCAATTTATCCAATATTTTTGCCAATCAAGACATTGAACCTTTTCTTTTTTTTTCCCCCAACAAGGGTCCTTCAAAAGTGAAGCTTTTTTTTTTTTTTTTTTTTTTTTTTTTTTTTTTGATACTGACTTCTTTACTCACTGTCTCATCAGTAGTAAAATGACAGTTGTGTGTCCAGCCTTTGTACTAAAGCTTAGACCACTTTCTTTTACTGCAAACTCTTAAGCTATGACTCCATCTACTCTGTAAATCTTTCCTCATTGACCAACCCAGGTATAAATACCCTACCCTCTCACATCTCAAGCTTCTTGGTTGCAACCTACATTTTCTTGACTCTGCTTTGATAAAGTAGACAATATTAGTTGTGGATTTGAATAGGAGAGCATTGCCTCAATTACTTGTTGGGGCTTGCATAGATAGATATGAATGTTTTGTTTATAAGGCTTAGTCTTCTGTTGGGAATGTCTTGTTTACTAAGTTTTATGGATGAATGGGCACAGGTCAATGTGGAAGTCTCTGAGAGATTCTCTCATGTAATCAGGTCAGAGGAATTTAGAGTGGGGTCCTCAATTTATGGGATGGGTTCTACATATGTCTATGTATTCTTATGAATGTTTAAAAGATTAAGATCTTTTTTGTTTTAAGATTTATTTTTCTCCAGTGAATGTAAGATTGAAAATTTGTAAGCTTTGTCGTGAAATACAGTTAAAGGTTTGGAAAGAACAAAATGGCAAGAACTCGTACCTCTCTTTTTCTTATCTTACCACGTTTTTTTCTCCACTTTGATAGACCAAGATAACTAGTCTTGAAGATGAATTTGCTAGTATTCCTTGATTGATTCTTAAGCTTTCAATTAAAGCTGAAATGAAAGCTTTTTCATTTATAAAAATGAATTTTAAACCATAGAATCACAAATTAGTATCTCTAAATCATGTTATAGCAAAATGAGGAAAACAATGAGGACAAAGGAAACGGATAAAAAAAAAACCTAAAAAGTAAATCCATTTTGTACTGAATGTAATGGTAATCCTTCTCTTTGCCTTGAGTGTTTCAATGAGACTTTTAAAATAAGAATCAATTCAACTTTTCCTAGTTGTGTAGCAATATGACTTTTTATATATTTCTTTTATATCTTTTCAAGAAATCAGACATTAGGAATATATATATTTTTTTTTTAATTCATTTATTAGCCATGTGATCTTGTGTTTATTTTACTGGTTGTAGGCATTATTTTGGTTTCCCAAGTAAATAAAGTATACTTTTGTTTTAATTTCATAATGTTTTGCAAATTAAATCTTCTGTTTATTCAATCTTTTATCTTTGTATAATTCTGTGTATATAGAGATAAAAATAATGAACCCTCAAAAAAAAAAAAAACAGTAGAAATTCCAAAAGGAAAACAAAATAAAAGAAAAAAAATATTTTTAATTTTTTGGGAAAAAATGTCTTTTGGTGTACCATGATCTCCTAAGCGAGTATCCCACTCCCAATAATCTTCATAGAAAAGAAATTGGAAAATGACCACTGGAGGGTAGTGTGGGCCTTGCAGACATACCACCACAACACTCTGGTCAGCCATGTGGGAGTTAACATGTTAAGTAAAGCTTTTACTACAAAACAATGGATCATTTCTCCTCATTTTTTAATTTGAATTTAGAATTGTTGATCATATGAAATGACCCCCTAATTATTAACCATATCATAAGCTATTTTCACCCAAGCAATACCACATGACCCTGTAGATAATTAATACTCTTGAGACTTCAAGAACTCTTCAAATGTACCCTCACCCAGTATACAGTTTATATGATTAACATAGTTTTTAGTTTTGTGGTTTGAATAAATAAATAGATATGATCACTGAAGTTAAGCAATATTGAGCCTGGTTAGTACATAGATGGGTGACCAATGTGGAATATCAGGTACTGTAAACTTGGATGTGCAGTTGGTGTAATGAATAATGGCTTGAAATTGTTAATTGGAGGGCTGAGTTCCAATTCCAGTTGGGTTTGTTATATTCACTTATGTACACCTACCCTGGGGATAGGTATGAATCTTAAAGTGCTATGGGTTAATTAATGAGATTTGTGTCACTAAACTATTATCTAAAGAAAAAAAAATTTACAATCTAAAAATATATTCTGACTATAACCTGCAATGGGTTGATAACCCATAAAAACAATCAATATAAATGAATAGAGGAAATCTCACCCGAACGCTATCAAAGAAACTGAGTAAATGAGAAGAGAAACTTTTATGGATAAGAAGCAGAGCATAAATGTTCATATAAGAGAATTGCTTCTTTTATATTGATTCTGAAGTACCAAGCAAGTGTTGTGATTGCTAGAATTAAAAAGAAGCAGTGGAGGGAGGTAGTGAGAGTTACACTTTGATGACAGAACAAAAGGGGGTCAATATTTACAGACTCAGTAATCATTTTGTCTCAAGCTCATTTCTGTGTGCTTCATTTAGCAAACTTGGACCTTCATGCCTGAAAACCAATGGAATGTCAAAAAATGTTTTTTCCATAGACACTGCTATTATCTTAACTATCTTTAAAATGTTTATTTTAAAAAGTGATCATTTAGAATTGTAATAAAATCTAAACATATGATGAAAGTGAATTTGTATATTTTTTGTTGTTGTTCTTGAGAACTTAACAACAAAAATATTAAACTCTATTTTTAAAAAAAGTACATTACCTAAGCCAAAACAAAAAAAAAAGAAAAAAAGTATGTCACCTAAGTCAGACCAATGTTTTCGGTAGACTAGATGAGAGGGTTTGCTCCAGTAAAAAGTAGAAGATAATCTAATAGCATAAAAATTCAACATTATATGATGAGATAGACACCTCCTTGGTAAATTCCACAGATGTCTTGCCTGAAATTGGTTCTCAAATATCAGCCAAGAAGTGAATCAAAGAATGAATTGTGTAAAATAAATATATTTTTATTTGGCAGCAGATTCACAGATATACCTATGTATGTATATGTCTATAAATCATTTGGATGGATTCAACTCAGTCATGGCAAATGGCTCTGAAGCTAATGAAGGCACATTGAATGTTAATGTACATTTGTTATCAATGAAGTCTAATACTGCAGTTTTTATATATATATATATATATATATATATATAAAAATTGTCACATAGCTGCTTGATGTTATATTCAGCACTCCAACTCCAGAGTTTTGTAGATCAAATCATGATGTAATCATTCAGTTCACTCTTCAGAAGATTTCAACAATTTTCAGTTTTATATTGTTAGGTAAAATTATTTTTTTCAGAGTAACAACTATGACAGTAAAATAATATGAAAATGACATTCTGTCATGGGTAAATTTGTACAGATGAGATTTTAAAGAGAAAAGGAACTATGAAGAAATTGTTGCTATGATTTCTTGGTAAAAATAGTAGTTTCCCATTGTTTTCTCTATGGCTTGGAATTTAGGGTATTCTTTGTTAAAAAAACAAAACAAAAAAAAAAACAGTTGAATTTTTGGTTTGTGGGGTTGGGTGGTGATATAAGGAGGAAATATTTGGAGAATTTAACACTCCTAGGGCAGAGAGATAAGAAACGTACACAACCAGTTTGGTTGATTTATTTTGCAACATATCAACCCTTGTTAGGTTAATGTAAAATTTGTTACCCCCACCCAATGTGGATCAAAGTCCTTACTTGGTAGTAATGGTCAAGTAGCCTTGCTAAAAATTAACCCACACCAAGGTACCTTTGAAAAATTTAACCAAATAACTAGAGGAACACGTACCACAAAGAAAAAGGGGTCATTAGGGTGCAAGTATTGTTGAAAGCATTAGAGGTTATGGAGAGCCATAATCGCCCAAATAAGATTGGTTATTGCATAGGTAGTAATTGTTTTTATTATGATGGATTTTATAGTAAGGAAAAAGAAATTCTTTAAACAAAGACAAAAATGAAAAACAACAAAAAGCTTTATTTTCCTGTTAATTATATACTTGTAAAATCATTGATAATCTCATGAGCTGAACATATGTTATGTAAGTGGGTGACTGGTTTTCTTTGTAGTGTTTCACCTGTATTGTTAAAGTCCAGCTTGTTGATAACAATTCTTTCCTTCAAGTCATTGGCTTATTTCTCAAGTCATGGATTTTATTTCTGATTGTGATTTAAGCTCTGATTTGGATTTGTAGAAAGCCTTTTTCTTTTTTATTTTTGTTTTGTTTTATTGCTAGTGGTCATCTACTTGACATCTGTTTTCAAAGAATTAAAAGCAAACTTTATGGCCTACTGATCATTGGTAAACAGACATGGTTGATAATCTTAAATCTCTTTCAAGTGAACTAATTTCTTTTTAATTATATACTAAATAAGCAACTACTTGTGTGTTACTCCCTTCACTTGTTTGCATTCCATTGTTCACAATGGCTTGGAAGTTTCTTTTATACACATAATATTTAATGGTTCTTGTGAGAGATAAAGTGACAGCAAATCTTCTTAATATGTTATTGCTTCTCTTTCTTTATAAATTTGTTCTGACAAGCAAAGGCTTTGGTATTTAGACTTTATCAATTTTCCCACTGCCTCTCTGTGTCTTTTCTATAAATACTTTCATCGTGGTTGTTTAGTTGAGATTTCTTTTCTTTATTATCTGGGAAATGTTATGATTTCTTGCGAAAAATTAGCAAAGTAGTTTCTCGTTGCCTTCTCCATAAATTCTTTTTCTTTTTTTTTACCTGTGAATTGCCATAACTTTTGAGAAAATGTTTTTCTTGCTTTCTCCATAGCTTGGAATTCAGGGTATTCTTTGTATTAAACTGGCTGCCACTCAAGGCTGTAGAGACCCCATCTATTTAGCTATTGAACCCATACATGTGGTGGTCAAATAAGATATGAATTCATGCCTTTTCTAAAGGCATTAGTGCAAAAGTGAATATAGCAAACTTGGTTAGAATTTGAACCCTGCTTTCTGGTTTCATTTTCCATATCAATAACCATTTTGCTTCCCATATATCCTTTCAGCCAACCAATGAGGAGGATAAATAGCACCTCCCCTTCTCTGTTTCTCTGTGTGGTTCTGTTTTGTAAAATTTTCTTTTAGTTGAAACAGTCGCCTTCAGTATGCAAAAATGCTACTTTTTTTTCTTTTCTTTTTTTGGGAGGTGGGTAATTTAAATTTCATCTTCTGGCTTGGATTAAGTGGTATCCATTTGAATTATAGTTTCATAGATTTTTTTTTTTTTTTAATTACTAATAAATGTTAGACATCTTGACGGTCGTCTTCGAGTATAGAATCCAGAGGTTAGCAGTGAATATTTCGGAGACAGTAGGAAAGCGTAGTTCAGGTTAGCAGTGGATATCGCAGCAAAGTAGCAGAGTGTAGTACTTCCTTCTGTCATCTTCGCCTGACAAGTTGGCACTGGTCATTTGGCTAGGGTAAACAAAAATGGCCGCCTTTATACATGACGGATAGAATGTTCTGCGGCTTCTGATTGGTTAACCTTCTATTAGAGAACTATAAAGTGAGTCGTGTCATTTGAACTGGCTCACTAGTTACATAATATATACAAAAAACTGTAACACCCCCCTTATTTTGGGTATATTATGGAATCTTCCTTCAAAATATTAGTAAAGTTTATATTAATATATAACAAATACTTCAGTATTCCAAATTTTTTTTTTTAGCATTCATAAAATACATTTTATTTTTATTTATTATTAATTTTTTTAAATATTTTTTTTTTTTTTTTTTTTTTTAAAGAAAATTAATATCCACAAAAAAATTAGTCATATCACTTCATCCACAGTTAAGTATTCAGATTAATAAACATTAGCAATAATATTATAAGTTTAGGTTGTGATCACAACAAAAAAGTGGAAAGAATTGTTACTTTACCCATAGCTGGGACCCACTGAAACAGTTACTATCACTCCAGGTCAGAGTGATCCAGAGTGTCACTAAAAAGTGAAAAATTGTTATGTTTCCCATAGCTGGGACCCATTAAAACAGTCACTATCACTCCGGGTCAGAGTGATCCTGAGGGTCATTAGAAGAGGATTGCGGCTAAAAGTAGGACTATTTACATTTATACCCCGAAACTAAGGACTCGCATTCATGCCAAAAACTGAACTGACGTTTCTTAAGACAATAACTAATGGATGCAGTTTTACGTCCTACCCAGGACTAATAAGGACCTTGTAGGAACTTAATGGATGCAGTTTTACGTCTTGCCCAGGACCAATGAGAACCCTATAGGTCAGTACCAAATATGGCAGAAGTGAAAAGCCTGTAATTTCAATTTCATAATTGGTTTTGTAAATAAATCCGCCATATTATTTCCCGATTGAACGTATTCAATTTGTACTGTTTTCTTTTGTACTTGGTCCCTGACAAATTGATATTTTATATCGATATGCTTTGATCTTTGATGTATTATTGAATTTCTAGCCAAAGCAATACTGCCTTGATTGTCGCAGTAAATAATTATTGGCTCAGTTATTGCCAATATTATAATTGTTTTATCAGTAATTTAAGAAAAATAGTCTCTTGTGTTCCTTTTGACAATGCAATATATCCAGCTTCACGAGTAAAAAGTGAAATCATTCGCCGTTTCTTCGATTTCCAGCTGATTATTGGGTTACCGTCTGCTAGCTTAAAGCAATAGCCTGTTATACTCTTACGATCTGGTGAGTTGGCCCAATCAGCATCACAAAATCCTTCCAATTTTAATGGTTTATCTGATTGTTGAAATACTAGGCACCGACTCTTAGTTCCCTTTAGATAACGTAATACTTGCTTAGCCCTTGTTAAATGCACAGTCCCCGGTTTATTGAAGTGTTGGGACAACTTAGTAACCATATAGCAGATATCTGGCTTGGTTGATGTCGTCACGTAAATAAGACTTCCGACCAATGTTCTGTATTCTTTCTCACACGTCGCTATACCATCTTCCTTATTCATAATTGTGTTTAAATCCATTTCACATGGAGTAGTTCTTGTTTTACAATTTTGCATGCTAAATTTAGATAAGTCTTTCAATGTATCTAGATTGATTCATTGTAATAGTGTTGCCTTTAAATTCGAATTGTATACCAAGAAAGCATGATAGTCGACCCAAATCGGTCATTTTAAACCTTATTTCTAGGGAATCCTTGATTTTTAATAGAGCTGCTTCACACTTTGATGCAATTACTATATCGTCGACCCAAATAACCAGAATTACCAATATTTCATTATTAAATGTTCTCATGTATAGACATGGGTCAACTTGCGGAGATTGTAATTATTGTCTAATTAAATAAGAATGGATTAAATTATTCCATGTTCTTCCGCTCTTTTTGAGTCCATATAGTGACTTTTTAAGTTTCCATACATAATTATCAGCTTCTTCAAAGCCTTCTGGCGGTTCTATGTATATTTCATAGTCGATGGCAGCGTTCAAAAATAAGCTCCTTTAACATTCATATGGTGTATATCCATATCATAATGTGTGCCCCTTTGCATCAAAATTCTAATTAAGACTTAAGGTTTCTACATAAGTCGCCCCCCCCCTTTATAATCTTCCTCATATATCTATGAAAATCCATTAGCTACAAAACGAGCCTTGTATACTGGCGATCCATCCTCAGTTCACTTTACAGTATAAACCCAATGGCTGCCAATAATATTTTTATCATCCGGGGCCTTTTTTTAATTCAAATGTGTCGTTTGATACTAAAGATTTAATTTCTTTTTGCATGGCAGCTATCCACCATTTGGAATTGACAGAATGTATGGCGTCTTGATAGTTTTTTGGGATACATTTGTACCAAATAGCAACAGTCGATGTTACACAAATTACATTGACCCATTTCAAAATAATCTGGCTTTTTTTCTGTTTCTTGTTGAATAACACGGAATTTGCCCCCCCTCCCTTTCCCATCATCAGTTCGCACTTTCTTTTAACTCAAGATTTGTTTCTGATTTTTTTTTTTTTTTTTTTTTCCTCGTTCAACTTTGCGGAATTTGCCCCCCCTTCCATCGTTAGTTGTATTTAACTCATAAACCCACAGATTTTTGGGTAACTTAGATGCTATTAGCAAACATCTAGCCATTTCAAAAAGCATCCTCCAATTAAGTTCAGCGACTCTGTTCTGGTGTGGAGAATAAGAACAGGTTTTCTCATGTTTAATGCCTTCATTTATTAGGAGGTTTTTGTAAGCATCAGAAGTAAATTCTCCACCATTATCTGTCCGAATTATTTTTACTTTTACGGATAAATAGATTTTTGTAGCTTGCAGGGTATCAGATTTATTTTTCAGAAAATATATCATAATAAGTCCTGAATATTCATCAACAAAGTTTAAGTTATTTTCCCTTTAATACACGTGTCACAATATTTTAAGCCCTTTGGAAGTGTAATTTTCATTCCAGTGACGTGTTCTTGTAATCTTTTAACATCTGAATTATTACAGTGGCCTAATATTTTATGCCAAGTTCTTAAGTCATGCGTGACTGTCTTTGCAGACTTAATACTTTTCAAATAATACAAACGTCCATTTTGCTGTATATTAAATTCAGTTCCGTCTGGATATATTAACTTTGAATTGTCTCGGTGAAAATTGATTTTAACGCCAGTTTTAATTGCAGACTGAACTGAAAAAATATTTTGCTTAAATTTAGGAATATATAAAGCCCTTTTTAATAAACATTTACAAATATTTCCTTCAGTATTTTGTAGATAAATACAGGCATCGCCTCTTTTTAAAACTAAATTATTAGCTCTGGTCCCGTCAGCTAACTCGATAAAATGTGAGTCGGACTTACCCCTCCTGGTCGACTTTGCAAAGGATGATGTCATGGAGTTTTTGTATTCTAAGGTAGCCTAAAAACTTTGTCTCCCATAATTCATATCTCAATTCAAAATATAATCATGATCTGCGCTCATAACCAATGTTAGACATTTTGACGGTCGTCTTCGAGTATAGAATCCAGAGGTTAGCAGTGAATATTTCGGAGACAGTAGGAAAGCGTAGTTCAGGTTAGCAGTGGATATTGCAGCAAAGTAGCAGAGCGTAGTACTTCCTTCTGTCATCTTCGCCTGACAAGTTGGCACTGGTCATTTGGCTAGGGTAAACAAAAATGGCCGCCTTTATACATGACGGATAGAATGTTCTGCGGCTTCTGATTGGTTAACCTTCTATTAGAGGACTATAAAGTGAGTTGTGTCATTTGAACTGGCTCACTAGTTACATAATATATACAAAAAACTGTAACAATGTTTACCCAATAAAAAGCCCGCGAGACACTCAAGATAGGGGGTTACTGTGTGGAGTTGTATTAGTGTAAGAAATGAAGTTCTTGGAGCTATGCAGGAAAGATAACGGCTAACTCTAGACTTAAAATGGTCAAGATTTAATGGAGACATTCAGAGTATAGTGCGGAAGTTGACTTTAGAAGGAACTGGAAGCTCAATCCTAAACAGGAAACGAGATAAATCTCTACTTTTGTTTAAATGATTAAGTAACAAGGAAATAAGCAAACTTTTCTATAATCTCTTTTGGAAATGCGTGCTTATTATGATATTAGATAAAAAAAAGCATTAATACCTAAAATTATTCCCTCCATTAAAAATTCAAACATTCAGTCCCAAAGAGTTTATATATTCTACAAATGCTTAATTTAGTTATTTTTTTAATCTTGGAAAGCTTCTGGTTAATGGCCTGCATTGTCAAATCCCAGTAATTTGCACGGTTCTGGGTAGGAATGGTCCTCACCATTCCTACCCAGTCATGTCTATTTTTGTACTCTGGAGTTAATTCGATAAGTTATTTGAAAAATCTTTTGGAGTACTTCAGTATCTCCCATGCACAGTAAGTTGAAATTGACAAAACATTGAAGTGACATTCACTTTGGACACTCAATGTATGCAGGTCACTAGACTCGCCTGTGGCGTATAGGACTACAGCTGTACCATGCTTAGGTGATGCTGCTAAGGTTTCTGTAGTAAGTAGGTTTTTCACAGGGTAGAGTTGCTAGCCCTTTGTCCAACTAGTTTTGAATTCAGAGTTGTCCTTTTCATAGACTGATTACCAACCAAGGTTAGAGAATCCAGTCTACCTTGTTATTTAACCCATAGCTGGGGAAGAAAAAAATGGATTCCTCTCCTCCTAAACATGTTTGTGCAAAAGAAAACTGAACTGCTTCAGCTGAAATTTGAACTCTGTATGTCAATCTTACATTCTGTGTTTTTTTCTTAACTTTAATAAGGAAGAAGAACAAATAGTCATTTCAGATAATTGTTTTCTAAAGCCAATCATTTCTTCTTTCTCAGGTGACATTCAAAAGCTCGGCTTTTTTCTTGTTAACATTTAACCTCTTGAAACCTCAACTTAACCTTTTTCTAGCTATAGGTGAAAATTGTCACAGTATGAATTCTCTCGCTTGTACCAGTAAACACAATCTGTCGCTTCAAGAAAATTGCTAAGAATAAACACTTGTCAACTGTTAATTCCTGTATTTTAAACTGGAAATAGCCTGCGCTTGCTTTTGACTGAAGCTAAACTTCCGTTTTCCGACACCATTTTACATTCTTCTATGCGAGGTGTAACATTGATTAAACCCATGTTAATTTTGTCGCAATTTTTTTTTTAAACAAAATTGGCCGCATCAACATTCAACAAAGCCTTTATTCATGAGGTTTTCTTTGATTTGGACTTTGATAATAATTTTGAAGGCTTTACTCAGGTGGATATCAACAATGAAATGGTTAGTAATAGAAATGATAACCACACTAGTGTCGGGGAGGAAGACTATGATGATCATGTGGTACTGACTCTCATCCAGGGGCTGACTATTTTTATGGAAGCTACTGGCCCCAAGGATGTTCCCGATAGCCTTTCTGAAGGTGAATTATTTCATATGTTTATAGACGATGAAATAATGATATATATGTTAGTCAGGTGAAAGAAAGGAGAGGAACAAATGCTGGTGTCTACTCATATAGTAAACACATGGAAGGATGTTACTTTTGATGAAATGAAAGCCTTTTTAGTCATTTTGCTTCTTACTGGATACATGAAGCAGTCATCATTTGAATTATACTGGTCAACTGATGAATTTAATCAATGCCAGATTTTAGACAGATCATCCACGAGATTTTTTTTTTTTTTCTCCATCTTTCTGTTAACTCAAATACCAAACTGAGGAACCACCTTCAACATGATAGATCATTCAAGATTTGGCTATTTTCAGAAAGACTTGTGCCACTTTGGCAGAAATACTTTTTATCCTGGAAAGGAACTTTCAGTAGATGAAAGTATGATAACTTTCAAAGTCCAGACAAGCTTGTTGAGGTACATACCAGCCAAACGGGGCCTAAAAGCCTGGGAAATGGCTGATGCAGAAACTGGCTATGTCTACATCGGCTGCTGTACTTGGGCCACAAAACAGCTCAGGCACCAAGGATAGTTTGTGTGGCCCACAAAGTTGTCCTCCCTCTTGGAGAATATACAAAACAAAGGACATATAATTTACATGGACAATTTTTTTTTTTTTCATCCTCTGCATTGTTTCACCACCTAGCCCAACACGAAACAGCAGCATGTGGCAAACTATGTGTGAATGAAAAGAGTGTGCTGAATGAAATCAAAGCAGCAATGCCCCAACCAGTTGAGCCCCACCATCATGCACAGAGATGGACACATTTTGTATATTTCCTAGTATGACAGAATGCTTGTAAATTTGATGACACCTACCCACACTGCTGAGATGTTCAGAAAGGAAGTCTGGTCAAAATGTTATGAAAGTCATACCAAGATTATATACAAGCCTTGCACTGTGCAGTCTTACACTCAGTACATGGGGAGGGGAGGAGACAGAGTTGACAAGCAGCTAACGTTCTACATGGCACTGCACCACTGTACCAAGTGGGGGGGGGGACTTTTTTTCTTTTTCTTTTTTTTTTTTTTTTTTTTTTTATCTGCTTGAGTTTTGCTTCTGCAATGCCCTTGTCATATGAAAAGCAAAGTTAGCTCACCGGGTCAATGCTGAAAAGTTTAGGCTGAGCATTGTTCATTCCCTGCTGAAAGGCTACCAGTCAGGTGTGTTCCGTAGGAGTGGTGGGTGGACGAAAGACCCCTCTGAAAGGTTAGTATTAACAGAACACCACTTTATAATCAATCCCAAGCACCTGAAATTTGGTAGGCCTTCTCACCCAACTTGTCATGTTTGTTCAAACAGAGACAAGAAGCGCCACCAGACTCAGTTCAGGTGCAGAAAGTGTGATGCGGCACTCTGCTCTTACCCTTGCTTCCAGAGCTTCCGCAGTCTGATAGACTACAAGGTAGACTGCACCCCAGAACTCCCCAACGAGTAATAAAAGTTAAAGTATGTTAAATTATTAATGTATTTGTTTTTCTTTTGTGTTTCAATTTTTCTTTATTTTCAACATCAAAACATGCATACAAAACGTAATGCATTACATCAAAATATTACTCATCCATTCTTTTATTAGTATACAAAAATTAAAATCTATACAAAATACAAAGAAAGTTATAACAATTTCAAAACAGTAGGTGGTGCTCATGTTTTTTGCATCCTAAAAAAACATGCAGTGGCAGGGGTGCGGGGAACAATTCTAGAATGATTTTGGTAGGAGTAAAGGTTAATTTCAAATCTCACTTCCCAACCCCTAGAGTTTTTTTTTTTTTTTTTTTTTTTTTTTTAAGTTCAAATAAGTTAATTCCCACTTTAAGTCTAAAAAAAAAAACAACATCACTGGGAGTACTTTTGACTTGCTAGTAAAATCTAAATTACCTAGCTTGGTTATCTAGATTTTTCATATCAACTTAAATGAATTCCAATTTCAACTACCCTCCAGGTTTAGATTCACTTGTTTACAAAGTGTTTCTTGTTCAGGCTGAGATCTTTTCAGCATGTCTTCGTATATATTTTCAAATTTTTAATGTAAATGACATAAGACTGCAATAATCCAAGCACCATGCATGTAATCCAACCTGTTTTCTTGGGAATAAAGGAATCTGATGTTCTTTAACCAGAGGAAATAAATTTCATTCTGACAGTAAAATCGTTCTGGGTGGGATGGGAGTAAAAATTCTTTTCATTCATTTTAAAACAGGTGCTACACTTTTATCTTTAGCTGCTGTTGGTGTGAAAAGTGAATCTTTTTTTTTTTCTTTTTTTTTTTTAAATATAAACATAATACTTTTAAAATTGGTGTGATTCTGGAGTATCTCCTGATTTTCCCCCTAGAACTACTGAGTGATATGCACATAACTCAGTCCATGGTTCCTGCTATCATTTCTAAACTAGATCCCCCCCCCCAAGGCTTGCAGATTCAATAGTATCCCTGCAATTTTTCCAAAGAAATGCTCTTGAACTGGCTCCTGTTCTCTCAAAACTTTACAATAAATACCTCACTGCTTCTTGCTTTCCAGCTTGTTGGATATCCTCCTCTGTAGTTCCTGTTTTTAAGAACCCTGGGGAAGTGTTTGACCCCTTGAATTATCACCCTATTAATCTCTTGCCTCTTTTATGTACTGGAGGCTCTAGTCAACTCCGAATTGGTTAAACATCTCACTTCAGATGGCCTCCTTTTGGATAAACAGTATGGTTTCTGTCTTCACAGATCTACCGCCAATGAGTTAACGTCTACCTCTGAATTTGTCTATTAATCTTTAGATAAAACCAGCAAAGCTCAGTCTATGGCTTTAGATATCTCCTAGGAAGTTGTGTGATAGGGAGGGTACAAACCCTGTCACTTGCATGATCAACACTCATTTGATTTTGTTTTGTGCTCATGAATTGGTGATGCACTTGGACATTGTGATGTACTCGTATTTTATAAAACGAGAGTTACTCTTTGTAGTGTATCTTTTTTTTTTTTTTTTTTATCATGGACAGCTTCATAATCAGCATGTTTCTATTCTGAGTTTGATGATAAATTACATCTGGCAGCAAGACTTCTGATCAAGAGGTTTTGAGGAGCATAGAACCACTTCTTAATTGCTGCTGTTTCCAGGTCCACCCTGACTCTGGGTGGTAGCACTTGTGACAGTTCCAGCTATGCAAAAAGAGTTTAACCCCTAAACTGGGGTCAAAACACAATGAAAGTATAAAAATAGATATTTATAGTAAAAATACCAACAATACATTTTTGAAAAAAAAAAAGTACACATATATATGACTCTCAAAAAAAAAATCCTTTTATAAAAATATGTCAATGAAACCTGATGTACAAACTGAGTTCTTACAAAGAATAATTATTCTATTCCTAAAAATCTTGTAAGCATTAAATAACCCATTGAAGTTGATATACCATAATAAAAAAAAAATTTCAGCATTAAATGACCCATAAGTAGTTGATATGCCATTAAACCAACCAATTTATATCCAAAACATAAAGAAATCAATTTCTAAAGAATTAATAAATTTTATTTTTTAATCTGACATTTTGATTACTTCAGATGTCATTTTTAGTACGTACCTTTGAGTAGGCACTCCATGTATCCATTTATTCTTGAGAAGTTGTATCTTGTATAACCTACAGACTTGTTGCTTTTCAGAGGTGATCCTTTTATCAAAAATGTGATGATATCTTGAAAATTTCAGGTTTAAAATTACCCTGGAATGTGTCAGCTTTTATTCAACTATTCTTGAGTCTTGCCTATATAATGCTTTACTTGATTCATATTTATACAGGCACAAAATATTCTGTTCAAATATACTGAGTTCAATTCTTGAGTTGTGCATTATATACTTGCACTCAGTGGAAATGGATGAGCAATAACTGAACAGTACTAAATAAAATAAGAACTAGTCAATGTACCTAGATACGAGCAGTGAAACAAGAACAGTCTATGCCTGTAGTTTAAATAAAGGGTAAAGTTTAGAATTTTCTGTAGTTTACCCAGATTCATATCCACCTGAGGAATTCCAGAAAGTATAACAGCTGAAAAGTTGCAATGATAACAACAACAAAGATGAGGACAATATAGAAAATTGTGTAAAAGAAAAATAAATAAATATATACACAAATATAGTGTAAATAAATAGTCTTGTGTTGTCTTAATTATGCAACAATTGGAGATGAAATAAGCCACAGTCAATGAAAAGGGGGAGGGTGGGTAGAAAATAAGTTTTCACAATAGTTATCTAACCTACTTAAATGTTGAACCTGTTTGTCGCACACTCGTGCTTGATGTTCATCTTATATAGTTGTCTGTGTTAGAATCGTATAATTGCTAATTTATGTCAGTGATTATGTAAAAATATAATATAACTTTTAAAACATTTTTTTATATGTGGGAGTCATGAGTGTTAACCAAATAATAAAAAAAAAAATAAACTTAAGACTTTTTAAAAAAAAATTCCTCTCCAAACTTGTTGAAACAACACTTTTTCTGTTATTCTAAAAAAAAACTCAGACACTTCTGCTAGAATTATGGTAGGATATTAAATTTGATCTCACAAAGAAAATTAATGAAATTTTTTTACAAAGGCTTACCCTATACAAGGCTCAAGAACCACTGAAGGCTTTTGTTGTATGAGTTGTAAAAGTAAGGGATGCAGTTTTAGCAAATATTTGGGAAAGATAATGATTAACTCTAGACTTGAAGAAGTTAAGATCATAGTAGTTTGGAAAGCACCATCCTGGGATTCTGTTCCACAAAGAAGCTATTTGAGTGGAACTTGCTCTTTACTAAATCAATACAAAGGTTTATGAAGGTGGCTTACCACAGTGTACGCGGCATAACGGGTTAGAGTTGGGTGTGGGGAACTAAGGAATATCGCTTATTTTAATATTTTTCATGGAAATAGCAGTAGATTAGTGAGAGGCTTGCAATGTTTCATCTGTGGAGAAAGGGGTTGTAAAGCGGAAAACAATTCATCACCCACACGGCCATGGAGATGCTTTTGAATGTTATGAAGACTGGGTAACACTAGCCCTGATATAAAAGTAGGACTCCATTTTTAGCAGACATCTGGCTCTCGTAAAAATAGAGCCGACTAGGAGGAGTGTGATATTTACTGGAGCTGACCCTTTTTCCAGCATCTTTAACAATGGATTATATATGCAAGTTCCACTTGGGTCTGGGTGAGTTTAAGTCCCAATAGGCATTCAAGGCAAGTAAGTTTGGTTTTTAAGGTACTGAATGTGACCATCCAGTTCTCCTTAACTCATTGTGTTATTAAACCGCTAAGTCAGAAAAGAAATCAGCTGCCAGGTTTTGGTCAGCAAGATTTTGGGATGTGCACCCACATATACCATTGTATAATGTGCATAGATATTCACAGGAGATCGGAGTATGCACTTAGGCAGATCATTAATATAGAACAAGAGAATTGGACTGAGTAGTAAAAATATGACATTGCTTTCATTGATTTCCTGTACCTTTGAGGACTGGCCATAATAACAAGAAGATTATGTGTAGTATGATGAGGTTGAAATACTTACTGTAAAAAAAAAAAGAGAAATTCCCAAGGGTGGGGAGGGAGGTCATTTTGTTTACTTTTGTGATTCATAAGCATTACACAAGCATCACAGAAATTGATCCTTTGCTAAAGGTGTCTATTGTGAAAAAGTCATTAGTTACCTTTCAATAAAAAAAATTTCTTTTTGATAATTTTTTTTTTACTTTGAAATTCTGCATGGTTTTGTATTTTTTTTAATCATAAATACCTTTTTGAATGATTTTCAAACTCACATATGTATAGAGACTCAAATTCTAGAAAAAAAATATGGAACCGTACAGGACTTGACACTATGAAAAATTTATTTCCCTTAGTTGCAGTTTGCTATTAGATAGATATATATCTCCAGTAAACAAATAAATCCAATTTGACCCAATTTTGTCCATTTTGGGTCCTGGAAAAAAAAAATGGGATCAAGTTCTAAACTGAAGTATAAATAGTGGCAGACTTTTGGACCCCCCCCCCCCAAAAAAAAACCCTGTGTCTTATAAACAGAGGATTATTGTATTTATTACGAAGAAGGTCTTCCCCTTCATAAGTTAGAGAAAGTGGCTAGCGAGATAGGCCTCTACATTCTTCTTCTTTTATGTTGACTACATCCTTTCTGGATGTAGGCGATCATGGCCCTCCACATCTTCCTGTCCTTTGTAGCTCTTCATAAGTTTTCTTTTTTGTTAATTCTCCCAAACACTGTTCTATTATCCATTTACTTATTAATTATGTTACACGATGCTTTCCTCTGCCCCTAAATCTGTCCTGTGAGTATCAGATTTTCCAAACCTTCCTTCCTTATTACATGCCCTAGAAATTTCAATAGCTTCTCCCTGATTTTAAGTATAAGTTTCCTTTTTGTTTTCATTTTCTCCAAAACCTTGTTGCATGTTCAGTACATGGTATCCTCAGTATGATTCTGTAGAACCACACTTTTGTTGCTTCAAGTCTCCTCTTCATCTTGGAGGATATTGTCCTGCATTTGCTGCCATACAGGACAGATATCTGATAACAGTTCAATACTCTCTTTGACCAAAATCCTAATATGTCTTCAGATTTCAGCATTGTACTTACTGTACCAGATTTATTCAATCTATACAGCAAGGCATTTCTGAGAGAATTAGATGTCCTATCAGGATTCATTACTAGTGGCCACAATCTTAACAAGAGCCGATATGTAAAGGAAATTACAAAAGCCCCTACAGAAGGCAGTGAAGGAAAACAAGAAGTAAGGACAAAGTATTAGGTTGGTGCAAAAATAATGACGTAATAATGTCGTTTTTTGACGTATTTTTTAATGTAAAAAAACGACATTATTACGTCATTATTTATGCACCAACCTAATATAAACTACAAGAAAACAAAATACATGGTTATCATCAGAAAGGATGCAAACCAAAAATGCAATTACGAATCAGGAATACTAAAATCAAACAAGTAAAGAAGTTTATATATCTGGCCTCCATATTAATGTTTCTAAAAGGGAATATCTGGCATGAAACCAGATCAGATGACAGATGATATTCTGTAAATGAGGAATAAATCAAAGTTGTTAAGGATTTTAAGTAGGTGGGGGGGGTCTATATTGCAAGCTCTAAAAACGACATGTTTGTTAGAATGAGCAAAGTCTGGGGTGGCTTTAACAAACATTTTTCTTTCTTGTTTCTTTTAATAATGTTCACCTTGTACAAGGCCCAAGAGCTACTCAAGGTAGAGACAAAAACAAAACTCTATGAAAATATAAAAATCCCAGCAATACATTTTTACATAAAATCTTTTTTACCAACAACACGTTTTTATAGTAAAATGACCAACAATACATTTTGTCTATAGTTGAAGGCATACAATTGCGTTCAAAATATATTTAGTTGAAGCCATAAAATTTAGATTCAGGCATTAAATAACCCATAAAGGTTGATATGCTGCCAAACAAAATCAACCAACCAACATGAAAGAACTCTTTCATGAGATTTATCCATATAATATCCTGCAATTTCTTTAAAAAAAAAGTGTATTTCAAAATATAACTTCAACAAAACTACAATTTAAGAAACACATATAACACCGCCTCTAGTAATTATGTCCAAACAAATGTGTATATGCACAAAAGCTGAGTATCATCTACCATGTGTACAATTGTGAAAGCAGAATAACATGTATCATATTTTTATTACTTTAGATCTCCCAAGAAAATTAAATTCTAGCATTAAATGACCCATAAGCAGTTAATATGCCATTAAACAAACAAATGGCAAAAGTATTAGTCTTTTTTTTTTGTTGTATTTGTACTTATTAAGCTTATTGCTTATGGCATGGTTAGTGAATTCTGAATTTCATGTCCATCCAATGATGTTTGTATCTTCAATGTCCAAAGGCGTTACATTTGCCTATCCAGGCCGAGGAGTCACTTAATTGTGTGTGTGCATCTCTTTAAGAAAACATTTTTTTTTTGTATCTGACTCTTATAAGTCTTGTGTATGAGTAGTTTATGGAGGGGGATAAACAAAATGAAATTTGAACAATGAAAAATATCCAGGATCTCATACACAAATGCATATATATCTATATCTCTATCAACATGCCTTGAGTCAGCTTAGACTCCTCAAGTCTGTCAGACATTGGGGAGGTCTAGGGTCTGTAGTGATCTAAGAAAATGACTGATACTTATACACACACACACACACACACACACACACACACACACACACACACACACATAAAGAGATGCAGAAAAGGTGATGTGTGGGGGAATTGTTTATGAAAGTCAAATTTTCAGCACCCCCTGATACACTTATTAACCAGAGTTCAGTTCAACCATCTTAAATAAGCTTTTGGTACCCAGTAGGAGATGGTGGACTGGTGGGTGTTGCAAAGTGGACGTTATTTTATGAGACACTTTTGTTGCCATTATAATGTTGTTTATGGGCCACTTTGTTTAAATTACAAGAAAACTTGTGTGAACCAGGCTGAACTTGAACCAACAATTTCACCATAAATTTATCTCCCAAATTGTTTCAATGCAAAATACAATCACCCCACCCCGCCTCTTTCTCCACGCGCACACACACACACACACACACACACACACACACACACACACACAGAAAAATGTTTGTCTTTTGTTCATTACTCAGATGACAAAAAAAAAAAAAAAATCACATTTCTCTTTCACTCCTGCCTTCATCTCTTTATTGGTTTGTCTATATTTTTGATGTTGGAGAATGCTTTGGACTTCTTACATTGTTATTTGAAAGCACTTTGAGTTAAATGTTTAATTTGAACTGAAATGCAAGCTGTTGTTGGCTTCTCATCTTCCATGTAAACAATACATAAACTCGTTCAATTAGTGATTATGGACTGATATGACTATAGGATTTTTATCTCATGGAAATGGTCCCCTTGGTAGGTTTCTTTAGTGACAATAAAAGAACTGTCTTGTTCACATTAAGCTGTTTGTTAGCTGTAATTACCTTATTTAATTAGCACAAAGGAAACTGTCTTATTAGTTGTGGCACTGACAAGGATTTGATTGGCATGTATTTACTTTAGCATACCAAACTACTGTGCTGCCCATCAAGCTGATCATTCAATTAAAGTTTCATTATCAAAGTTGGTCTTAATGGAGAGAATAACTGTCTCCATACAAGAAACTTTTGGTTTTCATTGACCAAAAAGTTAGCGTTAATGTTGGTTGAAATTTATAAAATCTTTCTTGAGAAATTAGATTTCGCAAGTCCACTGTTACAAATCTTTCTAGTATTGACTGGAGTTTCCTTCCTAACCTTTTGTTTAAGATTGCATGGAAAGTTGACATCTTGATTATATCATTATTTTTTGTTCTTTTAAATTTTTAACTTTAAATTTAAAAATAAAACAAAATCTTAATGTTAAAATTCTTTTATATAAAATAAAAATCAGGAAAATTTTTAACCAATATAAATTTCAAATTTTTAACATGTTTTACCATTAAGTAATCCACAAAATGTTTATATGCTGTAAAACAATGACATTATATGTGCTATCCTTTTTAGTTGTTGGTGCTGTTTGAAGTCTTCTGTTAGTTGGTAAAAATTGTGATTTTGTAACCGCAGCCTATAGGGTCTTATGAAGGATTGTTTTTAGGATTTATTCATTGGGACAAATGACAGTTTAGACATTTCTGTCTAAATTTTTTTTATTCAAAGTTAACCAACATGGATAATTTAAAAAAAAAAAAAAAAAAAAAAGTAATATGTCAATCATTTAAATTTTATGACAATTATTCAACTGAAAGACAATGTTTCATTCCAAGTCGAAGGAAGAAATGTTGACCTATATCCTTAAATGAAAATGGTCAACATGTCACTTCTCATTTATCTGGGATTGCTGATCTAATATTTTATTTTTTCGGGGCTTGCTTTTTTTTCCCAGGTGATGTCCTTGGTTTGTTATTAGATGTCGATAAGCAGCAACTGGTTTTCTCTTTGAATGGAAATAGTCTACCTGCAAATAAAGAATTATTCACGCATGCAAAGTAAGTGAAACCTGGTTTTTGTGTGTGTGCTTTTTTTTATATCTTGTTTTATGTTTTTTTTTTGCTTTTTATGCTCCCATTTTTGTTATGACTTTTTGACCTTTTTATTAGGTTGGTGCAAAAATAATGACGTAATAATGTCGTTTTTGACGTTAAAAAATACGTCAAAAAACGACATTATTACATCATTATTTTTGCACCAACCTAATATTAACACCTCTTGGAGATGATGCCATCCAACTAAATCGCAATTCTATGGACCTGTCCCTGATATTTCTACAATCTTACATGAATGCAGAATGTGCTTTGCAGGACACATCTGGCAAACAAAACGAGAACTTGTGAGTGATCTACTCCTCTGGACACCTAGCCATGGTATAAGACAGGCTGGTTGTCTAGCGACCATCTACATTGATCAGCTGCGTTACAACACAGAGTACAACCTAAGTGACATTCTAACTTTGATTGTTGACATGATAGACTTGTGGATGTTCAAATTAGCTTGATTAAATAAATAATAATAATTTGAGTTCTAATCAACTTCTATTTGCTGTTGTTGCAGAGATGTTGTCAAGAATAATTGTATCTTTATAAGAGTGTAAAAGTCTTGGAGAACGTTTCTTTTTATAAATCATCAAGAGTTAATTGGTTCCTCATTTTGATGTCTATCAGAATTATCATTCTGCTGAATTTCTTCTAAACTAACAAAGGTACAGGTGATCAAGGATTTGGAATACCTGACAGTGCGGATTTTGAATTTTGATTATTGTATCTCTGCAATTTCTTTTATAGCAATTGCAGAACTTCTTTATCAGCCTTGTGTCGTCTTGATAGAATTTCTTGGAACGCATTTGGAATTTAAAGACTTCCTCCTACCCTGATATGTTTCACCTGCTCCCTCAGCTGGAAGAGAATCAAAACAGGCAAGAACAGATTTGGCAAAGATGAGTCGAATCTTCTAATAAAATGTGGAACATTTTGAAAATGATCTCTACATGGATTTTAAATATAACTGATAGATTGATTAAATATAAATACTGCCAAACTAATTTTTATGATTTAAAAATAAACTCCAAAAGAACTTTTGAAAGACGTTTTCAAAATTTTTTTTTTCTTTTGTAGATTTGGCTTTTTTGCTGCAGCCAGTTTCATGTCATATCAACAATGTGAATTTAATTTTGGTGCCAAGCCCTTCAGGTATCCTCCCAAGACATCATTTAAGAAATTCAACGATTATGGTCACCTTTCATCAGATGAAAAAGTCATCCTGCCTCGGTACATGCCTCTTTACACATCTTTCACATTCTTTTGTTTATAAAGAAAGGCAACATTGTTTTATTTCTTTTCTTTTTTTTTTTTCTTTACTTTTTTTTTTTTGTTTTGTCTTTGGATTTTGCTTTGTTTTGTTTTTAATTTTATTATCATTTTTAACAAGTGCTGAAAAGATCTTGGTTTGACAAAAAAGCCCTTACTAAATTTGGTTGGGTTTTGGGAAATGGGGGAGACAAATAACTTTTTGAGCACCTCTCAAAAAGACCACAAATGTGTTCATGTCTTTTTTTTTTTTTTTTCTTCTTTTTTTTTTACGCATACTTATTCATGGCTGCTTTGTTAAAGAGAGGTGTGTGTGTGTAAGATTTTTGGCAGAAGGATTGAACTCCCCACTTCCAGTTTACCACTTCACTTTTCTTGCTAGACTTGCCTGTCACACCTGCTGATTGAAACGGGTTCAGCTCAATAAAAGTACCTGATATATGTGGAAACTCAATCTTGATATCCATTACATTGGTCTCTTTTAACAATTCCTATCCTTTCAACTTGTGCCATTCCTTAACTGATTTGTCAATGCCTATAGTATTTGTAGAATACATAAAGAATTATTTGTCAATGTCTACACGTTTTCCACCTCTGCTTCCGTGAACTCTAAAACTTAGTCATGGTTGAAATGAAATCGAGCCGTGTTATATGCTCTTAGCCTCAATGTAAATAAATAGGGTGGGTCATGTGGAGACTGGTTTTTCCCTTTGTACTACCTTCTAATTGCAATGTAGTCAGATATGCTGCACACTGTTTTTAAAGTCACGATCTCTTTCTCAGATTTTATAAGAATGTGCTAATTGTAAATACTGTAGAAAGTGAATCTAAAATTGACTTGGTTTCAACAGTAATGATCATCTTCTGGTGAAAAAAGTTATTTACCTCATTTCATATTGTGAATGTCTTCTCATAATTTGTTCTGTATATTTTTAGGCATATGAAGATGGCCTTGTTACAAAAAGAATCTCTACCTGAGGGATCTTGTACATTATGCTGTGATAAACAGGCCAGTGTCGTCTTGTGGCCCTGTGGGCACAAGTAAGTCTATTTCTCAATTGACCTCGCTGTCTTTCTCTCTCATTTTCTCTTGCTCCCCCTTTCTTTTGCTCACTCTTTCTCTCTCTCACCCCTTCTTTCTCTCTCTCACCCCTTCTTTCTCTCTCTCTCTCACCCCTCCTTTCTCTCGCGCTCTCACCCCTCCTTTCTCTCGCGCTCTCACCCCTCCTTTCTCTCGCTCTCTCACCCCTCCTTTCTCTCGCTCTCTCACCCCTCCTTTCTCTCGCTCTCTCACCCCTCCTTTCTCTCGCGCTCTCACCCCTCCTTTCTCTCGCGCTCTCACCCCTTCTTTCTCTCTTGCTCACTTATTCTTTCTCAAGTGCCAACAACTTTTTTTTTCTCAAATGAGTATGAAATGTAATCATGGAATTTAGACACCTAATGAGGAAAGAAGGCTTGGATAATTTAACTCGCATAAGAGAAATGGAGGTAAAGATCAAGTAACCATCCAGAAGTAAATAATCCTAGAATTAAATAACGCAAATGTAACCACTTTTAAAGAAAGATTTAGTCGTATATCATTTAAAATAGATAAATATGCAAATAGCACAACATTTATCAAAATATATAAGGAGTCAAAAAGAAAATAATATACCTACTACAGTTAAATGGGAAATTATAAAGAAAGGTATATCCATATATTATGAATAGGAACTGTAGACTGTGTTTAGAAGGAAAATTATCAACAACTTCTATATAAACCATAAAAAAAAAATAACTTTGAAGAAAAAATTTACAACTGGAAGAAAAATCTACAGGTGAAAAAGATGAAAGACATAAACAAAAGCAAAATTCCATGAACGTGTGCATGTAAAAGAATGTTAAATTCATGAATGCACACATATACAAAACAGTAAAAAAAAAAAAAAAAAAGTAGATTGAAAAATATGTGGAAAAAATTGGAAATATTGTTTAAAACCACAACCCCTGAAAACTGGAAATCTTACCAAGAAACTTCGAAGACAGGATAAAACCAATATTTAACAGTTAAGTAATCTTTTTATATATATATATATATATATATATATATTATATAAAAATAAAATGACGATGTTAATGGTCAGAGTTGAATTAGACTAGGGAACAGTAGCATTAAAAATTACTCAATACACATATAAACAGATAAAAATTTAACAGAGCTTTTAATTATAGAAAATTAGGAAATCAGCTGATTTCCCTAACTTAGTTTCAACCTTTTGGTATCTTCAGGCAATTTTAGTCAATTGATTTCCTTAGACTTTATTTTTTTTTTAAATATAAAGCGTTAGGAAATCAATTGACTGAAATCACCTTAAGATTGACTGATTTCCTAATTTTTGAATTATATATATATATATATATATATATATATATATATATATATATATATATATATAATATCAAATCCATAAGTGGCTAAGGATAATTCCAGTAGGTCTTTTTTAATAAAAAATATTAAAAAGATGAAGAGCTCAATGTATTTATATACAGAGCAATATGATATACATTAAAAGAAAAAACTTCACACATCATTGAAGAATTCGGTAATAAATTTATTTTGACAGGTAATCATCTAACCAAAATTACAAAATGGTTTAAATTTATCCAGAAAATATATTAAAAATTTTTTTAAATTAAATCACAAGAGAAGTAAATGTCTAAATTACTTGATTTAGAAAAATTATCTTGGGGGTTTACATTATTGAAGAGAGTATTGAGAGGAAAGAAAAAGGAGAAGCAAGGTGTCAGCACAAAGAGTAGGGATAGGTGGGGGAAGTACAAGTGACAGCTAGTGAAATACAGTGAAATTAAATCAAAATTTATATCCTCATCATCTAATTTATTTCACTATAATTGTCATCATAATTATCATATATAAAAATAAAAAAAAAAAAAAGTAAAAAAAATTAATAATATAAAAAAGCTAAAGTCAGGGGAATGCCAAAATCTCAAAGACCTGGAAAAGTTCCATGATAAAGAAATTGAAAATCACAAAATATGCCAAGAAACTTGATGTATCTCCAAATCTTCGATGTTAATTTTCATTATCTTGATGTCTTTCAGGGGATACTGTGAAACGTGTGCACTTCAACTTGAACGATGTCCCATGTGTCGGGAACCAATCCAAGAGCGTAGGGCTGACCCTGAGGAAAACACAGATCGAACTATAACATCCTGATCTCTACTCATTCTACCAAAAGCCACCACCAATCCCTAAAATATCCTCTCTGGGTAGCGCCTGTTGTCTTTCAAGACTTCGCCACTACCAAGGGTTGTTGGATTATGGAGAGAAAGAGAGAGAGAGAGAAAAAAAACCCAAAAAACAAAATTGAAGACTAGCTTAAATTGCCAGTCTAAACGGCGCCAATGGACACCACCACCACCACATGTTGCCTGCCCATGCCAGTAACCCCTTCCACTAGGAAAGCCTTCCTTTTAAAGGATTATGCTCTGTGGTTTGGGCCATATGCACAATAATTTCTTGAAACAAAAAAGTCATACAAAGATGAACAAATAAAATGAAATAGAAATTGTTGGGACAATTCAATTATTTCTATGATGATAAGCTCTGCGTGCAGTGAATGGCAAACATTTCCTTCAGTTACTTTTACTGCTGTGTTTGTTTCTTTTCTATTTTAACCGACAGCCTACTTGAGAAAGTTATGTTTTGTATAAAAACAAAAAAAGAAATTCAATTTTTGTCAAATATTTTCATTTTTTTGTCTAAGTTGAAAGAAAAAAGAAAAATCTTTATATCTGAAATATTGTCAAGTTTCATTGAATATATAAAAAGAAAAAGAAAAATAGCTCAAATTCTTAGATTTTATCTTAAAAATAAATCTCACTTTCATATATCTGATGCATTCAAGCTCTCACACTCTCAAACACTCTTTCTCTTACACACCCTCAGTCTCTCTCTTTCTCTCTCACACACGCACCCCATAATCTCTCTCTTACACATGCACCCCACAATCTCTCTCTTTCTCACACACGCACCCACAATCTCTCTCTTTCTCTCTCATAAGCAGAACCAAAATAACCCATGTTGTTTTAGTTTTATTTTCTCTCCAAAGTACGGATATATTGCCATCATTGGACGAGTTAAATTGCCCCAAAAGAATTCCTATTGCATTTGCTTTGTCACAAATTTCGCTTGCGACCCACCCCCATCTCCAGCGAAATAGTCATTGAATCCAAGAGACAATCACCCAACTGGTCAACTCTTCTCCATTTTTATTTTTTATTAATCTCTCCATTTGTTCAATGTGGCAAACAAATCCTTCATTTGATTCCACCACCTTTGTTACCCTCGTTGCGGTCATTGTACCCCACCTCATCCTCCTCTTCTTAATGTCCTTTTTAATATGATTCTTTCTTTTCTTCTCATTCCAATCGCCTGATTCTTTCTTTTCTCTTCTCATTCAGATCGCCTGATTCTTTCTTTTCTCTTCTCATTCCGATCGCCTGATCCTAGAAGCCTATTCACTACATCTTCTCCAATCTCCTGACTCCATAATTTCAACTGCCAAGTGCACAGATTTCAACAACTCATCTCATGGAAAGTGTTTACAAAATAAACACAAAAAACAAAATCATGTTAAAATCTTCATGATTAGATTTCAAAAATAGTTTTTAAAATCTAAGCAAGTGTTTTAATTCTTGAACAGATTTCTTGTACTCTGACTGCTTGTAAAATCTCACTCATATATTCAATGATAGCATTCCCACCACCACATTTGAAGCATTTATGATACACAGGATAGAAAAAAAAGTTTTTATTTAAAATTTTTTATTTAACTTATAATAAGGCATTTCTTACAAATTTATACAAAAATATTACAATTTTCTTTTTTTTTTTTTTTTTTGTTGTTTTTTCTAGTATGTAAAAGCTTTTTTATATCAATGTCCAATAGATTGCATCTATGTAGCATACTTGGAGCCTAAGGAATTTTTAACATTCTTAGTTTATTAAAAATGTCAAAACTCTTACAATTTTCCATTCTCAGAACATAAGCACCAATTCTTTCAATCTCTAGAGAAACAAGTTTCTTTTCTTTGTTTATAAATGAGTATAAATTCTAAGTTTTGACTCAATAATGGCAAATCAAAAACTCGTGTCCTGTTTGAAAAGCATTCAAAATTGCTTTATAGGCTTTGAAGACTAATTCTTGTATGGTTTGCCAAATTAAAAACTAGATTTTAATTTTAAAATGTTTAAATAAGTAAATTCCATAAATTGAAGAAGATGAAAAAATCTGACCAAATTATTTCGATAATTTCAAATTGTGACTTGCATTGATGACTTTGGGAAGAAACCAAATTGCCATTTTGTACTTTTCAGTTAAATTCAAAAACAAAGTTGGAGATTTTGATTTCAAACAGCTTTGTGTACATCTTGTTGATTTCTTTTTTTGAAGTCATGTAATTTTAATTCTTACTTTTCTTTTCTTTTTTTTTTTTTTGCCCTGGGCTCTAAAGAATCTAAAATCAGTAAGTAAAGAAAAAAAAAAGACTTAAGGGAAAAAATAGCTTGTGGTTTCAATCGATAACTTATCCTCAGTATGTAAATACGGCTTGACGTTCAACCTGAGCGTAAAATAAATTTCTTGCTTTTCAAGTGTAAATAGTTACATTTTTTTTTTAAAGCTAAATATTTTAAACTAAAATCTGTCTTAAAATATTGTAGTTTGAAAATGCAAAAAGAAACTTTCAAATGATGTGCTTAAGATTTAGGAACACATTTTTTTATATTGTAACTTTAAAATTTTCACCAAGTAAAACTTAAAAAGTTGGTTGTCAAAATTTGGTGTCCAACATGAGAGATTTTATATTAAGTTGACTGTATTTTAATTTTTAAACCTTTTTACTACTGTTGATATATGTAAAACTAAACTTAAAGTTTAACGATAATGAAAACCAATAAGACTTGAATTGACACTTTATCAAAGATCTATTTCTTATTTATTACTTGCATGAAAAATTTGCTAATTTGCAACCCACCACCACTACAACAACAACAACAACAAATTCTTCAACATTAATGTTGCTTATTTGTAAATAAGTAACAACTGATACATATAAACAAACTGAAATTGCCATTCATGGTTGGTTAAACTAACCCAGTTTCAACTAATATGTGTTTAGACTTGTTGTGTGTGTGTGTGTTTCTTTTTTTCTTCTTCTTCTCTCTCTCTTTCATGCCCCCCCCCCAACCTTGACGAATTCTAACAAAATTTCATTTTTGCTTTTTCATTCAGGAAACATTCATTTTCCTTTCATCTACAAATTGATGTGTGCAGTCTGTCATTATTTGCATGTACACACACACATACATTCTAAATTGTTTTGGTTGATTTGTCTGAGATCAAGGTCAAAAATCTTAAGCGAATGGGTGTGACATTTAGAGCCGTGGCCTTCTGGTTCCTCCCAGTGGCCGATTGACATATCACTTTTTCTCGCCATTTGCAGGACCAAAGGGAGATCATTCTTGAATACATTCATGCTGTCTTCAAGCAATTAAAAAAAAATATTGTAAAACGTTCGCTGACGGAAAATTTACTTGTTAAGAAATAATTACATTTTTCAATATAATATTAGATAAGTCAACTCTATTAGTTTTATTTTGAATGGATATGCTTTTTACTTTTTCAAACGATTACTAGCTACACGTCCAAAACTGTACATTAAGAAGATATTTCCACATCATCTTCCTCTTTAAAAAAAATAAAAATAAAAAAAAATGCAGCTGCTAAAAGTGTTTTATGAATGCAGTCCTGTAAACATTTGCTTAACTGAAAATGTTAATATCAGATATCAATTAGCTTGATATGGAGCCTTGGTATATCTTAAAATGTTACTCTGTTCACACCACAGGGTGGTCCTAAAGTCTTGTCACCTTCTACCTCTCTTCCAAACTAGGAGCTTGTGTCAGCCATCAGAAACAGAAAATTATTTTATGTAGAAGTGACAATGAATTTCAGACCACCCTGTACAGTTCATAGGAATTAAGTGAATCCTTGATTTTAAAAAAAATAAAAATAAAAAAAATGCAGATTTAAACTTTATTTTTTGTACAAAATGAATTCTTGCCATGGAGTGTTAAATTGTTTTCTTAAAAAGATGAATATTTTTGCACGGAGTGGTTTATTTGGTGTTGTCAAATGATTGGAGTTGTCAGTGTGGCTCAAATGTGATCCTCTGGCTGGCAGAGCTCAGTATGGGGTTGGGGGAGGGGTTAAGCCATCAATGTTGCTATTTATTCATTTGGACATACACAAAAATGAAAACATTATGGAACTTTGAGAATTATTCAGGTTTGTTGGTGCACAGAAAAAAAAAATAAATAAATCATTGGTTATCTTTGTTTTATAGTGATAAATAATTATGACATAAAGAAAATGCTCTGCTTCCACAAAAAGGAAATGTGAATTTTTTCCATAATGGAGGGAATTTCTTGAACTGATTTAAAGAATTCAAAAAAGAGAAAAAATGTGCCAATGTGTTTTGTTTTCTGATTTTTTTAATTCTACCTTATTCTTTGAAATATATATTTTATAAGCACGTATTTGGTGGAAGACCAGTTAATGCTGGGTGCTGTTAGGACTCTAAGGTTGTCGAAGCTGTAAACAATGACGTCCTTCTTCAAAAAATGAAGGCATTAATATTTCCTAAAAGGGTGCTTGCTTTTTTTTTTTTTTCTTTTTGCATACACGACTGATTAATGTCTATTGTAGGTACGCAGACCAACTCTTATTTGCATATACACAAAAAATCAAATTTGTTCAGTACGAAATAAGACCACTTAAAAAAGAAAAATAATTGCTGTGTCCGGTCAAAATTTGTCTACAGAAGATATTTGACTGTTCTAAAGGTAAACTTACTGTTATTTTATTTGATTTTTGGTATATTTATTTTGAAAATACAATTGTTGAATCCTAAAAAAATTTTTGCTACTTATAAGGGCTTTTGTCGAAAATACCCAGAACTCTCTCACTATAGCTGTTAATAATTCAACTTTTTAAAGATGACGGTTTCACACATGGGACAAGTAAATTTAATTCAGCAGGATTAGTTTCAATTTAATTTGTGCACAGACACACACACACTTTTCATAACTACTGTTATGTGAATTTCAACAAATCTTTTCCTCTTACACAGTGGAGGGGATGTTTGCTTTGAGGAAATTTTCTGCTCCCAGCTTATTAACACCACCCTGTTTATTTGCACTATTTTGACCCTTTAAATCATTTTTTGACCCTACACTCGTTTATTGCATACTGAGAAAGATTGTCCACCTCCTCGTATTTGTCACCAAAGAGCATTTGCTGTTGCCTCCTCACTTTTCCCAAAAGATGCTTGGTGATTATAGGAATCATAGGAAAACCGTGACCCCTTTATTTATTTTTTAAAAAATGAAAATCCTGGGTCCTTGAAATAGGGAGATAGTGCCACTATTTTCAAGTCATAGAGACCAAAGTCGATATCTTTAACTAAAACAAATGAACCCCCCCCCCAAAAAAAAACTAACCCGCAAATTGTAGTCACAACCGTATGCTCATCCTAAAATAATAAAGATCCAAATCAAAACCATTTCAAGTCATTTACAAGCATATAAAACAAGGTAAACCATGTTAATGGTAATTATTAGGTTGGTGCAAAAATAATATCGTTTTTTGACATATTTTTAACGTAAAAAAAAACGACATTATTTTTGCACCAACCTAATATATTGAAAAAGAAAAAAACCTCTTATATAATAAATGCGAATGTCAATGTGTCACACTTTTTCAGCTTTACTCCTAGTGGCTGTGACCCAACATATAATACCATTTTGAAATTAGGATGACTATGTGCAAATTAAAAACACTCGAGGCTGGATCTGGACCAACAATCCTAAAATTTTGGGATTCCCTTTTTTTTTTTTTTTTTTTTTGTGTGACAATTTTTTTTGTATGGTAATAATTTTTATAACTTAGAAGTAAATTTGGGAATAATCAAAATTAATTGCAAGTCACCCATGAAATAAAAATAATTCTTTGTACAGAATGTGAGGACCTTTGTATATCAAATTGTCTTTAAATTAGTTGGCAGCAGAAGAATTATCATTGAACTTTTAAAAGATAAGCTTAAATATTAATGCAATACTTAAATGCAGCCAACAATTGTGAGTACATCTTAAGTTTATTGTTGCTTATTGCATCTACTCCTCCCAAACTGTTTTGATGAAGACCTCTCCGCAGGAGTTAGCTTTAAAGCTTTTAAACTAATTTATAATACAAAAAAAAAAATTAGATTTCCTAGGATGATTTTTCTGTAATGATCTGAAAATTCTGACACATTTTGCAAAAGTCATTGTTGCTGGATTTAAACATAAATTTGGTCAATAGTTCTAAATAAATTTTAGATGTTCTTCCTTTTACTTTAGGATTATTTATTACAACAAACACCTTAAAACTTTCAGTCTAATGATTTATATGTAGTCTGATGAACTGAGCAAATGCCAAGAGCATCTATAGAAACATGTTGGAAAGTAATGAAGACACTTTATATTGAATCTAAGCATCCGTCTGTAAAATGAATTTTTGCTGAGTTTTAATCATAGTTTCTGGTAGAACTTGTGAAGAACCTATTAGCAGCAATTTCAAATGACCTTCTTTTGAATATGTTTTGAACAACTTATCATATAAATTCAAGTGAATGAATCATTTTCCTCACCATCTCTTCCAGTATTTTTACTTGCAATTCCTTAAAAATTGACTAGTGTAAATAAATAGATTTTGCAGCCTGTTTTGAAATTGAATTTAAAAAGTAAAAAAAAAACAGCCATTTGCTTGAATTTCTATTTTGTTTTGTGTCTAGTTTCTTTCTTTCTGTGATGCCATCAAAATGGTAAATTTTACCAGTAACCCAGTTTAAAAGAGGGTGAGTCAATCTGAGCACAAAAACCTGTTTGACTTTGAAAAATCTTATTGGTCAGAACAAATGTTCCATATACAATTTGATTCTATATTTTGGCAAGAGACCCTGTGAAAGGATGTAATGTTTGTGATCAATAGTGATGATGCTCTGATAATAAATATGAAAATTATTTAGCTTCCTTTTGGCTAAAATTATTTCCAAAGAATCTTTATATATGCTTTTAGTATTTGCTGTTTTAGTTCTAATCATTAGAACAAAAGTCTCAAACACATGACCCACTATTTTGGGGATCAAGATTTTCCTCAGATTTTAATAAATTTTCTCATCACCCCATTCCATACTTTTGCACTTTTTGAGTTTGACCTCTCCAACAAGTGCAAACAGTCGACCAATTTTATGGTCAGCTGGGTCTGTTTTAGGTCCTCTCCAGGAAAGGGAAGAAAAGTCAACCTACCCACCATCATGTATTTTTCATCAGCTACCTGAGGAGAGGGTACAAATATACTTTATAATGGCATCTCAGTTTTATAAGAAATAAATTTAAAAAAAACTCACATTATGGAAAGCTGCCCCCCCCCCCGGGGAAAATATTTGCCCACCTCCACCCCATAAACGTGATACAAACTAATTTTTATGTGAAAAAAAATTTTGCTTCTATCAGTGGGACCCCTCCCCCTTATTGGTAATGTCCTGTTCACAGTCCAAAAGCTGGCCCACTGCACCTCCCCTTCAGCACATAATAACCCTTTTTTTGGTTCCCATTAGAGAGTAAATGAAACTTGATGTCACCTCAGATTTCCAAAAATGGATCGTCCCCCTGGCGTCTGCCTCCCACTATAACTGCACCACACTGAACCAGGAGAGTAGTAGGAGAGAGAGAGAGAGAGACACACACACACACAGAGTGCATAAAAAACAAGTTGCCACTTGGGGAATTACGAGTATTTTAAGAATTTGGGTGTTAAAAAAAAACAAAAACCCATGTGACTAACGAAGAATTAATTAATAACTCTTTCTTTTATCAGCCTTAAAAAAAAAAAAAAAAAAGACTGTGGCCTTGCTTGAAATATAGACCTATTTTTCTTCCACAGGGCTTCAATTTGACACGGAATCTGTCATTGAAACTTCACAAAAAAAAAAAAAGACCAAAAAAAAAACCCGAGGGAATCCTTCCTTCAGGTCGTCTTCAACATTTACAGAGCTGGAAATGTTTGACACAAGTGCGAAAAGGGTTTTAAAAGGCACACACCCAGGAAAACAGCATCGGACTTTCCACCTTAAATCTCTTTTTTATTTTCTTGCTTTGCATGATTAAAAAAAAAAAAATCCTTGCTTTTTGGTTTTTGCCAATCGCTTTGGCTGTTAAATGTCGAGTGACCAAAAGAAAGCAAGGGAGACAACTCCTGCATCACTGAAAACTTCCCAACCTCCCAGTTTCTTAAATATTTTTTTTTCCTTTCACGCATTGCATTATCATAAACCATTTGCTACAAACAAAACATTAAATCATTTTCATTGTTTTTCCTTTAATTTGATTCTCTCTAAAAAAAAAAAAAAAAAAAAAGAATAGAAATTAGGTGAGAGATAGTTTTTAAACTCATGGCTTACAAATATTTAATTTATAGCCATTTTTTTTTTTTTTTTTTTTTTTTGCCATGACTTAAATGAATGAATACATTTTGAAAAAATAGCAGTGCTTTCATTGGCTGGTGAGTTCTCTTGCATGTAAAAATTTTATTGCATTTTTTTTTTTTTTTTTTTTTTTTTTTTTTTTTTTTAAACCAATGTTCAAATTTTTTATGACTGGCCTTTTTTTATTTTTTCTTTACAGAAAAGAAATATAAAAGACTTGTATTCTAATTTGGATTTTAGCTATTGTAAAATATTTAAAAGACATAGGAATATTAATTGTATTAATTAAATAATAATTATAAATCATATAAAAAAAACTGTTCATTAGGAATATCTTGCTAATTGTATTTTTGCCTCTAACTCAACATTAGATGACAAAGGCTATCCTCTTCCTGACTTCCCCTGTCTCACTGAGCACAATCTCTAGTTTTTTTTATTACAGCCCAAGAAGTTTCAAGATGTATTAAAATTCTTGACCCTAAGAAAGCAACTGGTTCAGATAAAATCCCACTGGTTGTCTTTAAAAATATTAACCTGGAATTAGCCCCGATTTTAAAATTATTTAAATGCTGCTTGGAGAAGAAATCCTTCCCAAGTTGGTGGAATGTGTCCAGTGTATATAAAGTTTTCAGGAACACTGGTGAGTCTTCATCAACCTCTCAGTATAAAGGCATCAGTCTCCTTGGTGTCATTAGTAAACTTTTTGAAGCTATAAACAAACAAGGTTGTTAATCATCTCAAAAGGAACGATCTTTTGAGCAACAAGCAGTACAGGTTTCCATTGTCCCGATCCACTGCTGATATCCTAACTGCCATTACTCACACAATCAATGAGACACTAGACAACAAATACATCTCAAGAACTATTTATTAGATATTTCAAAGGCCTTTGACAAGGTGTGGCAGAAAGGATTACTTAACAAGCTCTTTAGCTATAGAATTACTGGAAGGGACCTCTCAATTATAAAGTCCTTCCTAACATGTAGGTCCCTGAAGATAGTTGTTAACAGCCAGTCCTCTGGGGCCCTAGCAGTCAACACAGGTGTCATCCATAGTTCGCTTCTTGGTCCAACCCTCTTTCTACTTTATGTAAATGATCTGCCCAAGAGTAAACTCCAATCATTTGTGACTATCTATTATAGAATGGATGCACCTACAAAACTGTAGATGACCAGAGAATGGCAGATGATCACTACTCTGGTTAAACTCTAACATTTGAATTGAGAGGGAGACTGGCTGGTTACATTCAGTGCCTCAAAAACCAAACTAGTGACATTCTATCATCGCTGATCAAAACTTGAACTATCATGATAAATGGATGTTCACTCAGTGAGGGCCTCATACCCTGAGCGCCCATTGGAACAAAGTCGACCCAAAACTTAAATGAGTCTCAGACATATGTTACACTACTAAAGAGGCTTGAAAAATGATCAGTTTGTTTTGCCATTCCAGTAAGTACCTGACTCCTCTTACTATCCTCTTCTTTTACAAGAGCTAGATCAGGCCTAAAATGGAGTACAGTTGCCATATATGGGCAGGAGATGCCAGGTCTTGTCCAAGAGGGTCTTCCCATCCATGTGGGTGACAAATTATTTTCCAATCTACAACCACTTTCTCATAGATAAAATGTTACAAGACTGAACACTTTCCATGGAAATAGTCAAACTACATTATTTACTTCCACCACTTCTGACCTTTATGGCTAAGATCCATCAATGCTACACACAGTGTAGCAAAGCCGTTGTATTCCATTAATGAGGTTGTAAGTCCCATTCAAGCAGCAGCTTCCCATGAACCACTGCTTTGTGGAACTGACTCCCAAAAGGATACTTCCTCAATCAATACAATCTTAACCTGTTCAAGTCTAGGGTTAAATGTAACCCTCTACCTTGAGTGACTCATGGGCCTTGTACAGGGTGAACATTGTTGTAAAAATAAAAAAATAAAATAATAATAATTATAAATGATATAAAAAAAAAAAATTCATTAGGAATAGCTGATCTCACATGCTGTTGATAAGCATTTAATTTCTTTCAGGCTTCTTCATCATCATAAACTTGTAAATGTACCATGCAACCTTTTTCCAAGCTTTCCACCAACCAGCCAATGATCACACCACATTGTATTTTGATTTTCAATCTCGTCAATGTTCACTGACAGCTGGAGAAGAGCACACAGCATGTTCACAAGGTAACAATGAAACACAAATGCCATGTTGAGGAATAAGAACAAGAACCGTTTCCCATGTTATAAAATAGTTGTTTTATTCATGGCTTCACCTCTGCTCATCTGAGTGGGTAAAGTAGGGGATATTGGGGACAATTTCTGCTATTATCTGCTCTCCTCCCTTCAAATTCATTGCCCATCTACTCATCCCAACATGGTAGCTGGTAATATGAATGGAGGCTTTGGAACTGCACAATAGACACGTCCATCTCACACCAAGGTTGGACCAGCACTCTCCTCGATGCAAAGCATGACTGTTAATATAGACCAGGATCCGGATATACTCTATTTCCAGTTTCATTGCCACTTGATCTCAAAAAAAATAAGACCTAATCCATTACTTCTTTAATCCTTTATTTCCCATTCCCCTTCGGTTAAGGTTGATGCTTCTTAGAAGACCAGACTTTAAAAGGAACCATCCTACCAGGCCATAAAACAAACTTGAGATTGAGATAAAAGCCACCTCTACCCTTTCTACATCGGTGTCCATAGTATCACAACCTTAGACAGCTTGTATTTTCTTTAAGGAATCAGTTCACCCTAAGCTAGATGATAATGGCACTAAGATGCAAGGGGTTAGTGGGAGTGGAAGAGAATGATAAGACTTTAGTGAAGAGAAAGAACAATAAAAGAACAGGAAGATGGCAACTGATGTTGCATTTAAGTTTTTGAAGATTGTAGGCAGCAGGGAAGCAAGAAGGTAAATACAAGAAAAAGAACCTTTTAGAGTAGATCTTATGGTTATATCTATTTTAACAGAAAAATAAGACCTAACTACGAATCAAGTAGTACACTTAAACTCAGGCAGTCAACGTGCTCATTAACACAATTGTCATAAAATGATTTTTTAACACATTTAACTAACTTCTATATCCATTACACCACTGTCCTAAAAGACATCAGTGGTGTATTTTAGGAGCCTTTATATTCAATGTCAGATGGTTTTGACATTGTTATAATGGCTGTTTGTATTGCATTTGATAATTTTGCATTTTATTTTCAAGATGAAGAATTGTCAAAATAATTTATTTGGACTATTGTACTCATGTTGATTATTATAGATGTTATAGACAAAATGTTTTGACCAAGTACCCTTGAGCAATCATCAGGTGTTTGGCTGCTGTTCCCATCTTGATTATTATAAACAATATTTCGACTAAGTATTGTCAACCCATCTTCAGGTATTTATCTATTATTCCCATTGTAATAAAACCTAAACAAATGAAAGTGAATTTATACATTTTTTTTGTCCTTGAGAATTGACAATCAAAATATTAAACATTATTTGATTGTTTATTTACAAGAATAATTTTATATTTACAACAATCGAAAAACGAATACAATTAAAACAAATGCAATGCAATATTTATCAATATAATATTTATAACCAATTTATAAAGAAATAAATATGAAAAAAAAAAAATTATTTATATGGGCACTATAAGGAAATCCTTATTATTTAGCATTTTCCAAAGTTTGAATCACCTGGCAATTACTCAATGTTTTGCCAACCATTCCAATAAACAGTCTAATAAATAAATACTGTTCATTATTTTTATCAATTTTCAAGAATAATGAAAATGTATAAATTCCCTTTCATATGTTTGGGTTTTATTAAAATTCTAATCATTGTTTTTTAAAATGAAAAACATTGTCAAGGAAGGAAAGTAGTTAAAATAATAGCGGTGTCAAAGGAAAAACTGTCCTTTTGGCATACGATGTGGCGGGGCCTGAATGTTAAAGATTGCCTAATAATTTATATATATTAATAATATATATCGGTTTATAATTCATTTAAGATAAATAATTATTATCTCATATTTCTGCAAGTCCTTCTGCACCTCCCCCCCGCAACACGTTTTTTTTTCTTTGAAACACGTGAGATAAGTCTTCAAACATTTTATTTATATATATATATATATATATATATATATGAGTTTGTGATATGTATGTATATATATAATTTAGTTGGATTGATGTGAGTTTGTAACCATCGGTTTCACACTATTTGCGATTGTCAGATGATTGCAAATAGCGTGAAACCCAGGGTCACAAACTCGCATCAATCCACCAAAATATGTTAGCTCTATCCTATTGAGCACTTTCCAATGTACATACATACATACATACATACATACATACATACATACATACATATATATATATATATATATAGGTACTGCCAAAAATTTTCTGAAAAAGAATACCGTGATGAAAAAAGGTGCCAAACTTGATAAAAATAAAGTTTTATCATCAAAATCTTTATCTTATTATTAAGAGGAAAGACCAAAGTATTTTTTTTATTATTTTAGTAAATTTTTGAATCCTTTTTAGAACATTGAAAATTTTGGTTAAAAATCTAGTCTTTCTTGCATCATTGGGTGGGCCAAAAATTCGTATAGGGATTTTTTTAGCATTGTTTTTGGGGTAAATTCTTGCAAAAATCAAATGTCGATTTTTAATTAAATTTTCAGGATATATTCACAAATGAATGAAATTATTTTGAACTTTTTTTTTTTTTAAGATCTGTTATCCCCACTTACTTTTATGAAACTTTGAGAAAATGAAATTCTACCCTCTTCATATTTATATTAGTTAAAAGCAGAATTCCTTGGAGAATTTAAATCATCAGTCATGTTTCGTCATATATATACATATATATATATATATAAGGTCATCCCATAAGTTCTGTCCGAATTTTGAATAAAGAAAACAAGTGACCAAATGTTACATTTAATTACAGATTCAATCAACAATGTATTTTCCCTGATTATCTATGACTTCCTTCCATCTATTAACAAGCTTACTAATTCCATTACTGTAAAAATTTTTTTGTCTTTGATTCAAAGAACTCACAAATGTCAGTTTTAACCTTTTCCTGTGTTACAAAAGCTGTTTCTTCCAAATGATTCTGTAAGCTACAAAACAAATGGTAGTCTGAAGATCGGGAGAATAAGGTGGATGAGGAATTTTCTCCCAACCAAATTCTTCGATCTTTTGTGACATGATTCTTGCTGTGTGTGGTCGCGCATTGTCCTGATGAAACATCACCTCTTTTCAGTTCACTGGAGCAGGTCTTTTCCTCAAAGCTTGGTTCAAATGCTCTAATTGCTGACAGTATATTTGAGCATTAATTGTTGCATTAGGTGGTAAGAATTCAAAGTGGATTATTCCTTGGCGATTCCACCAGATTAAAAGAAGAACCTTTTTGCCCATGAATTTCCCTTCTCGGCTGTGGCTGGTGTCCTTTCCCTTTACCAAACCACTGTCTACGACACTCAACATTTTGATAAAAGATCCATTTTTCGTCGCTAGTCACAAGTCTATCCAAAAAAGGTGAAACAAGTTGGCGAGAATGGAGAGAAGAGCGGATGTCAACTCGGGATTTGAGGTTGTTTTCAGACAATTCATCAGGCACCCATTTTCCAAGTTTAGGAACTTTTCCAAGTTGTTGAAGATGACGATGAACAGTTGTATGGTTTGAATTGAGAACCTCAACTGATAAAGCAGGATTTTCTTCAAGGGCTGCTTGCAAACCATCTTCTGCAAGTTCTTTCATTCACACATTCCTCTCCATAAACTGAGTGAATGTTTCTAGCCACTTCGGCTGCTGAGTTTCCTTTCTTGAACTCATAAAGCATTATGTGCCTCAAATGATTCTTGGGTACTTCCATGTTAGCAGGGTTTTAATCAAACAAAATTTAATTTTATTGTTCTCTGAAATAAAATTTGATCAGTTTAAATGCATCTAAACATAAAAATAATGTTCAGCTCCATTGGACATTATAAAATACTCTTTAAATTTTGTTCATTTTAACAAAAAGTTAAAATTCGGACAGAACTTATGGGATGACCTTATATATATATATATATATATATATATATATATATATATATATATTCACTGATATATACTTATAGCTCTGTTTCGTAACATTGAGCACTGTTTTTATAACACCTTAAGAATAAATATACTTACATACGTACAACTATTTGTGCATGTATGTAAATTTTTTATCCTATCTATCTATCTATCTATCTGTGTGTATATATATATATAAAATAATTAAGAAAGAGACAACCTTGACTATGGTTTATTTCCCCAGAAAATATATTTTTCCTGGTTCATCAGGTCACATCTCTAGTTACAAAAGAATTTGGTTAGCAGATATGAAGTTGTTTATAGAAAACCAACCAATTATTGAACTTGTCTAGATAAATTGCCTTCACAAGTGCAGGGGGTTGAAACTACACTGCTATTTATTTAAAGCTGAAGGTAGAATGGGATTCATGCCTTTCCCAAAGTGAATGCAAACTGTTGAACTTTTCTTATCACTTCCATTCTGAATTATTAAACATTTAAGCCACTTGCAAATTACCCCAAACATGTGGCCTTGTGACACAATGCACTGTCAATAAAGATATAAGATATTTTTAATAACATTCACAATACAAGGCCTAAGGGATACTTAAGCTAGAGTGTTACTAAGTAAAGTGGTTCTATGGAAGAAGAAATAAATTCAGATTATGAGGATATGAAGAGGTTAAGATGGTAGTGATTGGGGAAGCATCTGTCCAAAAATGTAGCCGTTCTGGGGGAACAATCTGTCTGGGGAGAACTTCCTCTGACTGACTAATGGAATACAGAAAGGAAATGAAGATGATTCATCCTAGTGTCCATGTCATGGCGGGTTTTAGCTGTGAAAGTCTGAACTGGTAGAACTAAGGAATGTAGCTCGTCAGAAGATTTCTTTTTTTAAAATCAGTATCACTCCATGCAAGACAGTAAAGGTAGAAGGTGTTTCAAGAATTAGGAACAGAAACATTAATAATGATTGGAAAGAGAAAAGAGTAATCAGGATGACATTGACATTGCATTTAAATTTAAAAGTTGGTTAGAAAAACATGGAGCCAGAAGGGAGTTCCACAAGCAAGAAGTGCAAGAAAAGAAACTGTTAGCATAGAATTTACAGTTACATCTAGCCAATTCAACTGTAAATTGATGAGATCTTGATGCCAGTCTAGTACTGCACTTAAATTCAAAAAGTCTAGGTATGATAGCAAAGAGCTTATCCGAACAATTACCATGAAAGTATTTATAGAAAAAGAAGAGAGAGACAACGTTATGACAGAGTTGGAAAGTGACTGAAGCCAAGTTGCCAGATCAAGACTAATAATATTGCTGATTCTTCTATGAAAATAATGAGAGTGTAATAACAGGCTTGCTAGATTGCATCTGTGGGGAAAGCAGTTGTAGGGTTGGAAATAATTCATCACCTACAAAGTCATGTAAACACTTTTTGAGCTCAATCAAAATTGGGAAGAGGGAATTGTAAATCCTTAGCAGCAAGTTTGATCCTCACTAAGTGCCCTTCATTTTTATGGTCTTAGGCTAAAAATAAGCTACGTTAAGTAAATAATAGGATAGAAAGTAGTGTACTTTTATCGAATAGATTTGTGGATGGTATTTGAGTTTTTTATTCTTCTTTTATTTGGTACAAAAGCTCGGGAAATTTGAACCGTACATGAAAAAATGTAGTAGACATCTGTCGGTATCTTTTTAGAAAATAGAAATTTACTACAGGAGATAAGGAAATTGAACATAGAAAAGACTGCGCTAGGGATAGTTTTGCACAACACCACATGTTGCCGCAAAATCAAAACAACCTAAAAACTCAATTCATGCTCTTTTAGAAATATGTAAACTATAAGCAGCTTTCTCAGATTGAGCAAACGAGGCCTGTGTATGTCTTAGTGAGGACCATTATTCTTCAAACCTTGTCGACTGGTTCTATAGAATTACAAACAAAAACTGTACCAAATAACAGGAACCACATTACTTTAGCATTCATTGGCTGCTTGGCCAGTGAATGCTAAATGTTTCCTTATAAGGAAGCAGCTAATAGTACCATTAGAAGTGAGGATAACAGATACTACACTTTGATCCCAGCCTGATGACCAAGGGAGTGAAGAAAAGTGTAACTCTTGTAACAGTGGTTACTCAGTCAATGAATGCCAATAGTTTCCTTATAAAGAAATGGCTAATACAGTTATATCTTGGGTTACGTTGTTTCGAGTTAAGTTGTTCTCGATTATATGTTGTTTGTCAAAAAATAAAAATCAACTTTAAGTCATTTTATTCGACTTTATGTCTGTCCGCCACTAACATTGAAGTCACAATATCACTGGAAAAGCATTAAAAGTACATAAAATCATGTTACTGTACAATAATTGTTATAGTGGAACACCCCTATTCTATAGTTAATAGACTCTCCCACCTATAATAAGTAGGAGTAGTAAGAGTAACAAATGGGGTCGCTCAATGAGTTGGTGAGTCAGTCGATGTCGGACAACAGTTAGTCGGAATACTAAAGACATATCTAGATTTTCTCTGCGTCATTACCTATTATATGAAGTTCCTAACGTTTTGTACGTCGAACCTATTTTAGGACCGACTTAGTACAAATACAAGCCTCCACTGTGAAATTACTCCACAACAATAAGTAAGAATGAAAGTATATAAAATCATATTAAAATACGTACATTTACAGTAAATGTTAATATAATCATCATAAATCCTAGAGAATGAAATATAAAAACATTGGTGACTCTGTTGTCGTCTTATTTGGAAGCAAGATGAAAGTGCATCAGCTGATGAACAAGCAGCAGCTGATTTTCCTAAAGCATTGGCTAAAATCATCGAAGAAAACAGGTTTCTAACACTGATGAAGAGGTCAATATTGCATTTTTCATGGTAATTCCAATATCTACTGTTTGGCGTAGTTGTCAGCATCACCTGTGATTCCCACAAAATTGAAATCCAGTTTAGGCATAAAGTCTTATATGCCTGCTTATCTCCTATTCTCTTATTCTTATGTGACTTTCTATTTTGCCCAAATGCCTCCTAAGAAAAATTCCTATAACTCGGGTAACAGTGAAAATTTGTTATAACACTGGACGATAAACTGACTACAATAAAACGCTATGAAGAAGGTGAAAAGGTTATATCGATTACTCGATCTTTTGAAATGAGTTGGACACCTGTATCAACGACTGTTCACAATAAAGATAAGATTTTGGTACATATCAAATCTGATGCCCCAGGAATAAAGAATACTGTTATCAATAAGAAAAGAGGAAAAATCTTTGAAGAGATGGAACAATTTCTTTCTTTTTGGATTGATAGGTTGAATCATCAGCGTGCTGCTATTAGTCAAGAAATCATTCAAGCAAATGCATTGTCTTTGTTTGAGGAGCTGAACAAAAAATACCCAGATGAGAAAGATGTAGAGTTAGGAAAATCAGCTGCTGCTTGTTCATCAGCTGATGCACTTTTACCTTGCTTCTTAATAGAGTGATAAGTTCTTCATTCTTTAAATCTCATAAAGCTGGTTTATGAGATTTAAAGAATGAAGAACTTATCACTCTATTAAGAAGCAAGGTGAAAGTGCATCAGCTGATGAACAAGGAGCAGCTGATTTTCCTAAAGCATTGGCTAAAATTATCGAAGAAAACAGGTTTCTTCCTGAACAGATTTTTAACATTGATGAAATTGGATTATATTGAAAAAAATTGCCAGATTGTTCTTTTATTACTAATGCTAAATGTAAGGCTATATTGCTAATAAATTATTTTATTCAGAATACTGTATGTACATATACTGTAATATGCAAGGGAGAGTGCTTATTTGTGGTTTATAGTGTGGTTATTTTGACTTAAATTGTTTTTCAACCTAAGTTGTGGCCTTTGGAACCAATTAATGACATAGGGTGGGGTATGCCTGTATTACCATTTGTGAGACGGTAAAGAACTATTTCAAAGTTGAAAATAGGAATGTGTTGTTGATGATATTTTCCTTGAGTTCAATGTCCATTGGTGTCAACAGTTAATTCTGGATAATCATTCTCTCATGAGATTATCCATGGCTGTTGAAATCTATCTTGTTTTTGCTTGACAGACATAATATTTGCACTCCACGTTTAAACGTTGGGTGCAGATATTTGTACAGCTTCAGGTGGTTAAGTTTTTAATTCAGAGTTATCCTAGACTGGTTGCCAACCAAGGTTAAAGATACTTACTATTTAACCCATAGCTGGAGGGAGATGGATTCATACCTTTCCCAAGGCTATTTCTGTGACAGGAAATGCAATGAACTTGACTGGTATTCAAACTTCACTCACTGATTTTCTCATTCTGAGCCACTGGATATTACACCATATGCACATCCAATGAATCTGCAGAGGAAAAAGTATTTTGGGTGTGGCACTGCATTTGATAGCAAGAGTTCTATTGGGCTTGACGGCCTTAATTGGATCGTTATATTGATTTTACTCTAAGGTCAAAATTAAGTATTTTTTTAATCGAAGTTACCCCAAGGAAGGCAATAAAACCACTAAGGCACAAGGGCTTACTGGGTATAAAAGAATTAGAAAAGAGAAAACATGATGGTTAGCAGAAAGCATGCAGCTAAAAGAAAGTTCTACTAGTGAGAGAAGAAACTGTTAGCATAGAACTTACAGTTACATCTAGCCAATTTAATTGGAAAGTGATGAAACCTTGTTGATAATCTAGTCCTGTGCTTAAATTCATAAAGTCTAGATACCATAGGAAAGAACTCATCTGAACAATTACTATAAAAGTATTTATAGAAAAAGTAAAAGGAGGCAACCTTTTTGCAGTGAGAAAATGACTGAAGCTGAGTTGCCAGATAAGGACCAATAATATTGCTGATTCTTCTTTGGATTTTATCAAGAATCATTAGATATACAGCAGGAACACCAGACCATATGTGGCAGTAATATTCTAAACATGGTGAATGGTAGACTTAGAGATATGGAAGACAGATTCTGGAGATAAAAATTATTTTGCACAACACAATGAATCAACTTTCTTAGAAGCTGACCTAGCAATGGAATCAATATAGTCTTTCCATTTCATGTCAGTCAAGAATATTAACCAGAAAAGGTGCAACGAGTCATTTTCCTGGAGGTTAGCATCAGCCTAATAGAAGGGAGAAAGTGTCATTCAAGTGATTAACAGAGAGCAGTGCTTAAACTCCAAAACTGAATAACAGTAAACCTTCTTGTCTTGCTCAATAAAAACATTAATCACTTGTTTCCTTCCTCTCTCTCTCTCTCTCTCTCTCTCTCTCTCTCTCACTCACTCCCTCTTTTAAACCTAGATTTGGTTTGGTTTGGTTTGTTTTACAACATATCAACTTCAATAGATTATTTAATGCTGATAAGATTTCAATTGCTGGTAATATTTTTTCCTCAAAATATTTATTGCTGGTATTAAAACCTATTTTTACACTTTCATAGTGTTTTGGCCCCAGTTTAAATATTTGCTGAGACCCTAACAGGTGCTACCACCCCCGGTCAAGGTGGACCTGAGAACAACAGCAATTAAGAGGTTGTTCCATGCTCCTCAAAATCTCCTGATTAGAGGCCTTGCTGTTGGACTTAGTTTATTGTCTTACTCAGGATGCTTAAAACTAGATTAGTATCAAATAGTTTTTATTTGTCCCAAAGAAGTGTCTAATATGTGATAATTATTAGTATTCTTGTCATATAGGCTTTTAACCTTGTAGTGACTTTGATTAACAATGGGTGTCCTCTCTAAAACTGGCCTCATGTCAAAACAAACAGAAGAAAAGAGATTGATTCAATAATTTCAGAAGTTCGATGCAAGTAACAGTAACATTGGAACTCACACCAGACACCAGGTTTGTTGTCAGGGTGCAGCTTCTTTCAGTCAAACGCTTGTATCTTAAAAATAACCCTTTGGCTAAATCGTTTACTCACTAATTAAGACTATGAGAATTTGTAGAAGATTTTATTCTTGAATTATAACTGACTGCAATAGACGAGTGAAGCTGAGATAAGGTATGGGCGATGTAGGTGAACAGTCCGTCGGGCGTCTTCTCATGTCATTCTTCATGGGCCCTCTTTGTCTCTCTGTCTCACATACAGTGACCACTGTCTTATAGAGAACAGTGTTTTCTGTCTTGTCACCATTGTCTAAAATAGTAATTTATCTTCATTCAGTGACTTCCTTTGTTCAAGCCTCTTGTCACCTTCATGTGAAAACTTAGCTGATAACCATTGGGGTTTTGTGGGCTTTTCGAATAAATGTCTGAATCTGTTTTTGTGAGAGGTCAGCTGTTTTCCATTTAATCATATATCAGCTGACACTGATATCACTACACATCTTCAAATACTCTATTTTCATCTAAAAGATGATCTTTTAGATGATGGTAGAGTATTTAATCATCCTTGAATTAAATATATGCCTTTATTCTGATTACATCTTCAGAGTACAAAGAACTGACTCAAAAGATCGAGTAGACGATTAATCAAATTTCAGAGTAATTGGTTGAATGAAATGTATGTATGAAAATGAAATGATGAAAATAGTAGAGTCAAATATCTAAATAGAAGCTTACGTCATTCAACTAAATTTAAAAAAAAAAAAATTGGTTAGCGATTTTAATATGGGAGATAACTTCTTCTCTTATCACAACGTGAATTATCTCCCTTGATCAATAAATGCTAAAAATCAAAAGAAAAAATACAATGCTAAAGTTGTTTTTTTTTTAATCATTTCACCCCCAAGTAAGGGAATAAGGCCACTAAGACACAAGGAGGTTACTGAGTGTGAAAGAATATGAGAAAAAAAAACTATTAAGGAGAGAGAACAATAAAAGAACAGAAATTAAGAAGACTGAAGATAACTTGACAATGCAATTAAATTTTCAAGATCAAACTTGACTGGAAAGCCAGAAAAGAGATGAAAGTTCCACAAGCAAGAAGTGCGAGAAAAGAAACTGTTAGCATAGAACTTATGGTTACATCTAGCCATTTCAACTGTAAAATGATGAGACCTAGCTGCCAATCTAGTACTGCACTTAAATTCATAATGTCTGGGTAACATAGAGGAAAGTTCATCTGAACAATTACAATGAAAGTATTTATAGAAAAAGGCATAGGGAAGCTCTGTTATGGCGGTGGGAAAGTGACTGAAACTGAGATGCCAGGTCAAGACCAATAACATTGCAAATTCTTCTTTGGATTTTATCAAGGATTTCTAAATAAATAACTGTACCACCAGACCAAATGTGGCATCAATATTCAAAGCAAGGATGAATGGTAGGCTTATAAATATGTAGAGGGGCTTATTTTCCAAAAAAAAACGGAAAAATGGATGAAAAACTGGAATGGCCTACTTGAAATGGAAATTGCAATTTTAAAATAGAAATTTTTTTCTAACAGATTTGCCAACTGCCATTTTTATTTGTTACTCTGTTTACTTTTCCTAACTCACTCGTCTGATAGACATCAAAGGATAAAGTCGGTAATCTTTTAATACACCTCTCTCCTTACCTATTTTCTTCCTACAGTTTACAGTATTTAGGAAACAAGTTTTACGAAATTTGCTTGATTTAATAAAAAAGCAAGTTGGGAGGTGGACAAAAATTTTGTATTTTTATTTTATCTTTTCTTTTTGTATCACGTATGGACATAGTAGGGTTGGGAGTGTAGTTTGTCTTTTCAGAAAGCCAAATTTTATGAATTAGACGTTTTAAATATTATTAATAATTTCAACAAAGTGATTAAGCGATAATGTAGCTTTTTGTCTCTAGATGACTTTTCAACAATTTATTTGAGAATTAATTTAAAACTGGGCTTTTTCTGTTTGCTGACTTGATTTTTTTAATTTTTTTATCATACACTGTTTGGTGTTTTGACTGATTTCAACCTGGCACCCCTGCATGTGCAAAACCTAAATTAGTTTTACTCTTGTAAGAATTTGAGATCATTTATTTATTCTTAAAAAAAAAATAACTATAAACTAAAGTGTTACGTGAAACAAAAAAAATATATTTGGAAGATGAGACGTTTGTTTTACTACAGCATCCAGTTTGTGAGTTTGAGTTAAATATTTCATTTTGTAACAATAAACACACACAAACCTTTTCCAAAATATCAAAACATTATTTTTTATAAATTACCTATTAGCTAATCTGTAAAAAAAAAATACAACATTTTGGTTGTAGAGATCTATTAAAAAAAGGCATATTTCACTTGTATAGGAAACTGGAAGCCCAAACTGATAAAAATGATTTTTTTAAAACCCAATATGGAAAGGCAACAGGCTGCTTTATAAAAACAACCCACAAACCTCAACCTTGAAAGATAGACTTTTCCAAAAAAGAAACAATGGCAAATGACTGCAGTTTCTAAAAATTTGTGCACAAGACAGAATGGAATAATTTCCAGAAGACTTTTATGCCAATGGCAATATCATCATAGTGTTGACCTTATTAGGGTAGATGCTAAAAGGGACCATTAAATCTGAAAACCCTTTTGCAAAAAAGGCTTCTAACAAACAAGCCACTCTGAAAGAGATGATTCTAACAACTTTGGTGAAAGTGTGAAGATATGAAAAAGGATTTCACGTTTATTTTTAAAAAATATGCACAATGTGTGACATACCTGGCAATAAAATTGACAAGCCGAGACCATTTTCATTAAAGTATTGTAAGGAAGGTGGTACTATTCCTAGTTCCAAATGTATTAGGCAACTAATATCTACCAAAATTGTTTGATAGTTATTTTATTGCCCTAAAAATGAAGCTTGCCAATGAAACCTTAAGTATCATAGCAGATGAAACAAGTGACTGTCATGGCTACAGTATTTTAAATGTGATTGCAAGCATTTAAGGGGAGCCATTTTTTATCAACGTTGTCACCATGAAGGAATGCAATTATCAAACTAAATCAGGCTTGCATCTGAGTTGTTACTCACATTGACATTAGTGCATTTGTAACCAATTCAGCAGCAGGTCGTAAGAAGGCACATACAAATTTTTTATCCAATATATTTGTAAGCAGCCATCATGTCTTAGCAAACATTTTTACATCAGCAATATTTGAAATAGCTTGAAGCCTTCTTACCAAAGCAAGCCGAAGGAATTCATGATTCAATTCAACTAAGTATCATTCTTCATATGTTCAATTTTATGAAGAATTCTTTAAACAAGATAAGAACCATAGCTGGGAAATAGACCAAATTTTGGAATTAGTCTATGATATTAAACTGCACCAAGCATCATACCATACTTTACGTCTTAATCTGCATTTCATCAATGAGAACTGCACTTAATAAAAGCCTTGTTGAACTTAGAGAAGACCAAGTTACTACCTGCACTTATTGTTTACAATCTAATGGAAGATTTAAAGCATTATTTTGATAGTGGTAGGTGAAAAACAACATTTTGTCTAGAAATTGACTGTTTTCTGTCTGAATTGGAAAGCATAGAGAGGAATTAGATTACCTCAAATTTACAGGATGTATTCACAGTACAGCATTTTCAAAGTTGAACAAATACTTGGATACTTATTCAGTGTATGAGTTTTACAAATCAGTTTGTCCATTGAATCCTAGAGAGCTATCATGTATAAGCAACAGTGGCAATTTTGCAGCCACCAAAGATTTGCTAGATCCATCCAATTTGAAGAATTTCAAATTTATATAAACTACAATGATGACCTACCAAATTCCTTCATCATTGTACCATTTTAGAGTGCCAACAAGAGAAGATTTCCAATTCTGTCACAGATTGCCACTAAAGTTATTTAATGCTTTTAGTACACTGTAGTGTTACTTTTCGGTAGGTTTTACCACTTCCACTTAATTCTTATTTAGGATTATAGAATTCTTTGCAAGGATTGTCCCCAGAAACTAATCAAGTTAGATTAAGGGCTGAAGTATGAGGCACAAAAGCTTATCAAGCGGGAGCAACTTATCCAATAGTTGGATATATTCCAGCTAGTAAAATTTTTAATTTTCCTTTTATTTTCTTGTTTTTAATAACATTTATATTGTGTTACACTTTCTCACTAAGTATTATAATGAAGCAAAAACAGAAATATATACAGAAAACAATTAAAGAAAGGAATTCTATACTGAAAACAGAAAAAAAAAAGGAATTCACTAAAACCTGAAAATCAGTCTATATATATATATATATATACATACATGAATGTAATGAGAACAAAAATAATATCTAAATTCTGATAAGCATTTTGGTTATCATCAGTTGAAATGCAATTTAAATGCACTGAAACGAAGTTGCATCTTTGTAGTGAGTAAATTGTTTTAGCCTATATGAAAAAATTATTATATATATATATATATATATATATATATATATATTTGTTCCTCATTTAAAACAAATCTGTAACTTTTTAAAAAATCAGCACATTGTATTGAAATTATGAACAGGAGCCCCACTTCTAACTCTATTAAAAACAAAATCAGTTATTTAATAATTTCAATAAAGTGACCAAATGATGATGTAGCATTTTGTCTCTAGACAACTTTGTGCTGCAGCCATTTTTCTGGAGGTTTTGGCCATTGTCACTTAATTCTTATTTGGGATTGTAGCATTCTTTGGAATTCTATAATGAAAAACAGAAAAAAATGTAATTCCCTAAAACCGGAGATAAAAATAAGAAAAATTCGAAATGTAAAAATCGGTCCCTCTAAATATGTAAGATAGATTCTATCAAGAAAAATTGTCTAGCACAACATGATGAAGAAACTTTGATAGCAGCAGACCTAACAATTGATTCAGTATACTCTTTTGACTTCATGTCAGCAAAAACTTTAGCCCAATAAGTCACAATGAGTCCCTCTCGTGGAGGTTAGTATCAGCCATACTAATGAAAGACAAAAAGGATTCTCTCAGATGGTTAAAAGAGAACATTAAATGATGTCCGAGTCACAAGACAAAGACAACTGTTTTTGTAACTTCAGTTAAGCAAATAATTAAAAAGATGTTTGATGCTAATCATACCTGTAAATGAGATAAAAATCAACTGAGACTTTTTACTTTATGGACTAAAAGAAGAATGAACAAAGAAGCACCATTAGGTAGAATTTTTTTTTTTCTCTCTCTCTCCTAAATGTATTAATACAGTTTGTGATAGAAATACTTTCTACATAATAGTGAAACATTAGTGGCAATGGTGTCTAGCTAACTAATACTGTCAACTAACTAATACTTTATTCAGAATATTATATCTCTGAGGAATTCCGGCTGAATCCATTACATTCACTTACGTGCTAATACTCTTGGCAAAGGTATGTATCCTTTTCTTCTCCCTCCAGCTATGGGTAAATAGCAGAACTGACCAGGTTCTATAGCCTTGGATGGCAACTGGTCTATCCAAAAATAAATGGGAACCTACTGCGGGAAAAATCTGACTCATTAGTCATGTATCTTTCGATACATGATCGCCTAAGATCACGCATGGCAATTAACTGAATTGAAGAGCCGAGTTCGAATTCCAGTCAAATCCATTACATTCACTTACGTGCTAATACCCTTGGGAAATGTAATAATCTTCTTCTTCTCCCACCCAGCTATGGGTAAATAGTAAGACAGAGCAAGTTCTATAGCCTTGGATGGCAACTGGTCTACTGAAGAAAGTAATGGCAACCTATTGCAGGCATAAATCTGCCTCGTCAGTCACGTATTGAAAGATAAATGATCGTCTAAGCGTGTATCACGCATGGTACATAACTGAATTAGAGAGTTGATTTCAAATTCCAGTCGAATCCATTACATTCACTTACGTGCTAATACCCTTGGCAAAGGTATGAATCCTCTTCTTCTCCCCCCAGCTATGGGTAAATAGCAGTACAGACCAGGTTCTATAGCCTTGGATGGCAACTAATGTACTGCAGAAAGAAATGGCAACCTACTGCAAGAAAAAAATCTGCCTCATCAGTCATGTATCGAAAGACACATGATCACCTAAGCGTGTATCACGTATGGCACATAACTGGATTGGAGAGCTGATTTCGAATTCCAGTTGAATCCGTTACATTCACTTACGTGCTAATACTCTTGGAGAAGATATGTATCCTCTTCTTCTCCCACCAGCTATGGGTAAATAGCAGAACAGTAACATAACTGACTGACTACTAGTAGGTGAATTAGTATAAATCTTAAGTTAGTTAATTTAATCACATATCAACCCTTGGTGGATTCTTTAATGTCAAATATAAATTTTATAAGGCAAAAGTCACAATTAATTAATAGATAAGTAGACATAGTTCCAGTTCACAATAAGACTCTGGCATCATTCCTATTTACACAAGAGTCAACAAATAAACATAGGTCAATTTTTACACTTGATTTAAAAATGTAGATATAAGCCTGTTTTTATACTTGAGTTAAAAAGATCACCATAGATCTTGTTCATACTAGAAAAGAGAGAGATTTTTTATGGTTCATCTAATACAAGGCCCAAGTGCCACTCAAATTAGAGTGTTATTGAATGATATTTTTGCAAGTGTGTAAAAGGAGAATGCAAGAAATACATATCATGAAGATGTATGGGATTTAAGGAGAAAAAGGCCCAAATAATTATCACTGTCCATTGTCTATGGCAATGCAAACCGGCCAGAAGGTGTAGCCTCAGTGTTGCCCACCAAAAGTACATGCAGGAACATGTATCCATACATGACATAATACTGCAAATACCCCAATATTATATAACTGTTTACTAGTACCGTCTCTCTAAGTGCTAACAGTTAGTTCAGGCTCCCCTTGTTACCAGTCAGAATGTTGCTTTGGAGAATCTCAAAGACATTCGACAGGGTTTGGCATTGCTGGTCTTCTTTACAATTATATAATTTTATGGGATTTCTGGATAAATTTTTAATCTGATTCAATCTTTTTTATCAAATTGTGAAATGAAAATCGTCTTGAATGGCCACTCTTCTAGATTGTTTTGTATTAATGCAGGTGCCCCCCGCCCATAGCTCTATTTTTTTAACCTACATTGTTCATAATTTTCATCAACAACCATCCCAATGTCATCCACTCAGTATCTCTGCTGATGACACAACTATTTACTCCTATCTCAATGGTAACTCTGATTGGTTCAGTAAGGTCAAATTGGCAACTAATCTCAAAGATAACCTACAATCTATTGTTAACTGCAGCAATAAATGGATTGTTAATTTTAATGCCCCCAAAACGAAACTGCTCTCTTTTAATTGTCTTAGAGAACGTTTTTTGCATCCCATCTGCATGGCTGATGCTAACCTCCAGGACAGCAATTCATTATGCCTTCTCATGCTAAAAAGCATTGGGAACTTTGGCACATATGAAGTTGGTATTTCACGCACAAAAACCCTGGGTAATTTTGGAAGATGATGTATTTAATTCTAGCAGTCTCTGTACTGTTCTCGATATCAAGAGACAGAGCCTTATTAAAATTGAATGTTTACTTATCTTATCCATGCTCTTGAGTTTTACAAACTTGACTGTAAGCTTTAACAATCAAGTCACCTGATATATAATGGTATATAAGTTCTACAAAACTGTTGTGGAGTAAATAACACAAATGAACTCGGCAAGACACCTTAAATAAAGAACTCAAAGTTAGTCAGAAGTCCATTGGAGTCAGTCAAGAAGAAAGAATTGATGACATCATGGCAAGTAGCCTAAGCAAGACATAATATTATAACAGCTAAGAGTGAGTTATGACAAAAAAACTCTAAAAAGAGACAAAGTAAATAAACATTCAATTTTATTTCTTTCTCTCTCTCTCTCTCTCTCTCTCTCTATATATATATATATATATATATATATATATATATATATATGATTGGAGAAGGAACAAATAGGAAACATTTAAAAGATTTAACATGTTTGTAGTTTCCATGTTCAGACAAAAATTAGAATCCTATCAGGGTAGAAGAGACAGCTACATTTAATTGTTTCAACAATCAAAGGGTAGGACTGAGATGCCGACCTAGTGGCACGTTTAAATTCATGCTGTTTGGGAACTTGCAAAAATAGCTCATTGAGGCAGTTACTGTGAAAGTATTTGTAGAAAAGACAGAGGGAGGCAATGAATTGTCTGTGTGAAAGCGACTGTAAATGAGATGCCAGATCAGGGCCCAGCACATTGAATATCCATCCCTGGATTTTGTCAAGGACCCTAAGATGAACAGTGGGGGCTCCAGACCATATGTGACAGCAATATTCCGTGCAAGGACAAAAATATGAAATAAATATATATATATATATATATATATATATATATATATATATATATGATTGGATAAGAAACAAATAGGAAACATTTAAAAGATTTAACATGTTTGTAGTTTCCATGTTCAGACAAGAATTAGAAACCTATCATTTTATCAGATTCTCATCCATATTTGATCCCAAATCATATATATATATATATATATATATATATATATATATATATATATACCTAGTATGAAAATACATTAGAGTTCACTTCTCACAGGAACTCGATTGTTGTGGTCATGTGACAGACTAAACTGACCTTAGTAAATGTTATTAATCAAGTACAATAGTGAAAGAAGATTGTATAGCACCAACCTTCGAAGAGGGGAATGCCTGCCTGTCCTGAGAATCAGAATTTAAAATTTTGGCTCTTGCCTGGGATAGAACAATAACCTTTTGCACCATTGAAAAACATACAATAGCTGCAGTCAGCAGGCTATGCCAATTATGCATGTGCTTGTGTGAATGAAAATGTATATACATATATTGTCATTTAACAAGCATAGCTTGGCTTATGACAACATCATATTGAAACACCAGTTCCCATATTATCACCAGAGTTAAGCAACACTGTGCCTGATCAGTAACTAGATGGGTGACTGCTTGAGAATACAAGGTGCTGTAAGTTTGGATGTGCAGGTGGTGTAATAGATAAAGGCTCAGAATTGTTAACTGGAGAACTGAGTTCCAATTCCCATTGGGTTTGTGATATTATATGCAAATACACTTGGGAAAGGTATGAATCAACCTCTTCTTCCCATCTATGGGTTAATTAGTAAGACTTGTACCACTAAACCATTATTATCTCCCCCACATAAAAATTCTTACAATCCAAAAATATTTTCTGGCTTTAAATAACCTGCAAAGTGTTGCTAAGCCATAGAACATAAATCAATCATGTGTCATCTATGGGTTCATTGACGGAGGCCTTTTGTAGTCTATGCCTTGATCTTTTTCTTAGAATTTGCATCCTTCTTGTTTATTTCTCCAGGAATGATCACTAAATGATACTCGTCTTTATCTGATTGCATCTGTAATCTTTGGTAGTTTCCAAATTTCGTAGCCGAATGTGTGTCTGGTGTAATAAATGGTGGCACAGAATGAGAAATTAAAAAACTCAGTTGTCAAGAATTCTTCACAATATTTGATCAGCAGATTTTAACAGGAATATCATTATTTAAATTCAAACTATTGTTCTCAAAAATAGTTTAAGTGTAAATACCGTGATTCCCCATATATAATATGCCTTCAACCATAATACACACCCCGAAAGTGTGGGAAAATGCTTCTATACTGCATAATACACGCCCCTTGTTTGGTAATCAAACCCTATAAATTGTACCTCTCCAATTTCAATACGACCAGCGTTTCCTATTCTTATTAAAAAAATGGTTTTAAACATAGAATAATATTATTCTAATTTATTTTTTTGATAATTCTTATTTTATTTTACATTCGTAAATATTGTTAGGTACATATAGTTGTATTTGATATTCTTATGGGGTTGCAATCGCCGAATGTTAGTGTCAAATTGTTGTACGTTTGTGGTGAGTAATCATTTTACAACAGAAATCAACAGATGAAATTGCAATTTTTTAAAAGATTTTTTTGTAGCTGTGCATAATATGCGCCCTTAATTTTGCTTTTTAAAAAAAAAACAAAAATGCGTATTATACATGGGTAATTGTGAAAATGATTTTACCAGGCCTTTCACGCTTTCCAACTTTTTTGTTAGGCTCTTTGAGAAGGTCCCAGTTACTCAGATAATTATCGATGCAACTGTTTCCTTTCAATTCATGAGATCATCCTCAAATGAACACCTCTGTCCACTTCTTTCCAGCAATTTCTGTCATCCATAGCTCTACCTCGTCCTTCCTTTCTCATTCTGCTATCGTTTATGAGTTGATCAATGAGGTTCTTGCTGGTCTAACCTTTGATCTTTTCTCATAATTTGGATTCCATAATATAAGTCGATGCACAACTTCTTGTGTACTTCTTCAGCAATGGCCGCTCAGCCATATTTGCCTTTCACAGATTGTGTCCATAATCTTTGGTAGGTTCCTATAAAGTTCTTTATTGGGCATATATTGTTTTCAGCTTTGATTTAGTTCTGGTCTGGTGATAGTAATTGAGTCACACCCATTGTCGTTTTGAGGATATGTGGCAATTACAAAATAGGTGTTATATTGAATCAATTGCTAGGTCTACTGTTAGGAAAGTTGGTTCACTGTGCTAGACAATCTTCCTTGCAAGAATCCATCTGACACATTTTATAAGTCTACCATTCATCCATGCATGGAATATTGCTGCCATATTGCTGGTCTGATGATTCTGCTTGAGTATTTAGAAATTCTTGTTATCATCAAAGTTAAGCAATATTGAGTCTGGTTAATATCTAGATGGGTGACTGCTTGGGAATACCATATGCTGTAAGCTTGGATGTGCAGGTAGTGTAATGGATAATGGCTGGCAATTGTTAACTGGGGAGCAAAATTTTGATTCCAGTTGATCTCGTTATATTAGCTTATGGGAAAGGTATGAATGCACATCTTCCCCCTCCCACTATGGATTAATTAGTAAGACTTATATTGCTAAATTATTATTATCTTAAAAAAATTATTTTCTGACAGTTGATAAGCCATACAAAATGAATGAATGAATCAATAAAATGTAAAGATGAATCTGCAATGTTATCAGTCCTAACCTGGCATCTCAGCTTCAGTCTCTTTTGTATTGCTGTAACGTAGCTTACCTGCACCTTTCTATAAATAATTTTATGGTAATTATTCTGTTGAACTTTCACCTTTGATACCTAGACATTATGCATCTAAGTACTAGATTGGCAGGTAGGTCTCATTTTACAGTTACAATGGCTTGATGTAACCATAAGTTCTATGCTAACAGTTTCTTCTATTGCACTCTTTGTTGGTAAAAATCTCCTCTGGTTTCTTATTTTGCAGACAAGATTGATCTTCAGAAATTTAAATGCAATGCAAATTTTCATCTTCTCTTTTCTTAATTTCTCTTCTTTTATTGTTCTCTTTCCTTAATAGTGTTTTTCTTTCTCATATTCTCTAACACTCAGCAACCCCTTGTGTCTTTATAGTTTTATTTGTTTATAACAATCTTTATCTTCTCTCTTCTTAATTCCTCTTCTTTTGTTGTTTATTGTTCTCGCTCTTTAATAATATTTTTCTTTTTCTTATGTTCTTTTAATTTCAGCAACCTCCTTTCGTCTTAGTGGCTTTAGTGCCGTGCTTGGGGTGAAATGATTTAAAAAAAAAAATCCTAACATCTAAAAAATAAATAAGCTACAGTTACCTCCCTTGGTCCATGACAAAAAAAAATGCCCTCCCTTTAATAATATAATTTTATTTTCTTCTGATTTTTTTTTAGACAATTATTTTTGTTTTCATCCATTGTGAAAGTATTTATTTTATTTTCTAATTACTCACTCAACCTAAAAATAACTTTTCAATAACAAAGGAAAAAAAACAAAAAACCTTTGTGATTATTATCCTCCTTCTGTCAATCATCAACCTACGCATTTTAGTTATCCATTCAATAAAGAAATATTTTAAAATGTTCCTCACGTTGTTGTTGTTTTTAGTGAAACAATAGAAAAGATGAGATAGAGAAAAAAGGCTGGCTTTATTTTTTTTTTTTTTTTATGACGAATGAAGTTTTTAGTAATAATAAAAACTAAAAAAGTAAGGGGAAAAAAATCAAAATCAAAGGAAACGAAAATAAAAAAAGATTTCATTTTTATTTTTTAACATCGCACGTGTTTAGTTTATCCGTTATTTATTGAATTGCGAAACGAAAAGAAATGCATTTTTTTTGAAAATAGGAATAGGATTTATTATATTTGTGTAATTTATTTGTAAAAAAAAAAATAATAAATAAAAAAAAACAAATAAGAAAACTAAAAACATCTTCATTTTTAAATTGTAACGAAATAATTTATATAGACTTTTTAGTTTTTTGAAACTTCGGATTTTTAGCAATTCAAAAATATGCTTTAAAAAAAACAAACAAAGTCGGTATCATCCTCTGAAACATCATTATTTTAAAATTAGGACAATTAAAAAAAAAAAAAAGTTAAAAAAAAATCAGTTTAAAAACTTTATAAAAAAGTTTTTTTCCAATGAATTTGATTTCCATGACTCAAAACAAAAAAGAAAGCTTATTTAAAACTTTTATCATTTATTTACGGTATCAATATTTAAAAGTTTTAAATATTGATTTTAAATTAAAATAATGGAAGTTGTTGAATATTAAAAATAGAAATTGTCTTATAAGTTGTTTTTTTTATTTTATTTTCTATAATAATCAAGTTAATTAGTTATATAAAGAAGAAGAAAGTACAAGGTTAAAAATAAAGTTGAAAATAGGTCAAATTAAAAAGAAAGGAAAACAATCTTGATTAATGTTTAATTTCAAAAGATCTCATTTAAACAAATAATAATTATGTTTCAATTAATTTAATTATTGTTTAAATGGCTTAATAAAACAAATTTCTGATAATTTTTTTTCAAGGGATTGAAGAATCCTAAAACATTCTTTAAAGGATCTTTAGGGAGTCAATACTAAGAGGCACCATTACGTGTTAGTGGGCTTCTTATTTAAAAAAAAAAAAAACATACCCACTCATTTTTATTTTATTTTTTACACTAGTTTGTTTTGTGGGGAGATCAGAAATTTAAAAATAAATAAATAAATAAGTAAATAAATAAATAAAAAATAACAACTACAAAGAAAATGTACTAAATTAAAAAAAAAGATTTCTTAAAAATTGCTTTTCTAGCTTAAAAAGAATTTTTCCGTTATTTTGTACTTATAGAATTAATTACAGTTAAAATTTAAAAACAACTATATTCCGTTAATTAGTGTCAGGTAAATTATGTGTTTTGTTTGGTTTAAAAAAAATGAGAGAAAATACAAAATTTCTAAAATTGCTTTATTCAAATAGAGAAAAAGATGAAAGTAAAAATTATGAAAATTTTGTTTTCTTTTGTTTATTAGTACATTTTTGAAAAAATATCTGACATCTTTTTTTGTTACAATATTAAAAAATAATTTGGAATTGAAATAAATTCTTTCTTCTTGTCTCTTCTTCCTTGATTAACAAATGGACTTTAATTTATTAAGACGACTCATATTACGAATCTTATTTTTGTATCAAAAACATATTTTGAATTTACTGAGAGAAAATAAAAATTTCTGAATTATTTTTAATTTTGGAGATTTCGCGGAAAAAAAGTTAAGAGTAAAAAATCGCGTTGGAAAATAATTTTATAATAATAATAATAAATAATAAATAATAATAATAATATTAATAATGTTCTACTCAGTTACTAATTATATTTTTATTATTTTTATTTTTGAAATTCAATATTGTAATCTTGAAAGTAATTTTTTTTTACGAAATTTATTTTTAATTAGTTTAAAATTTATTAATGCAGTTTTATAATTATTTTTTTGTCAATTACAAAAATCTTTTAATGAGATTTCCAAAATAAACCAATAAATTATTTCTCAGTATTTTTTATCGCGTGAGGTCACAAATAAATAATCATATTCACTTTTTTTTATTATTTAATTTTTAAAGTTTTTTGCAATCGTCATTTAACATTTTCACCTCAACTTTTAGACATCAAAATTTCAAATCAATATGGCTTTTTATTTTTCTGACTTCGAGAAAATACTATATTCATTAATAAAATGTGTCAAAATTTTGTTTTTTACAAATGTCAGGTAGTAAAATTAAAAGACATTTTTAAATAATTATGAAATAGCTTTTCAAATTTTTTTAAAGTCATTTTTAAGACTTTTCCAAAATTATTTCAGTTTTTTTCATTTTATTTTTTTACGATCATAAAAATGTTTTTTTAATTTTTTATGAATATGAATTATTTTTCAATAGAGGGAAAATGTGTTAAATTGTTTTTTTTTTCTTCTCTATTTTGTAATTATTAAAAAAAAAATTAAAATTAGAAGTTTTTTTTTTAATAAACTAATTGTCGCAATATGATGACAGGAAAAAAAATTTGTTTCTTTGTTTCGTTAAAAACAAAACGACCTTTGGGAAGAAGCACTTGTCTGTGCTGTTAAAAAAGTTTCATTTAAGGTGGGTTTTACAGTTTAAATTGATAATAATACTAATTAAATTAAGTATTTCTTTTCTTTACGAGAGGGAAAAAAATCAGTTCAAGCCATTTTTTGTTGACCTCCTCATCCGCGAAGGAAAAAAAAAGCACCAAATAAATATTTTTCCTCGTGGTTGATTGTAGGAAAAAAAAAAAAGAAGAAATTAAGAGAAGAAGCGGGAAAAATTCAGAAAACAAAACGGGTTTTTTTATAATCGTTTTTCTTTATATTTTAGAAATTTCGCGAAAAAAAAAGAAAGAAAGTTAAAAATAAAATTAAAAATGAGACAAGACATGAAGTTGGTAAATATTTTTTAATAATAATAAATTATTTAAATAATAATTACTATTAGTATTATTAAAACTTGAAGAAACGTACACTTACACAGAGCACACTTAAGTTTACTATTTTAAATTTACTTAGTAATGTGTACAAATAATAATAGTAATAAAACAAATTTAAACTTCAGTGTGTACACAGTAGAATGTGTACTGTACATTTAATAATAAAAATTTAATTTTTATTTGTGTTATATAATTTAATTATATAACACAAATTAAAACTTCAGAGTACACAGTGGTGTTGTAGCACACTTTACCATTAGTAAATTTGTTACACTTACACTAAGGTAACGTACACAACTTTACAGACAGTAGTATTTTTAAAGTTAAAGTTGTGTACGCTATCCCCCCCCCCCAGACAAATGATATACATATACTATACACATCACATGTATACGTACAAGATTAAAAAAACAATAACATCATGTTTCAGTTTATTAAATAATGTTTCAGATTTTATTGGGTGGAGGACACCTGAAAAGCAAAAAAAAAAAAAACAAAAAAAAAACTCCTACTCTTTAAGGTAGAGAGATGATTTTTTTCTTTTCTATAATTGAAAGAAAATGTCGCAGTTGAAAATGTTTTTTTTTTTACTGTTTCACACACTTGACTTGTCTTTTTTTCTTATCAAGTGGAGATGCTGAAAAGTTCTCGACCCGACTAGGAAGAGATTAAAAATAACATTCTGATTCTTGGTCACGGTTGTATAATTAGGGGAACTTTTCAGCACCCCATTAAGTTTGGCTTTTCTTTCTTTTTAAATTTTCATTCATATTCAACTACAATTCTACATTCTTTGTTACACTGTGTCTCTCTGTATTTTATATTTGAAAGTGTGTTTTTAGTTTAAATTTGTGTACACTATTCCCTAAAAAGAACAAATTATATACACTAGTGTACATTTTTAAATTATTACTGATGTAAGTTAAAAAATAACGAATGTGTGTCAATATGTATATTAAAATGTTTAAGTGTGTAATTACGTCTCTCCATATGCATGCGTTGTAGGATGTGGCGTATGTTTGCATCGAGTTGGCTTTGTAAATAAATGCTATTTTAAGACTGTTAACAAATATATTGTTTGTAACATGTGACATAAATTGAGTAAAAAGCCTTTTTTAGTTTATATATTTTTAATAATCTGTGTGCGAAGATTAACGAATTAGACAAAAAACAAAAAAGTAAATTGTATGTAATTAATTTCCGTATAAATTATTTTGAAATACGCACACACTTGTAATGTTTATGGACCTTTTTTTTTTAGTACCATATCTCGCACTTGTCTTTTTTTACAATACATCAATTTAAAAATCTAAAATTATCGACACTTTAATTTTAATATAAAAAATAAAAGAAAATGAGCAACTTTAACAAAAAATCGACAAGTAAATCATTTACAAAAATGTAATTTTAATCAAACTATATTGTTTTCATTTAAGAACAAGCCTTTTTTTTACGTTTTAATTGTTATTTGACAGTATATCATTTTTTTATTAATATCAAACTTTAATTATATAATCTATTTAACAATAAATATAACTTTTAATATTTTGCTTGTTTTTTAACCACCATTAAGAATCACAGATATTTGTTTTGTAGTTATATCCGAAAAGGATGGAGGCGGATTGTCATGAACGGCTTCTGGCCAGTCAGTCAGTTAGTGTATCCGCCATTACCGAAATGTTAGTAATGTCAAGGAGGGAAGGAAGACGTCGACCCAAATGTCGATGATTGTCTCCCGTTGTCCGCTTAAGAACAGAAAAAAAAAGATTCTCACACATGTGATGCGATCATCGATAATAATGTTGACTTTTCTTCGTCTCCTTCCTTTGCATTGTTATTATTTTTTTTTACCCGCTTTTTTTGTCTTTCTTTTTCCCGCTGTTACGTAAACAGAACCAAAGCCACATGACAGACAAAGAAAATGAGTTGGGTAATTTTTTTTTACCTGATCTCACAATGCAATGTTTTAAATATGAACGTCGGTCACTGTATTCCTTTTTTTGTGTAATTATTGAGAGAGGAGGATTTTACTTTTTGAGAGGTTAGGTTTCGAATCTGGGAAGGATCAAAGTGTAGATATTTTCACATAAATCAATTAAACAAAAAAAAAGTTTTTTTTATTTACACTCAGGTTAAGTTTTGATAAAAGATGGGGGAAAAGATGGATTTTTATTTTATTTCTTTGCTTGTTGGATCTTTACATTTTTATTTACAAGATAGAAAGCCTTTAAAGGACATTTTTACAATGAAATGTCTAATAAATGTCCTCTCTCTTTTTTTCTTAAAGAAAAATACTTTTCAAAAATACACCTTTAAAAAAGTAGAGTAAAAGATGTATTATATTTTTAACAAATCATTTTTTTATCCATATACAAGACTAACAAGAGATTTTAATATTTTAAAATAAATTACTATTTAAAATATTTCAAAACTAAAAGTATGAGGCTATGTCTTATTCTAAAAATACATTTAATTTAAATGATTTAAAAATGAAATAAAAATTGAAATTTAAAAAACCTTTGCTTTAATGCTGACACTTTTGTTTTGTTTTTACTTAAAATATTTTTCCCATAGGCAACAAAATTGGGGAAGAAACATTTTAATACTTTTTATCTTTATTTTAAAATTGATTAATAACATTTCGTAACATCTTGAACAAGTTTTTCCCTACATTAAAAATGTATATGTTTCTGAATGTTTTTCAATGTTAAACTATCAATACTTGTCTGTTTTAAATAAAAAAAAGAAACAAATCTTTTTTTTAGCTAATATTTTTTTTTTAGAGTTTTCATAATTATGAAATATTTAGATTTAAAAAAAAATGTATACTTCACATCAAACAGTAAAAATAGGATTAAAACATTTGATTTTGAAACATTTTTAGATATCACACAAAAAACCAAAAAGCAATAATGTCATCATCATCTACTTAAGCTAAGCAGATGATGACATTTTTATATTTATATTGCTAAAAACATGTTCTGTCTCTTTAAAAAGTCCGCCAAATTCTTTTCTTGTTTAATGAATAGCAAAGTTTATTGTACAGGCTAAAATATTTTCGATTTATTATTACAAATTATTTTGATAAAAAATACTTGGATTATTTAAAAAAAGCTTTCAAACCTATGGTGTGCTTTCTTTTATAAAAAAAAAAAAAGTCATATTGTTTTTTATTAATAATAATATTAATAATAATATGGAATTCGTCTCTTATATTTTTCGTCTTACGAACAAAACACACACACACAAGGTCGTTCGTTCAGAATTTACTTAGGAAATGCTATGTCCGAAGTATTTGGTAAAGCTAAGCAAGTATCCATTAGGACTTTTAATATAGGTCAGTTCTCGGCCATAGAAGAAGAAGAAGAAAAATAGGAGGAAAACGTTTGAATATTACCAGTTTTTTTACAGAATGATCGATTTTATTTCAGTGATAGCAAAGAAAGAAGAGGACTACTTTATTGTATATATATATATAATAATAAAATGTTTCGTTAAGCTAGGGTAGAGGCGCACATCACATAGAGAGGGTTCGCAATCGGGGAATAAGTAAAGTTGGTTTTTGTTTCTGAACTAATCACTTTCGAGAATGTTTGATAAAATTTATTTTAAAAAAAACTCGCTAAAAAATTAAAATAAATCTTAAGCAAATCTAACAACGAAAATTTTTTTTTCTTAAATTAAAAAAGGAAAAGAAAAGATGCCTGATCCAAAAGTGGTAAAAAAGGCTAAGAAAGGACTCTCCAAAGAAAAGAGAGAGAGAAAAAAAAAAGAAGAAATGTTTGATCAAATCAAATTTTTTGACGAAGTTAGTTCGACCTGAAAACTTTTTTTAATTATATCTCTTATGTAAACTAGCACACACATATACGTCTGTTAGTTAATAAAATAATTCTTTCAGTGAGAAACCAATGGGTGGGGGGTGGGGGAATTGGTGCTGAAAAATTCTCATCCCGAACAAAAAAGGCCTTCACTTTGTAACAACATGATGTTTATTATTTGGTCAGAGGAAAATGAGTAGGGTTGAGACCTTTTCTACTTTCCTCATATATGAATACATTATATATACATTATATATACATATATATATATATATATATATATATATATATATATATATATACACACACACACACACATATATATAGAAATACTTATATATACACACACACGCACATATATATATATATATATATATATATACACTCACATATAAATATACACAAATAACAAAATGTATCAGAAGAAAACTTTTTACACTTTGTCATACATTCTTCCTCAATATTGTTCTTGATATATAAAAATATATATCGTTATCACATACATATATATATATATATATATATATATATATATATATATATATATATATATATACACGTACACAATGCCATTCAATAATGGCATCCCAAATTTCCATGAACTGGTTCTATAGAGGCAGGTACTCTTTTATTCTGCTTATTTTCTCTTCAAAATGAGAATGGAAACAATTCACTTTGTATTATCAAAAAAGAATTAAACTGTTTTGATAATTTAATAGAAAATATTTATTAAAATATTTCCAGATTGAAATTCTGTTCTCATATTTCTGTTCAGAAGTCTGATGCTGTTTTACTCTGTCATCAGCTTGTGTTATGGTTTCTTTGCCACATTTGAACTGAATCGTTGCAGCCACAAAGATCAAATGAAAGACCTATCAAATTTAGGATGAAAACATTTGCCATATTTTTAACATAATTTTTGTCAGAATATATTATGTTCATCATAGAAAAACCTCTTTCAGCTTCTGCAGAACTTACAGCAATGGTATTAATTATATTTTTAGCTATTATATATCAGCTATTAATCATATAAGATTACTTTTAGACAATCCACCAACTAGCTCACTAAGCTTTTATAATTTTAAGAATTGGTTTGTGCAGTCAGGTAGGATGCTGCCACTGTATGTGTTTATATATGTACATTAGTCTGGCGAGGGTGATCTTAGCATGAAGTACCTTTGGAAAGTACCTGAAAAACATACCATGGGCTGACCTAAACCTTGTGAGTAAAATTGACTAAACAGAACCCTTGCATGCTGTTGATGGCAGCGCCAGCATGCAGTCACAAATTGTGAACAAGGGTTTGAGCATGCTTGCCTTGTTCAGATTGCTGATCACATGAGATAACACGCTCTCTCCCAGAAACTGTATCTAAGGCCTGCTCGGGATAGTTGCAGTATAAACCATAGGTGGTCTTTGTGGGTGTTGAAGAAATGCAAATGCACCTGAATGGACGTCTGCAATAGGGATTGGCTAACCACACTAGTAGACTATCCTCGAATACAAGTGGCCAGCTATTATATATATATATATATATATATACAGAGAGATAGAGAGAGATTGATAATATTAGTGGTAAATATACACATACATATATCTAAAATATAATTTGTTGGTCTGATGAATTGGATCTATTTACGATTCCAATAGAATAAATTATGACCATGGAATATTAGTGTTTAAGCCTTTTTATTATATAATATATACATATATATATATATATATATATATATATATATATATATATATATATATATATATTGAATTTTTCATTAGAAGAGATAATGGTTAATCCCAGAGCTGAAGAAGATAGGACTGCAGTAATTAGGAAAACATTCCCTCAGGAATAGAAAACTCTGAATTAGCTGTATGTATTCCAGAATCCTAGAATTGGAGTAGAGCAGATTTTTTCTCATTCTGGATTTGGATCGGATAGTTCAAGGAAGAATTTTGTTGGTGTTTGAAAACCAAGACTGGGACAAGGAAAATAAAAAAGAAGCATTATCTGTGGAGAAGAAAACTATGGTTAGAGTATATGGATTATATATCATATAATATATATTTTTTTCTTTCAATCAATTCACTCCAAGCAGGGCGACAACAAAGGGCTATTGGTAGTGAAAGAGCATGAAAAAGACTTTAGAAGGAACAGGAAACTCAATTCTAAACAGCAAATAAGGAATAAACCTCTACTCCTGTCCCCAAAACTGGGGAAGAGTGTGAACCGGACAATAGGCAAACCTACCTACCTACCTACTACTATTGAGGAGGAAAAAAAAAAAAAGAATAAAAAATAAATAGTAAATAAAATTTCAGAGTTTAGGCAAAGATATCAGAAGTATAGAGTTTAAATAAACCTTTCCTCCTGTTCAAAAGACCAGGGAGAAATGGGAACTGGAGAGTAGGCATGCATATATATATATATATATATATATATATATATATATATATATATGAGAGGCACGATGGAGTAATGGATAGTGGCTTGGATTGAGGAACTGGAGAACCAAGTTCGAATTCCAGCTGAATCCATTACATTCACTTACGTGCTAATACCCTTGGGAAAGGTGTGAATCCTCTTCTTCTCCCTCCAGCTATGGGTAAATAGCAGAACAGACTGGGTTCAATAGCCTTGGACGGCAACTGGTCTAGGAGAAGGACAACTCTGAATTCAAAACCTGCAAAGGGTTGTTTGGGGACCTTGTGGCATGTAGTGCACCAGGTCTCTGTATTTGGCCCTTCAAAAAGTGTGGATGGTTTTGCACAAAGCCTTCACCACTATAATCAAATCACATGCTGATGTCAGTTCTTAGGAACTGATCTGCTTTACCCTCATATGTCAAATATAATGAGAGAGTTGAATATATATATGTATATATAGAAAAATATGACAACCTGGAAAAGTTTATTTGTGACACAATTCATCCATTACGATTGCAATGGACTGGGCTTTGTTCTCATTTTTGTGCATGTGTAGACATGGCAACATCAACAAATCCCTGGTTCATTCATCAGGAATGTTTAATACATAATAGAAACACTTATATTGTGTGTGTGTGTGTGTATATATATATATATATATATATATATATATTTATAATGTAAAAAAAATGCTTTATCTACAAATTGTAAACATATCTAGTCGTAAACATATTCATAATATGTAAATGTTACTTTATCATTATATACTATTCTCAGTTGGTGAATCTGTCATAATTTACTGATATTTTAATATTTTTTATAGTTTATCAACCCCTTGCAAGTTATTTAAAGCCAGTAAACATTTTTAGATTGTAATAATTTTTTGGGACCTAATGATTTACTAATATATGTCCGAATAATTAACCCATAGCTGGGAGGAGAAGAGGTGGTTTCATGCCTTTCTCAAAGTTATTTATGCATAAATGAATATAATAAACCCAACTGAAATTGGCACTTGGCTCTCTGGTTAGTAATTCGGAGTTATTATCCATTACACCACCTGCACATACAAACTTATAGCACCTGGTATTCACAAGCAGTCACTCATCTAGGTACTGACCAGGCTTGAGGTTGCTTAACTTTGAGGATCCTATGAGAATTGGTGTTTTAACATATGACAATAAGCCTGTGTTAATTGAAAAAAAGCAACACCAATTTAAACCGTTCAGAAAATGTGAATATTGAAATATTAGAAAAATAAATTATATTTTAAAGTAATGATTACCTAAAGAATTTGTTTTCTTTAACTTTCCATATTTAACCTGTAGCTTATATATCTACACACATACACACAAACAAATGCATTAAAATATCACATAACTACCAGCCATACCCAACTGATTGATCAGAAAAAGCGTTCAATTAGAATGGAGCAAAAACAGCAACATGTTTAGATGTAACAGAGTCTATCTTCAATTACTTTAAAGTACATTCATTAAAAACATTTTGAATTAATGCAGTAAGTGATATAACAGTAGTCTGTATTTATTCAGTCAAAGTTAACTGAGGACATGACGGGGTAAAACAGACAACATGAAGACCCACTTCAGACGACAATTATTTTGGAGTTTTTGAAATTCAATCTGTCAGTGTGCTACCAGGTATGTAAAAGAAGATATATTTATGAAGCAATTGTTAAGTTTGATGAAAATTGGTTGAAAAATCAATGAAAAATAAGAAACAAACCTGTAAAAATCATCATTTTTCACTATTTATGTGGGTTTTCACTATATGGGTGGACTCACTTATCAAGTTAAATGACTGTTAAACAATCAACTTATTGGCTACAATTGAGTGAAGTTTGTATTAGATTGCTTGAAAATCGAGGGAGATTTAATTTAAAATTTGCACTGAAATCAATTTCTGTAGAAACTGAATTTCCTTTTTTCACGAATTTTTGCTTATCACAGTGGTGTAGAAATAAAAATGAGGTATCGTTGAGCTTGTCATGATGTAAGTAACCTACATATCACGTCTGAACAAAACCAGAATAAAAAAGTTGAATTTATCGATATTTGATTGGCTTTATTGATTAGTGATTTTTTAAAAATTATCAATTTTTTATGCTAAGAACCTATCTCTCACATTGTACAATGTCTGTGCCAAGTTTGGTCAAAATCAGTGGAATGGATCTCGAGTGAAAAGATATCACACAGACACACACAAACTTCCTCTGTTTTATATATATATATATAGATAATTAATTTTTACACTTGGAAACATTAGTGACTGTGAAATATATACACTAATGAAAAATAAAATTAGAACACACTGAAATATGTATAGAATTTAATCAAGATTAAACATACAAGTAATATAGACCATTAATGTCTACCATAATAATTTGGTATTAGGTTCACCTATCGCTTGGTTCCCCCCTTGTTTTCTGTTTAGGATTGGGTTTCTAGTTCCTTCTAAAGAATATTTCAATTCTATACATCTAATATCTCCATGTAAACCCTGAAATTTTATTTAGTATTTATTTGATTTTTTTTCTCAATCAGAGTAGTTAGGTTCAGCTATCGTCCGGTTCACACGCCTCCCCAGACTATTGAACAGGGGTAGAGGTTTATGCCTTGTTTCTTGTTTAGGATTAGGTTTCTGGTTCTTTTCTAAATTCTTTTCATTCTCTTTCACTCCTAGTAGCCCCATGAATCTTAGTGCCATTACTGCCTTGTTTGGGGTGAATTGTCAAAAAAAAAAAAAAGAAAGAAAGAAATAAAAATCAGAATCTAGTATTCATTATCATTACATGATTGGGTGTGGTCATAGGGTTACTTATGCATTCACTCCACATATTGAAATGGTTGAAAACCAGGGAATTATTCATTCATGGGTAACATGTCTTGAGTAAGTCAATTTAGTGGAGCCAATTGCTCTCCAGGTCAAATCAAATCTCATGTCTATCATGATGTTGTGGACTAAGAGAGAAATCAATAAATAATAAATAATTGAAAAAAAAAAAAAAAAATCATCCAATATAAAAATCAATATTTTTTTGTTATTCTCGTTCTAAAAACTGTTTGAATGTTAAATGATGAAAATAGGGTAAAAACAAATAATATCAATTATTAATTATAAGAAATGCATTATTAATATTAGGATTAATACTGGGATTAATATTAGGATTAATACTAGAATTAATATTAGGATTAGTACTGGGATTAATACTAGGATTAATACTGGAATTAGTATTCAGATTAATACTGGGATTAGGTCATGCATGGTGCTAAACCCATTCAGAAATATCTAAACTGTCAGCTGTATACAACTGGTTCCTCAGATCAATGGTTTAAAAAGGCTTTGAGTGAATGAAATCTGATGGTCTTGGCAAAGATCATCATGTTCTTAAATATCGTCATCAGATTGAGAGTTTCATATGAATGCAATGTATGGCGCCAAACCTGTTCAGAAATATCTAAACCCTCAGCTGTATATGAGTGCTTCCTAAGATCAATGGTTTAAAATTGCTTAGAAGGAATCTTGGCAAGTGGTGCAACAGAATCACAAACAAAGAACTGTATCAAATAACAGAAACCCCATCAATTCAGGACTTTCAACATCAACAACTAAAATGGATATCCCATGTAATCCAAAGAGAAAATAATCACATAATCAAGATATTGATGTTCCATACTTCTTCAGATAAAAGGTTAGGCAGGAACCCCCATCCCCACCGGTCAGTACTGTAAAGAACGATAACAGCTACTCGACTTCAGGAAAACATTTTTGTGGAAAAATTGTTTTAAGAGAAATGTTTTATAAATTTCAACCAAAATTAGTAATGGCTGCCAATGAATACCAAATGTTTCCTTATAAGGAAACAGCTAATATTACCCTTAACACAAGAGATGAGGATAACAGATATTACACTTTGATCCTAACAGGATAGCCAAGGAGTGAAGGAAATGCTACTTATGTAGCACTGGCTGCTCAGTCAATGAATGCTGAATGTTTCCTTATAAGGAAACTGAATCTGAGATGAATTATAAGTTTATAAAAGCCCAGAATCAATTTCAGGTTTCTAACTATGATACATTAATTCCAATCATCCCATTTTTGGGATGATGGGCATTAACAGATTAAATGATCAATACAGATCAATCACAGGTTTCAAAATAAGGTGCGGATCAACAGTACTCATACCATATATTAGTACATTTTATATCCTCCTTGGGGATCAACATGGGACTGTACATGTATAGATGGAGGATCATCCTGAGATACATTATTTAATGCATCTTGCTCATGTTGATGCAATACAGCAAGAGTTGTAGTAATTTACTAAGCATATCATAGACGTGGCATAAGTGAAAGCACGGGGCACCTAGTGAGGATCAAACTCACTATTCAGTCTTAACTGATCTAGTGAGATAAACTTGCTAACCATTACATCACATTAAGGTGCCTATGCAGCAAGAGTTGTAGGTGGACTAACTGAATGAGTCAAGCTTTGTCTCATCATGTCTTACACACATTCAATGGAGACAGGTCTGGCAACTGTAGCAGTTGGAGAAGTTCTTGAACAAATTGCAAAGCATGTTGAGTACTATGGCAGACATGCGGGCAGGCATTATTCTTCTGGGACAGCACATCATCCGACATCTGATTGTAGGATATAGTTGTAGAATGAGTTGAATAATATTCTGGACATATTTATCCCACAAACCACAAAGGTGAGTGAGAGTTTGCAATTTGCATTATGCCGGATGTTGTCTCTGTGCTGTGGGCAAATAACTCTTTAAATCTATGTTTGATCATGAAAATGACAACTTGTGTAAATATAGAAGACATTTTTTTTTTTTAGACAATAATGATTTAGTGATACAATTTTTACTAATTAACCCATAGCTGGGGGGTTTGAAGAGATGGATTCATGCCTAACCAGAATTTAAAAAAAACAAATAAGAAATTATAATGTGGATATAAATCGTGGGATCAATACTACATTACAATCAACATATAAACCTAATCCCTCACTTTGTGGCCATGGTAGTTTCTATACATTTATATCCTAGAGAATTTAAATAAATCTAAAAGACATGCCTGTGTAGCTAAATCAGTATTTCATTGATTGATTGTTGATAAGCCATAGAAAACAAATCAAACAAGAAATTATAATGTGGATATAAAGTGGGGGATCAATTCTATATTACAATCAATATATAAAATGATCCTTCACTTTGGGGCCAGAGTAGTTTCTATCCATTTATATTCCAGAGAATTTAAATAAATCTAAAAGACATGCCAGTGTAGCTAAATCAGTATTTCATTGATTGATTGATTGATTGGTTTTCTATGGCTTATCAACAAACAAGAAATTATATGGATAAAAAGTGGAGGATCCATTCTATATTAGGATCACTAGAGGAACTGATCCCTCACTTTGTGGTCACTGTAGTTTCTATACATTTATATTACAGAGAATGTAAATAAATCTAAGACATGCCTGTGTAGCGAATCAGTATTTCATTGATTTGCTTTCTATGGCTTATCAACCCTTTTCAGGTTATTTAAAGTCAAAAATTTTCTTTAGATTCTAAGATTTTTATTTTTTTTAGATAATAATTTAGTGATAGAAGTCTTACTAATTAACCCATAGTTTGAGGTAGAAGAGGTGGAGTCATACCTTTTCCAAGGGGATTTGCATGTAATTGAATATAATGAACCCAATGAGAAATGGAACTCAACTCTTTGATTAACACATTTGCAGCCATTATCCATTACACCACCTGCACATGTTTATAATAACTGGTATTCCCAAGTGGCCACCCATCTAGTTACTGACCAGGCTGGATGTTGCTTAACTTCAATGATTGTATGGGAACCAGTTTAAAGGTGATGTGGCTGTAAGCACCCATATTAGATAAGGAATTATTATTTCGCTTTGCTATCTGGATCACCATACTAACGTTTCAGCCATTGCATTATCCAGTCTTCATCAGGTGTTCATGCCTTTCCCAAGGGGGTATTTACTCATAAGTGAATATAATGAACCCAACCAGAATTGGCCTTTCTATTCTGACTAGCATTCTCATCTTGGTTGTTATACTTACAATGTTTCAGTCACTATACCTTCCAGTCTTCTTCAGCTGTCTCTGTCTTATATGCTTTTCAGTTATGATCTGCATGCTTGTTTTGATTGTTATTCTCACGACATTTTGGTTATTGTGCCATCTGGTTTTCTTCATGTCTGTTTTTGTACTCAACCTTGAAATTTCAAAGTGAAGTCTTTATTCAATCCACAAAGGTAAAAGCTTCTTGTTCCACTTTTTGTGTTTACGGGATATTTCATATTAGTTAATATGTACATTTTCCTGGAAAAGAGCTCTTACCCAATCACGACTCCATAAGATCTTTGAAGCTTTCCTTTGTGATATGATATTAACAAATGGCTCAGCAAAGTGAAATCTCAATGGGATTGAGATCTCTCATATTTAATAACCAGGACAATATAGTGAACCATGGTATTCTATACTACAGGCCTACCCATGGTGCAACTAAGTTCAGGACTGGAGGCCTATTTCAAAAGCTCCTTGTTCCATTGGGAGCCATGTATTTTAGTTTCGGTTTGGGTTTCCAGTAGGTTGCTGTTGTAGTCGACTTAAGAAATTTCACTTGGAATAATTAGCTTATTTAAGTGAAATAAGTGTAAGATTTATTTATTTTCTTTTCTTCAGAGTTAATATTTAATGTTTATTGAAAAAACAAAAACTTTTTTGTGACATTCACTAAAAAATTTATTATAGGAATTTTGTTTTGTCCCTTCAAAGTTTATTTAATATATTTTGACAAAGTTTATCAAACAAAACTATTAGGTTGGCGCAAAAATAATGTCGTTTTTTGACGATTTTTTGATTATCGTTCACCCATTTATCCAACTTTTTTGCCATCCCTATTTGCTTTAAATGGCGAACGACTGTTGAGTGGTTGACCTTGAGTTCAACAGCAACTTCTCGTGTGGTTTTGCGAGGATTGGCTTCAATTAAGGCTTTCAAATGTTCGTTATCAACCGCAGTTGGCCGGCCGCAACCGTCTTCATCTTCGAGGCTCTTGTCACCATTGTGAAATTTCTTGAAGCACTGTTGTGCCACATGTTCGTTAGTGGTTCCTGGGCCAAACGCATCATTGATATCACGAGCTGTCTCGGCAGCTTTTTGGCCTAGTTTGAACTGGAACAAGAAAATTGTGCAAATTTGAATTTTGTCCATACTGTCGAAAAGCCTGCAAAAAAATGAATTAAGAGATTGAGAACGGTAACGAATAACACGATTCGATAGAGCGAAAAACGTGCTTCAAAATGATATATAACATGGCTATATATATATATATATATATATATATATATATATATATATATATATATATATATATCAATGAATTAATTCAGAAATCATATATAAAAGTAACATATGTGAGAAAACGACATTATTTTTGCACCAACCTAATACAAAAAAAAAAAACAGTGTGTCAAAAGAATGTTTGTTTCTTGTGATGCCTCTATTACTTTCTCAAACATTTTTTTATTGTTTTAACCCTTTGCTTGTCCTGTGTATCATGTGATGCATAGGACATGTGATTTTCACATCTGTGCATCCTATGTGACGTACGCAAACCATGATTTTAAAAGAGTCATAAAACTAAAGACACTTAAGAAAAGAGTCTTCTATTGAGCAGGATGCCTAAGGAAAGGCCTTATTTAATATTTTGTGCATCTTATATGACCACAAGGCACTTGCCTTTTTACAGATTTATAACTATTGCGAAGCAACTCAGCTTATTTGGCAAATAGAATGTGTTGATATATAGTGTTTCACATAATAAAAACCTGTGCATCACATGTGATATTTGTACATTTTTATTATGTGAAGCACTATATGCAACTGAGAGGCCATGAAAAAGAATGCAATAGAAATAGAAGTAATATTAATAATTCAGGTGCTAATCGTTAACTTTTTACATCAAATAGTTTTGGCTGCCTCTTTTTTTTTTTTTCAACAGGTATGCATACCACCTGAATATGAAAACTCAAACAGCTGTACAGTTTCAGAAATGCTCCCTGACCTAGTTGTCTGGTCCAAATCTACGGCCTACTCACTCCTGTTGGAGTAACATCTCCTTGATTGACCGTGTTTTCAGAGATATAGCTGTACACCAACCCACTATTGGCCAATCGTGGGCTGGTGAGGCTATTTAACCCATAGTTAGGTTATTGAATTCAGAGTTATCCTTCTCATATACTGGTTACCACCCAAAGCTATAGGATCTTATCTATCCTGCTATTTACCCATAGCTGGGGGGGGGGAGATGAGATGGATTCATACCTTTCCCAAGGTAATTTGCATGTAAGTGAATGTAATGAACTTGACTGGAAATTGAACTTGGCACTCTGATTCTTAAATATGAGCCACTATCCATTACTCTGACCAAAGTCAGAAAAATTTTTCTTCTTGCCCATAATTCTGCTGTCGTCCTTTACATTTACAAGAACCAGATCAAGCTGATAATGGAGTTCTGCTGCCATATATTAGCAGGAACTTCTTAGTCTTAACTTCCAGTTTCTTGATAGAGCCCAAAAGCGTCTATGTCACCTTGTGGTCAATGAATTATTTCCACGTGATAACCCCTTTCCTACAGATGAAATGTTGCAAGTTTATCACTAATCTATTGTTATTTCCATGGCAGATGTTCCACATTCCCTTTGTATTTCATTAGTAAGGAGGAAGTTCCATTCAGACAGCTTCTTCCCCAGAACATTGAGGAACAAACTCCCAAGAGTATGCTTTCCTGATCATTACAATCTTAACCTCTTCAAGCTTAGAGTTGGCTGTTTTTTGTCCACATATCCTCATAAATTGTACTTCTTATCACTTAATCTGTAACGCTCTACCTCAAATGGCTCTTGGGTCTTGAACAGGGTGAACATTATTGTAAATAACTATTTCAACTTGAAGGCACATTGATTTCTCATTTTATAGCCTGTCAACTCAGTGTTCTTCAACACAGATTCAACTTTCATACTTTTGAATACAGATTTATCCTTCTATATTTGTTGTTAACGTTGGCTAGAGAATCTAATCTGTTTGCTATTTAACCCATAGCTGGAAGGGAAGATATGAATTCATACGTTTCCCGAGGGTATGTGTGCGAAAGTAAATGCAACGATCTCGACCAAACTGTGAACTGGGGTTAACCAATTTCTTATTTCGAGCCTCTTAAAAAGCATCACACGACAGGGCTATAAAAAAAAATACTAGATGACAATTCAAAATGGGGGGGGGTGAGGAAACCTGGAATTGAATGCAACGATTTTTCGTCTTGACACTCAACTCAACACATTAAAATGAAATACCTCTCTGACCATGACACAATTGTTTTAATACGACATATTGTACTCAAAATCTCTTGTCACATAGAACTCCTTATATATTGCTTGGGTTCGACAAATAAAATTACAATCACAGTTTGAGTTAGTAAAGTAGTATGACTTTTTTTTTGTATGACATAAAAAGTGCTGGAAAGAGTTTAAAAAAATAGTATTTTCCATAGAATTCATTACAAATCGTGTAATTTTCTCTCCGGTAAACTGTAAACAAAATCTACGACTAAATATTGAGGGAGGAAGATCGTTGCTCATTTAGCAAAGACGTTTATTTTGTTTAAGAGTAGCTCGGGCAATTTTAGAGAGTTAAACTAAAGAAATCTTTCATCCATGTGAAAAAGTAAACTATTTTCAAACCGTCTGTTGATATATTTGAAAAATCTGGAAGAATTATTTAGTAAAATGAATTAAAGTTCTTAACATTTCTAAAATAGTTGTTGTTAGTCAACCACTGCTTGTCTCCTTTCTTCCGTCAATCTGGTTCCGAAAGAGCAAAGGAAGGGTTGACCATTTTCTAATTCCCAACTTCGTGGCTCATCCGTTAAAGACGTTGGTTATTCAATGAAGCCATTGGCATTCTTTGTGCAACTATTTGAACCTTAAATGGTTCAAAAACTCTGTCCAGCAGTTCTGGGCATACATGAAAGAAAATGTAGTGTAGTGTACCATTTATATACGATTTAGTTTGATTAAGATAAAAGTAAAAAATGCATTTTTACTTTTTAGTAGTACTGCTTATTAATTGCTTAGGCGTAGGAAGCAATGGGGGTCTGGGCTGTAGCAGAGCCCCCCCCCCCCCAAACTAACTCTACTACGAGGTTAGAAACGAATTGAATATTTTCAGGGTGAAAGCTGGTTTATTTTTCAGGATAACTACATAGAAGATTTTCAGAACAAATTCCTTACCCCCCGCCCCCAACCACATAAAATTGCCTCCCATACATCTCTATACTGTTCGTCTCATATAAAATATGAATGAATAATAAAAAAAAATAACAATCTTTTTTAACGGCACTAATCATTAGATAAATAATGTTGAAAAATCCAACACTTTCAGATTCAGAACCAACATGAATTTCGTATTTTTACCTACAACCAGGGAATGTCATTTTCCAAATAGTGACTTTGAAATAGAAAGAAAGAAAAAGTAAAAAAAAACATTTGTTTGAAATAGAAAGAAAGAAAAAAACATTTGTTTGAATTGAAGTTTATCACTTTTCAACTCAATTTTCTTCAAAGCTAAAAAGCAACGAAGATAAAAAAAAACTATTTGAAAATGTTTTTTTTTTAACTTTCTTTACAGTCAAAAAAAAGAAACTAATTAGTTCATTTGAATCGATTAAATCTACAATACATTTTATTTTTAGGACACTATTGTGCTCTCGTAGATTTCAGTTATCAATGATGTTTTTTTTCAACTAAAAGTTTCTCTTTTCTCAAAAGAAGAATGTATCCGAAATGAGTCTATTAAAAAGTGTAACATTATTAAAATTTGTTTTTTTTCTCCGTTTGACCTAAAAAAAGAAAAAAAATGTTCATTGTCAATTATTTTTTTAACCATGTTGACACTGAATAGTCGTCGTTTTTTTGTTTCTCAGGCTGTAGTTTCAAATTCTCTAACGATTTTTTTGAATCTCATTTCCTAGTTAATATTTTTTCATTTTTTTTACTTCATCTCATAATCAAAATGCACTTTTCTGTTTATATTTTTAAACGTTTGAAAAAGTATTTTTTTAGTCTTTGCAAAGTTGTAGGGGGGAAAAAAAAAAAGAAAAAAAAGGAACATTTCCCAATCAACCCAATTGAGGTTGTCATGAAAAAAAAAAGCCCTTAAAAAACTTATATTTTCTCGAAGAACCTTAAATTATTTTAGGGTTAAAAATGGTTTATTTAGGGAGTGACAAGGATTTTAAATGGCACAGAAAATTAGAATAAATTTCAGTTAATTAGGAATTGATTGTCACGACTCAGATTTGCGATTTATTTTTTGGGGGGCAACAATAATTTTTTTTTTTTTAATGAAGAAGAGAATTATTAATCTAGAAAATAAAACATTTTTGGGTACATTTTTAAATTTTAGAAAATTAGATTTTTATTAACACACTTTATTAAATAAAACACAATAATCATTTTTTTTTTCTTTTAAAAAAAAACAACAAAAAAAAAACATTTTTTAGGTCTTAAATAAAAAAATAAAATTTCCACTGGATATAAGAAAGGATGGACAGACATGCAAGAAAAACAACATTTGTGTTTAGTTTTTACTTGTGACTTGGGAGTAATAATAATGCGTTACACACTTTTAAAAAGTGTGTAGACAACAACGAACCCGGTGTGCAGAAAAACACATCAGAGTACATCTACACCTACATTAAGTACACAGGTGGGTACATCAGCACTAAGCAACATCGTATATACTTTTCGTGTGTACTGAAATATACGCAGATACACACGTACTTTACTACACTGTATTCTTTGTTTTATCTCCACATGTTTAGGCTTTATTTTTGTCTATACGAAAAAAATTCTGATAAGATTTTACTAAATTCCACTAATTAAGTATCCGTTTTTCGTATCTATCAGTTTTTTGTTGTTCATGATTGTAATTGTTAATTATTTTTTTTATAACCTCTTTCGTTTTGGTGTTTTTGGTTAATAATTATGGCGTAATTAACAGAAATTTAAACAAAATTGGTTCTTCTTCTTTTGTCTCAAAAATTCCCGAAGATTAGTGTGTGGGTAGCGTAAAAAAGGAAATTTGAATCGGCGAATCGAGCTCAAATCCTGACAATATCTGTTAACTTTCACTTTCGTACTAATGCCCTCGGAAAAGGCATGAATCCATCTCTTTCCACAGCTATGAGTTAAAAATATGTAGCAGGGTAGACTGGTAGAAGAGTCAAGGGAAAAAGAAAAGAAAAGAAAGCAAAAACAAACTCTGAAATTACAATGTACTGTAGGTCAAACTTGAACCCTCGTGCCCACAAAAAAAAAAAAAAAAAACGATTTTTTTCCCTTTTGACACTGCTATTATTTTAAAAGTCAATGATTAGAATTGTAATAAAACCTGAATATATGATGAAAGTGAATTTATACATTTTTTGTTCTTAAGAATTGATAACAAAAATATTAAACACTATTAGACTGTTTATTTACAAGAATAATTTTATCTTTACAACATTCTAAAAACTAATGCAATGTAAAATTTATCATTTACCAATTTATAAATAAATAAATATGAACACAATTTTTTATTCATAAATTTAAAAAACATTTATTAAATTATTAAAATATGCGCACCAAATATAAAGAAATAGTTATTATATACCATTTTATGAAGTTAGAATCAATTGCCAATTAGTCGATGGTTTGTCAACCATTCCACTAAACAATCTAATAAATAGTGTTTATTATTTTGTTTTCCAATTCTCAAGAACAAAGAAAATATATAAATTCACTTTTATCTTAAGTTTACATTTTATTACAATTCTAATCATGGCTTTTTAAAGTAATAAACATTGCTGAGGAGTGAAGGTAGTTAAAATAATAGTGGTGCGAAGGGAAAAACTGTCCTTTTGGCATACTGTTTTTTTGCGGTCATGAAAATTAAAACTTGCTCTGTATAGAAATCAATGGGAAATCACTGAATAAGAGGCTTGTCAATTCACTGATAATAAAGAAAAGGAAAGTCTGGAGAGCCATGATTGCCTACATCTTAAAGGGACATAGCATTTAAAACTGTGAAGAAAGCAAAAGAAAACTACTCCACTATTTTTCCCAAGAAGTCACAGCAATTCACAGATGATTAAAAAATAAGAAATCTGTGGAGGGTTATAATCACCCACGACCTGAAGTGACATGGCTTTTCAAGTTGTGAAGAAATGAACAGAAAACCACTCCACTGTTTTTCACAAGAAGTCATGGCAATTCGCAGATAATAAAGAAAAGGAATCTGTAGAGAAGGCAACAAGAGACCACTCCACTGTCTTTCCCAAGAAGTCATGACAATTCACAGATAATAAAGAAAAGGAATCTGTGGAGAAGGCAACAAGAGACCACTCCACTGTCTTTCCCAAGAAGTCATGGCAATTCACAGATAATAAAGAAAAGAGAGTCATGATCACCTATGTTTTGAGGGGATATGGTGTTTTCAATTTCATTTAGATAACTATTTAAGTAACCAGATTTCAAATAGGTCAGGATGATTATTCTTTAAGGAGAAAAATTTGTTCACTTTCACACTAATGCCCTTGGGAAAGGAATCAACCCATCTTTGCTGTACATTCTTGTATGGATTAAATAGCTGTATAGACTGAGCTCTCAAGCCTTGAGTGTCAGTCAGTATAGGAGAAGGAAAACCTCAAACCCATGTATCTTTCACAGGAAGTCATGGCAATTTCTTGATAGCAAAGAAAAAAATTATGTATGGAGAACCATGTCTCACCACTGAAGGGACAAGACAATAAAAAAAGAAGTGTGTCACTAATAAAATGTGGCACAAGGTCAAGATGATGTGGAATCAGGCTTTTTGTTTTTTTAACTTTGTCAGTAGAAACAGGATTATTCAGTACTAGTGAGTAACATACCAAACAAGCTTGTATAAATGGATGGCAAAACAGGGTTTTTAAACTAATTATTTGCGCAATATAAGGCTGAAGCAGCACTTGTGGCTGATTGAGGGAAGAAACAGTGTTATCCCTGGACTTGAAGAGGTCAAGATTGCCATGATCAGGAAATCACCCACCTCAAGAGTCTGTTCCCCAAAATAGCAATTCTTTCAAAGAAGCTGTCTGAGTGGAATTTGCTTCTTACTACTGGAATACGAAAGGAAGATTTTGTGAGAGAGAGAAAGAAAGAGATTCTTACATTGAGGCCAGTAATGTCTGCTGGATTTGGAATTTAGCCCACTTAAAAAAGAAAAAAAAAAAAAACACTATTTACTATAGAACACTGACAAAGCTTGTAGGAATTAGAAACAACTTTGTGATTTCCAAAAAAAATCCTATATGTATGCTAAAAAGTATATAAAAATAAAAGTGATAATAACAACAAAGATGAGGATAGTAGCCTGAATGTAAATAATGGTAACTCCTCATCCCAGAAAGCCAAAACATTGTGATAATAACAACAAAGATGAGGATAGCTGTCTGGCTTTAATTAATGATGCCTCATCCTGGAAATTCAAATCGAAATATATAAAAAATATTTTTGTTGTACCTTTTTTTCTAATTGGGTTATCAGGTAAATTCATTTACTGTTTTTCAATGTCATTTCATTGAACACGTAACATATTTTTACTGTAATGTTTTAACCTTTTTTTCATATCTCTATTCTTCATTTGGTTTGTCGCTTTTTAAAATTTGATTGAAGAGAGAAAAGCAAGAATAACAATGAAAATTGCAATATGAGCTCTGGTAAAAAGCATTCAATGATAACAGCAAAAATTGCAATAAGAGCACTGGTAAAAAATTGTTGCTGAAGACATTAAGTTTGTAAGTCCTAGAAATTCATACAGATATCCTTAAGGACATGGTGACAGGACCCAAAGAGTTGTGCGTTCAATAGAGAAATTGGAGAGGTGAATTAACAGGAAATATCTGATAACTGACATCCATTAAACATACGGCCGAAACATTGTGATAAAAATGGAAACAAACATGAGGACAATTGTCCAAATAATGTAATTAGTGCTTCTCTTCAATTTCAAATAAAGATCCCAAAACTGCTCAAGACATTTGTATGACTATTAGGCACAACTGCACAAAAATGGTTTCCACTCTTCAAGAAGGTGAACTTTGACCTCAATGACTCTCTGCATTCCAGCTTGCCTTGTTATTAAAACTATTACATATTTTAAATTAAAATATCCTTTCCTCTATGACCTTTATTCTTACCCAATCAAAGCATACCTTATTACTTTTCTCCCATTAATTGTATTCATTAATTTTTCTTATTTTAATGATATATTGTTGCGATAAGATGTTTAACTTGCTAAATATTTGAAGTTCTTGAGCTGTTTTTACAGAATTTTTAATAATATTTGTTTTCAATATAAATTTCGTGTATATAAAGAAACACTTGCATATTATATTACGACTATTATGTATGAAAAATAAACTTTATAACAATAACAATATATTTATACAATTCACTACTCTACATTAGAACTTTTTTTATAAACAAATATCCCAGATGTTTGGCAACTACTTGATAGGTGAAAAGGCTATGTGGGTGTGTCATTGTAAAACAATCTGTATGGATAGAAAATTGTGTCACATGACTTGATGGTAAGTAAACAAAGAGATGCATGCTGATTTGCTGCCATTATGTATTTTGAAATAAATGTGAGGTAGAAACAAGTACATATAATAAAAACATAACATTTAAAAAAAAAAAAAATTACCATGAAATAATGGAAGTTAGTGTCTAAGAAGGAGGCATCCATACTTTACGTTATTTTAATAAATATGAATTTCAAACCCAATAAATAAACACTATTTACATTATTCGGACTATTGTCATCTTTGTTGCCAACCAGTAATAAGGAGAGCCAGAGAAAAGTGATAATAACAACAAAAATTGCAATATAAGCTCTGGTAAAAACATGGAATAAGAGCAAATATTACAATATGAGCACTGGTAAAAAACAGTTGCTGAAGACATTCATACACAGATGTCCTCAAGGACACATGGCACAGTGGATAAAGGTGTTAGATCCAGTGAGAGGACCCAAAGAGTGTGAGTTCAATACTTTGTTAAGTGGAGAACTTGGAAAGGGGAATTAACAGGAGATAACTTACAACTGAGATCCATTAAACATGGCATGTGGAACTAGAACAGTCTACCCCAGTTCGACATTCCAACCACTTAATGAAGGCTAGAGGGTACGATGGCTGAAATGTTGGCGACAAAGATGATGACAATAATTTGAATAATGTAAATAGTGTATAATTATTTACCTGCTGCCCCACACAGCAAGATGTGGCACAAGGCCGAGTTTAAAGTGGGGTATCCGAGCCCATAAAAACGGAGTCATTTTCCCAAGACGAGACTCCGCCCCCGCCTCGCCTGGGGGATACCCTCTGACATAAGCCACGTAAGTATGTAAATAGTGTACATAATACCTCATCTTATGAAATAAATAAAATAATAATAAAAAAGTAAATATATTCATTTTTCCCATGGTGCACATTATGAAGAGATCGAAAAGGGTTTCTAGTCACATGTACAACTTTATGACCCCCACTTCTGAAAAGAACAAAATCTTCCTCTTTCCACTTTCCAATGAGATCATTCGGACATGTTTTTAGCAGCCCTACTCATGAAGTAGAGGTTCAGTGTAAGGCTGAGTTGAACTCGATCATCTTTACCTGTTCTTATCTTTATTTTCCATAAATAATTTCTAAACTAAAAATGGACATAAGAGATATTTAACTTTGTTTCAATATAGTCAATGGAAAAAGAAAAAAGGTCTTTAGCAGAAATTTGAATTTTTTTTGTATGCTGCTTCTATCTTCTTTGTTTATATATTGAACATGCATCTTCACCTAAAAAATACACACAAAACCCACAACTAAAATTGGTATAAATTCAGTGAAATGGAAAAATTTGTCAATTCCAAATCTTTCCATTTGTACCCCCTTACTTCTTGAAATAACGACCAGCATTCATCAAATATTTAATGATGCAATAAAAGAAATTCTATGAATATTTTATAGTTGTAGAACTCACAAAGAGCTTATTCAATCATTAACATAATGTAATGGAATTGGTTTAGCTAATAGGTAATTAGCATAAATAGAGCTATAACTATAGCTCACAGGCAACTTTGAATCAGTGTACATAGAATATCTATGGCTACTAAGTTTGATCATCATAACAAAATGGTGTTTCCAATAGGATACATGGCATTAACATGCAAGAATGATAAAAAATATTGTTGCCCATGCAGACCAGTTAAGAGCTAGCCAAAATTACGAGGAAGTAAAGAGTGAAGTTTATTCAGATGACTATGTAGATGAACAAGAAAGCAGGGCAGAGGAATCAATGGACGGTCAAAGTGCTTTGGAAGACTAGGAGTACGAAACATGGAACACTAAGAATAAAAGAATTAGATCAAGGTCCCCCATAACGAGAAATACTTGTGAAACCAGTGAGGGGGAGGGGAGGGAATGTAGAAAAAGCTGTAGATCCAGGCAGGGTGTGAAACTCAAAAGATTCAGTCTATGTAGGATATTTATGGCTACTAAGAATTATGATTCATTAGAAAATTCAAATAGAACAATAATGAAATTTTCACAGATACTTATTTAATTATCAATTTACGAAGAAAACCAATTAGAATTTAGCATAATGCAAACATTTATTATAAGCTTCTTATAAGAACAGATATTACAATTTGTTATTAGTGAAAAGATCAAAAACCTGTTTACTCCTTATGCACCTACAATAGTAGGTTTAACACAAAATCACAATTGACACAGCTCTGCGTACATTCATGTGGAATAGTACCAGAAATTGTCCTGTTCCCTTCGTATCTTCCTTTTCGGGACACCCCAGGTATCAATGAATGGTCCCAACTCTCACCTTTTAAGTGCAATGAGTTAGGTACAGGTTGAAGAGAAAGGAGAGGACAAATCTCTGGAACAAACCATTGGTCGATTTCTACTTCAGGGTCAAAGGCTTAAGAACCACATTTTGAAATCAAATTCTACTAACTTTCCTAATTTCATGCATCTTTTAGAAATTCATATGGAGGTTAAATTTTGTCTGTGTCTCTCCCCCCCCCCCTCACTTTACATCCATCAAACAAAATAGAATTGAAGGGATTTTCAGTATGTCCCTGTCATTACCAAATGTGACACAATGTTGAACTTTAAATTGGGTTTAATGGCAATACCATGGAAAAATTTCTCAAGCTCACTTGGCACTTCTTCTTTTGGGGATGCCTCTGGCTCTGGATAATGACCCCAAACCCGTTCCAAAGGAGAGGTACTAACTACAACACATATGGCCTGATGATTGCGTTCAAGCATGAAACAAACTGTTCAATGTCGACTTTTATATTTACATACACTTAATCCCTGATATTGAGTACTTAAACCTATATACATATAGCATACACCTTAAAACTATATTTTTATCATGAATAAGGAAAAGATGTGCACTCTAGCAAGATATAATGATGGATCTAATGACAGTTTCTCCTGCTAAGAGGGGTGCAAGTTTGAATCCTGCCAGATGGTGCATCTTTTTTTTATTAGGTTGGTGCAAAAATAATGACGTAATAATGTCGTTTTTTGACGTTAAAAAATACGTCAAAAAACGACATTATTACGTCATTATTTTTGCACCAACCTAATAATAAGATTATTTAAATATTCAGTCAGGCAGATGAAAATAAATAAATATACTTTTTAATAATTAAATGGAGTGTCTATTCAAATATAATTATCTACTAAAAATAAAATCTGTCGGATATTGGATTAGTAAATAAACAATACATTACTTCAACTGTTTATATATATATATATATATATATATATATATATATATATATATATATATATATATATATATATATTTATATAGGGCCCCGATTTTCTGTTTCCATTTTTCCTTGATTCCATTTCCACTTTTGGTAAATTCCGTTTTTTTTTTTTGTTTTTACTTTTAGGAAATTTCATTTTTTCCATTTTATAGTATTTTATGAGAAAATTGCAATACAATAGGCTATAATATGTAAGTATTATTAAAACTGAAAACAAAAAAAGTTTCATTGCATATAAATAAATAGAAAATATCTACAAATCTTTTTTTTTTAATGTTAAAATCAAAGTCCAAAAATAAATGATATATAAAAATAAAAAAATGTTAAATGACTAGACAATAAAACAATGGAATGTTAGTGCATAATTATCTTTGAGGAGGAAGAACTTTTAATCAAAGCTTCCTTCTTTAAGAACACGTTCTAAACACATTCAAATTGTTTTTGTTTTTATAAGTAAAAGTATTTAGATTGATTTATAAATATTGATTCATAATATAAAAATCACATTTGAATCTCAATAATAAATATCTGAATAAAGTCAAATATTTTGATTAAAATTTTACAAAACAGTAATTAAACCATAATAACTGGATCTTTGTAACAAAATATCAAAAAACAAATTAAACATATTAATTCAAAATTTAAATAAAAACTTATCCCAAGATGAAATACTGTTCAAATTTAAAACTGTCAATTTCTTAATTTGGGAAATATCTAATCTTCAAATTTCTTCTTTAAATCTCCATTGTAATACACTGTAAGTTGTTTAGTGTTCTCAAGTATATGACTTTAATGTTGTTTATTGAGTAAATGTTTATACTGAGAAAATGAACATTCAGCCTCTCTGCTAGTAACATGTATCCATATGATCTTATTGGCAATCTGTTCCAGAAGAGGAAATCTGCTCTTATTTGCCTTCCAAAATGATGCAATATTAAAAGGATTTGGTAAATCACATACATTTGGAATTCTTCAAGAAGATCAGTAAAAGGACATTGCAAGTCCTCAATGGCTACAAAACTGTCTCTAAATCATGGCCTATAAAGTGTAGCTGTCTAGGATTAAACAGGCAGGCTGCCTTGTAAAAGTGGGTAGTCAGGTATTTATTCAGTTTTCAAAAAGATGTGCTGAAAAAATCTTGGAAATTTGAGATAACTCTCTCCCTCTCTGTGTTTTCTAGTTCAGACAGAAGATGATCAGTTTCTAAGCCAAATGTTGAGTTTGACGTACCAGTATGCAAATACTATTTTACATCCTCCATCATGTTATATACAACACATGCAAGTGTAAACTTAGTTTCTTCTAAGTTTGTCAAAGCTGTTATTAAGCGAGTGCAGTTCTCATTTATAAAATTCTGATTTAGGTGCAAATTATGGCAAGAAGCATGATGCAGTCAGCCATCATCTACTAATTCTAGAATTCTATCTACTGCAAGGCCATGGCTCTATTCTTGCTTAAAGATTCCTTCATAAAACTGTACAAAGGACAAGTGATATTTGACCACATTTAACCAGGAATTCCATCTAGTTGCCACTAGTACAGGGGGTAGTTTCACTTGTTCTTTAGGCAAGGAACCTTCAAGTCATTTTAAGTATCACTTTTTCCACTAGGCTTTTTAAAAAAGGCTGACTTGATGAAAGTTGTGAGCTGGGTAACATTATCAAATGCTGACCAGTGTGAAAATACTTCACCAACAAGATTTAAAATATGTGCTAAGCACAACATATGGCAACTGTTAACAAAGACATTTGACAACAATTCCTCATGAGCTTTTTTGTGATAGGCTGCAAAATCTGTTACAAAGGCAATAATATCCTCAAATACAATATCCACATGACTTACAGCTCAGATTCATGCCTGACTTACAGTTTGATGATTGCATTCTCACAAGGTTACAATACAACATCAATGAGAAATGACTCCCCCACAAATGCTTGAAATTACATTCAAAATGCTGTGATCATGACAGTTGTTTCATCTGTTATGATACTGACTGATTGATTTAGCAAGCTTGGCTTTCAGGGCAGCAAAGTGACAAGCAAACACTTTTGGTAGGTGAAGTTGCTTAACACAATTGACACTTGGAATAGCACCACCTTCTTTACAACGTTTTAATATGAATGACGTCATTTTGTCAATTTTGTGTAGGGGAATGTCAGACAAAGTGCACATTTTCAAAAAATCAAGGACAAAATCATCTTGTACCTCTTTACTCCTCAACAAAGTTGTCACTGTATCTGTCTTTATTTCTGAGGACACATGGCACAGTGGATAAAGGCGTTAGTTAGATCCAGTGACAGGACCCAAAGAGTGTGAGTTCAATACCTGGTTAAGGTGGTGGAGAACTTGGAGAGGGGAATTAACAGGAGATAACTGATAACTGAAATCCATTAGACATGGCATGTGGAACTAGAACAGTCTACCCCAGTGAGCGAAATAAAGGGTTCAGTTTGATATTCCAACCACCTGAAGAAGGCCAGAGTGTACAATGGCTGAAACGTCCTAATAAATATGGTGAAAATAGTCCGAATAATGTAAAAAGTTGTGATTGTCTTCTGTTTCAGTTGAGCCAACTTTTTTTAAGAATTTTTTGTCAAATGAGATTTTGATTTGAATGTGATCTTTGATTCTGTCAACCCTAAATATGTCAAAAATATGGGGACAGAATTTGCAAAATAACATTTTCTTCTGCATAAAAGTTATCAGGAAATTGCTCTACTCTGGCCTTAGCACAAATTTTAGATATTGGGGTCATTTTCTTTTTTTTTTTTAGAGGAGCAGACCCAACTTTACAGGTTGATTCAACTATACTGACTCTATTCAGTCATCTTGGCAATTTGTTGCTTATTCATACAACTGGTTTAGATTACAAAATATAAATAAAATATGAAAAAAATAATCATTGATAGTTAATATTATTAAAGGAATTTTTTTTTGTTCAGTTAAATTTGTTTACAAAAGTGAAGCATTGAAGATGATGCAATAATTATTAATCCAGGAGAATTGCTGTGTGAAGGTAACCTTAGACAAGCCAATCATTTTATAAAATGGTGTTTTTCAAGAATTGTTTTTTTTATTTCTAAATTGTATGATAGGCATGTGACAGCATTTACTTTTCTTTTATATTCAGAAAACAAGTTATTTAATCTTTTAGGAGTAAATTGTGTGAGGCCTTAAAGGAAATAAATTTGTTAAATTTATTGGTTTGATTTTGTCTTTCTTTCTCCCCTCCAATTTTGACAGCAACTAATGTATGTCTTTCATTTCCACTTTAGCAATGGATCTCAGTGGCTACAACTGAGTTGTGACCTTCTGACTTTCATCTCGTTTGCTACATACAGCTTCTTAGAAAAGTTTTAAAATATTTAAAAATAGACTATTCTCAAAAAACTGACAAACCACTTTTTTTTTATGTAAACATTTTTGCTCTTAATTATTTTTTGGGTTTTATAAGGAAAATAACTACAAATTTTTGTAAAAACAAATTTTAAGGAAATAACTACATTATGTTATTGTTATATTTATATTTATTAAAATGCTTAACAAAATCAGAGAGACAATTATTAAGTTTTGAAAGAATTAAAAAAAAATTTGAAAAAAAAATTAATCGAACAATTAATTTGTGATTTATTATTGAAAATTATATTAAAAACTCAGATTCTGTGATTGGGGAAAATTTGTTCCTATATATATATATATATATATATATATATATATATATATATATTCTTACTATTTGTATATGTGCACATATATATATATATATTCTTACTATTTGTATATGTGTGTGTATATATATATATATATATTCTTACTATTTGTATATGTGCATATATATATATATATATATATATTGTATCATGGCAGCAGATGATTATTCAAACATATTGTTAAATATAACAGACAACGAATGCCTACGTTTGATCATGAGCCATTCTAATATGAAATTTAGAATGGCTCATGATAAAACACAATAGACATTCGTTTTCTGATATATTTAACAATATATGTTTGTATATATATATATATATATATATATATATACACATATATATGTATGTATGTATTCTTACTATTTGTATGTACATATTAGGTTGGTGCAAAAATAATGGCGTTTTTTAACGTTGAAAAATACGTCAAAAACGACATTATTTTTGCACCAACCTAATATATTCTTATTATTTGTATAATATATATATATTATTATTTGTGTGTATATATATTCTTACTATTTGTATAATATATATTTATTATTTGTGTGTATATATATTCTTACTATTTGTATAATATATATATATATATATATTTATTATTTGTGTTTATATATATATATATATATAAAAACACACACACATACTTACTATTTGTATATATATGTGTGTGTGTGTATATATGTATGTATAAATTCTGACTATCACTAAAAATAAAATTAGGATACGTATGACTGACATTTTTACTGTTCCTCATAAGAAGAAAAGTAATTTAGCATGTTGAAATAGAATATATGAAAAATACAATAAAGTCTGAATAGTGTAAGAGAAACATAAATTTTCCTCCAATAAAAGTTCTTTTTGTCATTGGGAATTGGAAATCTTTTCCACAATGCCATATTCTGAGGAAGAATATGAGTTCAACTTCCTATTCTCAATTGAATTATGTAAAGCAGACCATGAGAGAAACATATAAATCATTTTGTAACATTTATATCAATAATAATAAAAATTAAGACTTACAGCCATATCACATTGAAACACCAGTTCTTGTCCTATTACTGAAGTTTAGCAAAGTTGAACCTAGTCAGTGCCCAGATCAACAGAAACACTGCACACACATATATATATATATATATATATATATATATATATATATGTGTGTGTGTGTATATTAATTTCGATTATAGGTGCAGTTCAATTTATAATTACATGTATCATTCATACAAAAAACAAATATAGAGGTTAATGATTTAAATGGCAAGAATACATCTTTGCAAATAATTTCAATAAGGTACACTAACCCCGAACCTGTATATGAATGATATGATCCCTGTTTATAAATTCCAGTTGCAAAAGGTCTTTTTTAGTTTTTACAAGCTTTCGTCTGTTCCTAAAGACATCCTCAGGTATGGAAATAGATTTGTTCTTGTTTTTTACTTCTCAGTAATAATGCAACTTATCAGGGATCATATCATTCATATACAGGTTCGGGGTTAGTGTACCTTATTGAAATTGTTTGCGAAGATGTATTCTCGCCATTTAAATCATTAACCTCTATATTTGTTTTTTGTATGAATGATTCATATGATTCGTATGAATAATTATATATATATATATATATATATATTTATATATTATATGCGTGGTACTTATTAGAAAGCGCTCAGTATCAGAGATAGAGCTAGCATATTTGGTTGAGTTGATGTGAGTTTGTGACCCTGAATTTCAAACTCACATCACTCCAACCAAATATATATATATATATATATATATATATATATATATAAAATTGACATGTATTTAGGTAGCAACCTTTCTTTCATGCATCCGTCATTGAAAACAGTTGATAAGTAAAATTTAATTAATCATTTATTGAGTTTTTCCAGCAATCTAAACTTTTTCAGTTTTTCAAGAGTTAAAGAATATAGGAATTATCCATAGTTATAACTGTTTTGAGTGCTTTCAGCAACTTCTTCAGCCATTATCAAGGATGTGTTTTTGGATGGTGAAATTCTATGTGGCTGCTACATAGTAATTTTATTAAACTTTATTCCCCACTTACACTATTTAGCTGAGGAGACGGCATGTTAAAAATGTTCTAAAAACAGAAGTCTTGCCTTGATCAACTGGCTGTGCACAGCATGTGACCACCAAGAGATATATAAACCATTCAAACTCCATACTATAAAATTACTACACCAGAATTCATCCAACAACTGCAGGTGAAAGTAATGGCAGGCCCAGGCAAGAGAATGCCTGCTTTGGCATGGGAAACTGGTGATGCAATTTCAATCATCAATATGGCCTTGAATGAGGACCTCTGCTACCACTTATACAAGAGGTGTAAAGGTCAACTTCTTTCAAAAAAGTCTTGAGAAAACTGTCTGACAAAGGCAAAGAAACTCCTGAACAAGGTGAAACATCCTGTTGAACCAGGGACAATCTGGTTCTTCTCTGATGAAAAGAATTTTTGTCGGGACCAGCTGCACAACACCTTGCCTACAATCCATATGACGTTCATCGTGTTATGAAACTGTGATGGTTTTTAGGTCTCCAGTGAGGGTGATGCCATGCCACCTCACATCTTTGAACAGGGTATCAAGCTCAATTCCGGTGGCTATGTGGAATATCTGTAAACAGTTTTAGATTTGTTAAAGTGAAGTGACATGAATGAGTGGAAGCCAAATGAAGAATGGAAAAGAGTAACCTGCATCAGGATGATGTGTAAAAACTATAAGACGTGAAATGGAGAGCTGCAACAGAGACTACGAGGCCATGGCTTGCAGGAAAGAACACAACAGACATTCTGATTGCCTCTGTACACCAGAATTCATCCAACAACCACAAGAGAAAGTGATGGAACCCAGGCAAGGGAATGCATGCTTTGGCGTGGGAAATGGGTGTTGCAATTTCCATCATCAACCTGGCCTTGAATGAGGACTTCTGCTACCACTTAAACAAGAGGTGTAAAGGTCAACTTCTTACAAAAAAAAGGCTTGAAAAACCATCTGATAAAGACAAAGAAACTCTTGAATAAGGTAAAAAATCCTGTTGAACCAGGAACAATCTGGTTCTTCTCTGATGAAAAGAATTTTTGCCAGGACCATCTGGACAACACTCAGACAATCTATATGACATTGCTCATGTCATGAAAACCACGTTTTCCAAAACTGTGACGGTTTTTGGGTGTGTCTCCAGCAAGGGTGATGTCATGCTACCTAACATATTTGAACAGTGTCTTGGGCTGAATTCAAATGGCTATATGGAGTTGCTGGATACTGTGGTCAAGCTTTGCTTGGAGAAGGTGGCTGCTGGAAGACCACATATGTGGCAGTAAGATTCCTTCCCACACTTTAAGTTTTCTTGACTGTGCAGACTGGTAAACAAAATAAACACTGTTTAAAAAAACAGAATGTCTACTCAAATATGGGCATCAACTAAAAGTAATGTTTGAAGTAAAAAAAAATATATGTTGGATTAGAAAAAAAAAAATCCATATATTTTTTAGAAATTGCTTTTTTTTCATATTTACAAAAATGAGCAGATATACCTTTCAAGAAGAACTAAATGGGTGAATATACTTTTAGGCAAATAGAAGCTTGCTTGATTGTGAAGCTCTCTGTAGCTGAACAGTCAAAGCGCTCCAGATCAAATGGTGGTTTCTCCTGCAAAGAGGGACACAGGGTACTTTTCTTTTTTTTTTTTAATTAAGTTTACTTGTGTGCGCAGGCCAGCAGATAAACTAAGTTTCAGTTATGTGCCATGCATGATACAATTGTAGGCGATCATGTATCTTTCAATACATGACAGCAGTAGGTTGTCATTTCTTTCTGCAGTAGACCAGTTGCCATCCAAGGCTATAAAACCCAGTCTGTCTTTCTATTTACCCATAGCTGGGGGAAAAGAAGAGAATTCATACCTTTCCTAAGGGTATTAGTACACGAGTGGATGTAATAGATTTTAGTAGAATTTGACCTCGGCCCTCAATCTGAGTTGCTATCCATTACTCCACCGTGCCTCCACAAAATAAACAATGTTTAAAAAAAACAGAGCGTCTACTCAAATATGGGTATCCACTAAAACTAATGTTTGAAGTTTATTGAATATAATAATATTTACTTGAATGCCATTATTATTATTATTGGAATTGTAAAAGGAATTATCATACAAGAGTAATGGTGTTGTTTGTTGGGACCAGCTGATCTATCATACCTCAAGATGTCTCAAAGTACTATTGCTATTACTCAGCTGGAAACTAGAGAATAAAAAGAAGTAACTGAAACTAAATACCCAGAATGGTAAAATACTAACCTGGGAAATATTTCTTATGGTAAATGGATGTCACTTGTCAGTGTCCATCTTTCCTTAAGTACAGTACTTCCTCGATTATCTGGAGACCTTGAGACAGGACTGGAAAAAAAAACAGGTTCAGATAATTCAAAATTCTTGATAATTGAATACCTAAATAAAGAACAAAGAAAAAATACATTTTCTGAAATAATGTTAAAATTTCTGTCATCAAATAAACATTTTGAAACATTTTTACAAGGTTTTGTCCAATTTATTTTTCATGAACCAGAGCGGTTTCATCTTGGACGTACACTGCAAAACTGTGATTTCTCATCTTCAATACGGCTGCTGGTTTCTGAGCTGTCCATTTGCTCAGATCCATTTGTGTTCCTTCAAAACCCACAGAGTCAAGCTGTAGTTCATATGCCAACTATACTTTGCAGACTGTAAGTGAACTGTAGCCCTGCTAGGATCACATACAATTTTGAACTGTTCTTCTCTTATAATGGTTGCCAACGTAGGCTAAGAAATCCAATCTGTTTGCTATTTAACTCATAACTGAGGGGAGAAGAGATGGATTTATACTTTTCCCAAAGGTATTTGTGCAAAAGTGAATGTAAAGATCTCAACCAGAATTTGAATTCTGCATGACAACTTTTTGTTCTGTGCCACTAACCATTACATCAACTACAGCAAAAAAAAAAATATTTACTAGGTGACAATTCAAAATAGGGGAGGAAATGAGGAAACCTAGAATCTTGATGGTGACTTCGGACTCTGAATTGAGGGTAAGCTGTTTAAAATTTCCAAAACAGACAGACTTTTTTGTTTTGCCGTATTTTGGGAGCTAATATGTTTTCGTTTTTTAGTGATGGAGTTTTAACATGTTTTTTAACAGTCATAGAAGCCGTCCTTCGAGCGGACTTTACGCCAGTTGCTGCAGAGGGCTTTTGGGACTTCAGAGTCCTATGTACATAAAAGTTATAAGAATTTAGAAATAATCAAATTATTTCATCTTTATTCGACACGTTAATTTGGCATAATCTTTTTATCATATATGCAACCGATCTCTGTTTGTTTATATTTATTTTACATGCAATTTTTATTTTCTTTTAAAATCACCATCCCTTATTATCCCTTCACATAAAGTCACTCTTGACATTAGGGAAGCAGAACTACATAATATTTTCGAATATGTCACAGTATATGTGCAATGTACTGTACCCTACTTAAGTTATTAAGTATGGTTTAGTTTAGTTTGACTGCAACAAAAAGCAAAATTAAAGTCAAACCTTTAGTAAAGCATTGTTTTTAAAATTTTTCATTCCGTTTGATATTTAAATTTACTTTAAATGAGTTATTTATTTAATTTGTAATCATGTGTAACTACAGTAGTTATTACCGGTTACTTCAGGTTATTGCTGATTCGCTGAGATTGAAAAAAAAACAGACGGGCATACATACACTGCACTTTATTAGAAATAACGTGGTAAAACCCTCTATCCTCGCTAGAGAATGGTTAGCAAAATTATGAGTAGCGAGTTCTATCCCCACTATATGTTTCATACTGAGAGAAAATAATACTGCGGAGAAGATAGCTAAATGTCTAGCTGAGATATTAAAAAAATTAACACCTTGGAAAAAAAGTCTATGCACACCTAGATTTGCAAAGAAGTCAGTCATATCTTCAGAGTCTGTATATATTTCTGAGATGAGGTATTATGTACATTATTTACATTATTCGGACTATTGTCCTCATCTTTGTCGCTATATTTATCACAACGTTTCGGCTATTGTACGCTCTGGCCTTCATCAGGCACAGTGGATAAAGGCGTTGGTTAGATCTAGTGACAGGACCCAAATAGTGTGACTTCAATGCCTGGTTAAGGCAGCGGAGAACTTTCAGAGGGAAATTAGCAGAATATAACTGATAACTGACATCCATTAAACACGGCATGTGGAACTAGAACAGTCTACCCCAGTGAGCGAAATAAAGGGTTCAGTTCAAAATTCCAACCACCTGAAGAAGGCCAGAGAGTACAACGGCCGAAACGTTGTGATAAATATGGCGACAAAGATGAGGACAATAGTCCGAATAATGTAAATAATGAAGTCATATCTTGTTGTACTTGTAAAATCTGTAAAACGTGTAAAAAAAATATTAAATTATGTACTTGTTAAATGTTAAGGAATAATTCTTTCTTCTTTCGTCACTTTGCTTCTCAAATGAAACGAATGAGTGACGGTTAACTTAACAGGGTTTCAAAACCTCTTTTTTTTTTTCATTAAAGACGTTGGTTCAAGTCAAGAAGATTAAAGTCTCGAGGAGCAGGTATATCAGGACTTTGTTATTAAGTTGGTGCAAAAATAATGACGTAATAATGTCGTTTTTTGACGTATTTTTTAACGTCAAAAAACGACATTATTATGTCATTATTTTTGCACCAACCTAATACAAATCTTTCCAAATCCAGCCGGTAGCAGCCTTGTGTATTGTTTATATATGGATTTTTAAAGAAAAAGAACAAATGCCAAAATATACAAAACTTTACTTATTGACTAAAAGAAAAAAAAGTTTTTATTTTACAACCCCCCCCTTTTTTTTTTAATATACTACTCAGATACCGCTACAACTCATTTTTTTTTCATATCGTCAAAAATGCTTTTTTGACAGAATAAAATCGTTATTAGAAAAAATGTTGACAAAATAATTTGCAGAACCAACTTTTACTTAAATTTAGCATTTATCGCGGATTGTCATTTCCCAAATTAGCGATTTTGCTTGAAATAGAAAGAAAAAAGTGAAAAAACATTTTTGTTTGAGATTTTGTTTTTTATTCACAAAGAAAGCTTGTTTTCTTTTTTACTTTCAACTCAGTTTTCTTCAAATCTTTCTTTTTCCTTTTTTTTTTAAACAACGAAGTAGCTACCTGAAAACGTTTTTATCTTCCTTTACTCTCAAAAATTCATTTGAATCGATTAAATCTACATTTATGTCACTATCGTGCTCCCGTAGATTTCAGTTATCAATGATATTTTTTTCAACTAAAAGTTTGTCTTTTCTCAAAAGAATGTCTCCGAAATATGAGTCTATTAAAAAGTGACATTTAAAATCTGTTTTTTTCTTCTGTGGTTTTTCGTTTGACCTAAAAAAAAGAAATGTTCATTGTCAATTATTTTTTTAACCATGTGTGACACTGAATAGTCGTCGTTTTTGTTTTTTTTTGTTTCTCAGGCTGTAGTTTCAAATTCTCTAACGATTTTTATTAAATCTCATTTCCTAGTTAATAGTTTTTCTTTTTTTTTTTTTTACTTCACCTCATAATCAAAATGCACTTTTCTGTTTATATTTTTAAACGTTTGAAAAGTATTTTTTAGTCTTTGCAAAGTTGTAGGAAAAAAAAAAAAGGAACATTTCCCAATCAACCCAACTGATGTTGTCATGAAAAAAAAAAGCCCTTAAAAAACTTATATCTTCTCGAAGAACCTTAAATTATTTTAGGGTTAAAAATGGTTTATTTAGGGAGTGACAAGGATTTTAAATGCCACAGAAAATTAGAATAAATTTCTTCAGTTAATAATAGGAATTGAATTGATTGTCACGATTTTTGGGATTTATGATCATAAATCATTTATTTAATTTGGTCGACAATAATTTATTTTTTTTGAATAAAAGGTTTTATAAAGTTTTTTGTTTTATTTATTTGAAAATATTTTTTTCTATTCAATACGGGAGATTAGGTAAAGTGTCCATTTTTTATTTAAAAAAAAATTTTTTTTTTTACTAAAACATATTTTTACGAAAATTAAAAAAACTTGCCAATAGCATTCAACGCGACAGGACTTAATTACACACACGCACCGTATTACTAGTATTAAAAAAACAAATATAAAAGTACACAGCGTATAAGGAAATCTATATACAGGTGGGTACATCTTTTAAAGTAAAGAAAACAAACTACAGTTAGTTACACAAACTCTTTTTTGTTTCAATGAATGTGTGTGTGCATTTTTTTGTACAATTAGTTTAGAGTGAGTTGCTTTTGTTTAGTGTTTTTTTTTTTTTTATTTTTACCTATAATCACTCCATTTGCATACGAATGCTTGGTAAATAAATACTTAGTTCTTAAAGTACTAAAAAAGAATAAATAAAATCTTAAAATATACCTAACAAATTGAAATGTCATATATGTGATCATCTCCTACATTACAATAACAAACAAGGGTGTCGATAAGTTTTCAGCTCTACCAAGAAACAAAAATTCTACGATTGTTTATCATCATAGTCAGTGTTTGCTTTTAGCGTGATTTTGGCAACTGAGTCGAACCGAGAAATTTTCAGCACCTAATAAATAATAAGAAACAAAAAATAACTAACCATAAAACATTAAAACAATTGAAATTAAATGTTATTGTCAAGCAGGTGCTCTTGTTCTTATTGTGTTCCCTGACATATTGTATTTTTTAAAAAGAAAGCTGTATGTTGGAGGAACAACGCAACGTAAGTTCTCCTTTTTAAATTCAAATCAAAATATGAATCCCCAAAGAGTATTAAAGCTGTGAACAGAAATAGATAATTTGCCACGTTTGTGTATCAATGTAAAACTACTTGACATTAGGAACAATTACGGTTACACACGCAATAAACCAAATCACGTAAAGGTTTAAAAATTAATTAAACATAATTTGAATTCTTCATTTAATTGTCGGAAATCTTTGTTTCATGAGGAAGAAGAAAGATTCAGGTGGAGATATTGATAATAAAATTGTTTGTTTTACATTTTTCACTTACATCCGGAAATATATTTTTTAATATGAAAAGTAAAACTTGTTTACATTTTTTCATTACTGCTGTTACATTTCTTTTAAGGCGGGAAGTACACTTTAAAATTCTACCGAAAAAACAACAAAAAGAAAGAAAAAAAAAAAAAAATCGATGTATTTTTTTATTTCTTTAATTCTGGATTTAAATCAATTACAAAAACTAAAAACCATAAAAATACCCTAAGTTAAGTTTAAAGTACATTTTTAAATTTAAGCGACATTTTTTTTATTTCTTCTTTTAAAATAAATGGCCAATGATTCGCTTCTTTCATGATTTTATTCACTCTTGTGATGTTTTCCATATCTATAAATTACAATTGTTTTAAACTAAACATATGTTGCCGAGTAATTTTTATACATTTCTTATAGCTTTTGGTCGATGTGTTCGAAGCTATGGTGGCCCTGAAGCATCACTCTAGTTAATTCCCCCTTTTTTTTTTTTAAATAATTGAATGAGTCATTCGCAGACCAGCGACCTGACCGATAAGACGTCCCTTCTTCTGCTGCGTAACCAAGGGACAATTCTTGGTACAGCCCCCATTTTTATTTTAATCGCAGATTAAAGACAAATTTATTTTTATTTTGCGAAAAAAAATTCTTTACTTTTATTTTTTGAGTTATTCTAAGACTTCACTTCTTGGACTAAAAAACAGTGTTAAAAAAACGTATCATTTTATTTTTAAGGTAAGTTTATTATTTTTTCTTTGTTTCAAAATTGGGTTACATGTCATTTTTAAAATTCCTGCGTTTTTATGCAAGATATTTGAAAACTGATGGGGTTTTGTAAAAAACAAAAAAAAAACAAACATGCTGCATTTTTAAAAATAATTTCAGATTTTTATCAAACTATTGTTTTCTGCATGAGTGGGTGATTTTCATTTTTAACAAAAATTAATATGATCTCGTAAAGAAAGAATGAGAAATATTCCACTCGAATAAGGCCCCTTTTAAAAAGAAGCGGTCCGAAGAGGAATGTAGTGACACTAACATCCCATCAAGACTTGTTACAATTTGAATGTCACCACATATCACCGAAAAATATTATGGTCTGCGTTAATTTTGTCAGAATTTGGGTAAATAAAATTCTTCTTTTTTTTTTTTTTTTTTTTTTTTTTTTTTAATTATTTATATTTCTTTCTTTTTTGTTTAATAACTTAATTTTTTTTAATAATTATTTCTAATTCTAACTTCCTTATGTCTGGACGTCACCACATTCCTCTTGGGACCGCTTCTTCATAAAAGTACCAGTATAAGTTGAAAATTAAACAAAAAGTTTTGGCGAATTTTCGAGTTTTACTTTTGCCTACTTCAGAAAAGCGGTTGTCTATCTATTTTTATGCATGCAAATTGCTAAGAAGTTACCAGTTTTAAATATTGTTTAATGTCAAGCATGAATAATTTGCAGAAATTTGTTGGTTTTCTAAATTTTCTGTATTTTTTTTTTTGTTTTGTGAAAATGTCTGATGTGATATTATTGCATAAAACTAAATAAAAAAATCTACTGGAATTTACTAGAGTACTTTGAAATAGTTTTGAAATTTTAATATATTTAATAGATAAAACTAACAGTGAGTAACATTTAAATTAATGCTCCCTGACAAAGTCAAAACCAAGGAAATACACAAAAGAAAGAATGTAAACTAATAAATCTCTTTTACAACTGTAACAAAAATAACAGGATTATCTACATATGGATCAGTATTTCAGCCTAAAATCAGTGCCCCCCCCCCGTTTGCAACCAATATACTATTTCTAATTCCTTAAGTAAAATGCAGTATCTTTGTAACTACTTCCCAGAACTCCTCAGGAGTAGAGCATTGTTGCTTACTCCTATGATTGTTCCAAGTAAATATCTGTTCCTATTCTGTTGTGTTGTCAATTGAAGGCAAGATGTACAAAAAAAGGGGAGGGGGCTTGATCCTGGGGATTCTAACTCTAGAGCAGCACTTTCCGACTATATTATAAGAGAGAAGTCAGCATTCTGACACCTTTGTGATACTGGTTGCAGAGCATTTTTTCCCTCCTTACTTATATATAAGCCTCTGAGTTCCCATGTTAAACTGTGTGGAACTAGTTAAATAATATTAGATCAGAGTAAAGTAACTACATTCTGTGAAAAGTGCCACACACACAATAAACACCTAATGTATGTGCATATCAGAAAGTTACCAAACTGTACATGCTGTGATTGTCATATTCAACATAAATGCATACACAGTCAATACTCTTTGCTAGTAAGCCGATTGAATCAGTCTACCAATAGATTTGTGTTCATTTATTGTATTGGAACAGCTCTGCAATCTTTACAATGATTGACAAATTTGTTTCCTGTGCCTGCATCAAATTTATTGTGAAGTAAATTGGCTACCAAATGATTGGCAGAACAGGGAGTGGAAGGGATAGTATTTTTTGATTGATTTGTTTTCTATTTCTTATCAACCCTTTGCAGGTTATTTAAAAACCAGTAAATATTTTTAGACTTTAAGAATATATATATATTTTTTTTTTTTTTTTTGGAGATAATAATTTAGTGATACAAGTCTTACTAATTAACCCATAACTGTGGGAAGAAGAGGTTGATTCATACCTTTCCCAAGGGTATTTGCACATAAATATAATTAATTCAACTGGAATTGGAACTCAGTTCTCCAATGAACGATACCAAGCCATTATCCATTACACTACTTGAACATCCAAGCTTACACTACCTGATATTCGGGAACCAATGTTTCAACATGATATGGCCATAATCAGGGAGGAATAGTAAAAAGACAAACATTGCTGAGGCATACGAAAGATAGGAAGTTATGGAGAGCCATGATTACTAACATCATCTTATTTCATATGAAATATGATGATGGCCATCAGGATGCTTTGTTGGTTTTTTGAGTTATAAGCAGATTTTAGGGTCAATCGAGTGTCTGTCCAAGATGACAATGGTTCTAGGTGGCCAGTTCAGTTAGGTTGCCATGCGTGATACATGCTTAGGCACACAACTTTCGATATATGACTGACGAGGTAGATTTTTTTCCTGCAGTAGGTTGCCATTTCTTTCTGTGGTAGACCAGTTTCCATCCAAGGTTATAGAACCCGGTCTGTCCTGCTATTTACCCAGAGCTGAGAGGAAGAGAAGAGGATTAATACCTTTCCCAAGGGTATTAGCACGTAAATGAATGTAATGGATTTAATTGGAATTCAAACTCTGCTCTCCGATTCCTCACTCTGAGTCGCTATCCATTACTCCATTCTGCCTCCTGTGACCAGGCACAAGCAAATTACCAGGAAATCTTGAAAAAAAAAAAAAAGTCTTGAACATATCCCTTTAATTTATTTAGTTTTGTGTATTGATAATTTACAATCTTTATTTGTAATTGTGTGTGTATAGTAACTGGCCATCATTAAATCTAATTGGTAGAGAGATCCAACAAACACAACTGACAAAAAAAGAACCAAAATATGAAGCATATATATTTTAAGACATTTTTATGTTTATACATTCTTTTTATAGATACAAATATTTAAGTAAATCCTCTGTTTCTAATAAACAGTATTAAACAACATTTACCGGCCTGAATGCCTGAGAAATTGTCATAGAAAATATGCATCCTCCGACAGGAATCGAACTTGTATCCTATACGGAACTGTCATATAGCCTGACATGCTTTTACCGATGTTGCCACAGAGGAGCGTTTGGTTAGCAAGGTCGATTTTACTGTTTTTAAACTACAATCTTTCATGATTCTCTCGCGTACATTCATATCTGCTTGATGTGTATCCAAATGTAAACAAATAATGTCACACATTATGAAATGGACAATGTCTGACAATTATTTTAAGACATTTTTATGTTTATACATTCTTTTTTATAGATACAAATATTTAAGTAAATGCTCTGTTTATAATAAACAGTATTAACAACATTTACTGGCTTGAATGTCTGAGAAATTGTCATAGAAAATATTCGGCCTCCGACAGGAATCGAACCTATATCCTATACGGAACCGTCATATAGCCTGACGTGCTTAAAATAATTGACGGACATTGTCCATTTTATTATATATATATATATATATATATATATATATATATATATATATATATATAAATGCAAGATAAAAGAAGGCAAAGCAAAATAATATACCAAAAAGTTCACAAAGAATGCTATTAACACACAAAAGGGGTACAGACAAGTGACTGTTGCATTTTGACTTCAAAACAAAGAACAAAAATATAACAGATGAGATCAAGAAGTGGTCTATCATATTGACTAGGAAGAAATCCCAGCATGCATCTGTATGATTTTGTTTGTAAATTTGAGAATGGAGGGAATTTTTTGCAGTCATTCCTATCAAGAATTATTGTATAAAATTTTATATCTTTTTTAAAAAAAAAAAAAAAAAAAAGACAAAGACATTGTAAATTCTTACAGTATGGAGTGTTTTGTAGGTCCTTGTGAATATGTGGTATTGTGGTACATGTTGGATTGGGAGGTGATGGACAAGTTCAGATTTAACTATAATGTTAATCTCTCAGAACCTTTTCTAAATGATATTAATGTAAAGTAAGGTGATATTCCAGCTCCTGCTCTCTTTACCATCTTTTTTGCTGTAACTTCAGTTGAAGCTTTTCAAAACTGTGATGTTGGCCTTTATCTTCATTTGATGGGAAGGTTTTTGATCCGAAATGATTCATTGAGCTATTTAAGGTTTTCCACCTGATTATTTGTGAACTCTTTTATGCTGATGATGCTGATCTTGTTTCTCACAGTGAAGATGACATGCAGGTGATAACAGGCCATTTATTGGGGACTTGTATTGCTTTTGGGTTAAACATCAGTCTGAAAAAGACTAAAGTCATGTACACACGTCCACTTGGAATGCCTTACTTTTGTAATGCTGTCCTGGTTATTGAAATAATAACTAGAACGGCAACTTACAAAATATAGGGGTTTATTTTAAACAAGAACAATGCAAGTAGATATTTACAAGTTTGTCAGAAGCTGGAAAGACCAACTTCTTAACAATAAAAGAAGCAAAAATACCACTAGGTGGCAGTGCCAGTAAGGAATTTACTGTTTTCTCAGTGGAAGATATTAACCTACTTCCAAGTACAGTCATTTCCTGTTATGTTAGATTAAACTCGTTGGAAAAGCAATGCAAGATGCTATACCAGGTTATTCCAAGAGATGCTATACCAGGTTATTCCAAGGGATGCTATACCAGGTTATTCCAAGAGATGCTATACCAGGTTATTCCAAGAGATGCTATACCAGGTTATTCCAAGAGATGAATACCAGGTTATTCCAAGAGATGAACCAAATACAAAAAGGATCTCTATCTATAAAAGGCAGGAGGTGTGTGTGTGTGTGTGTAATGAATGCATGGCCGCAATTCGACGGATTTGTACCGAAATTTACATGCACATGCTCCAAGTTAGCGGGAAGGCCAAGACCGACTTTGTATTTCCCAACTCCCATTGATAGTGAAAATAATTGATTTTTTTATGCTTCTACGTCAGTTTTCATGTAGTTTGCGGCCATTTTCTCCTGGCCAGAGTGAGAGCCTATAGCTGGCTGCCACGAATAAGCAGGAAGATTCTATTGGCCAGTGTGAGAGCCAACAGCTGACTGACATGAATGTTAACTAACATGCTAGCATGCAAAAAAAAATCAATAGCTGCATTCGTCACAAGTGGGAAAAATTTAAATATACATGGCACTTTACTCCAACTGGCTCATTCGCTTGCTTAAACTCAACGTTGATTCTGATTCTGCAGAACTGGGTTTGTGTGAAAAAGTATTTGTTGTTAACATTCTTTTTTCATTCGGTTTTTCCAGTTATGAATCTTTTTTTAAAACTGATTGTTTTGTGTTCATTTTGTTTAGTTCTTTTTTCGTAACAGATTTAATGTTTCATATAGAGCTTAGAAAAAATTCGCAGTGTGAGATAAACAAGTATTAAGGCATGTAGCAACATCAGCACAGCAAAGGGCACTCCTTTAAAGGCAAGGAAGGGCAAAAATATTTTAAGTCAAGTGATAGCGATTGCTGTATGAGTCGTACGATTTTTGAATCAAGCCCGGGCAACACCGGGCCATGCTGCTAATAAATAATAAAACTATCATAGAAACAAAAAAACTTGACTGGGAATATCCAAAAGGATGAAGAAATCCAAACGATTAAGGAGGACATAACATTGGGAGGAGGCACCAAAGTCTTGGGCAGATGAGTATCTCATACAGGATGGGTTGCCATATTACCTATCTGGTAGGCTATGAATATATGTATTTTTTGTAATGCTGTCCAAGGTGGTTATTGAAATAATAACTGGAATGGCTGCCATTACTAAGTATAAGGGCTTATTTTAAACAAGAACAATGCAAGTAGATATTTACAAGTTTGTCAGAAGCTGGAAAGAAACCAACCCTATAGATGCTGATATTGCTACTGGAAGAATCCATTTAATAGAGGTGTATCAGCTCTTTGTATACTGAGGGTTATCAGTTTGTTTCCTACAACAGTATCAAAACTTATTAAGGGGACAAGTCCTGAGAGAATGTCATGATCAGATTGGGCATTTAAGCATAGACAAAAAAAAAAAAAAACTATTAGATTATAAGCAGGAATTATTATTGGCCAGAACTATACAAAGAAGTTAAAAAGTATGTAAATGCATGCGTGAATTGTCAATAGAAGAGCAGTAAACAAATTGCACTCCCATTGCTGGAGACAGATATTACTTTCTGCCCCTTTCAAAAGATTAGCCTTGTCTGGGTTTCTCTCTGTCTGAAGGCAGAGAGTTTGATGTCTTGATGCTTGCTGGAAAGCAAGCCCCCAAGTCCAACACCATAGATGCTTATATTACTACTGGAACAGTCCATTTAATAGACGTGTATCAGTTCTTAGTATACTGAGGGTTATCAGTTTATTCCCTACAACATAGAGTCCAACATTCTACTGGATCCAGGCTGGAGGTAATTGACATTTTTGTATACTTAGGCAGTACACTCGCTTTGGGTGGCTCACTGGATGTAGAAGAGAATTATCACATTGAACGAGCAAGTCAAGCATTCAGAAAACTTGAAAAGTGAGTATGGTTTGATTGTAACATCTCCTTAAGCACAGAGATCGGCATCTATGAAACAGTTGTCCTAACCACCCCATCAAAGGCTGATGAATTAGAAGTCATTGTCAAGATAAATAACACAACTGTTCAATGAACAGAATTAATAAAGTTTGTAATAAAAAGAAAAAAAAAAGGGAAAAATGAAATAATATCAAGCAAGCAAACGATATATTTAAAGCAAATCAACAAGTAAGAAGACAAAAGAGATCACAAACTATGGTGTTTACACAAAAAAGCAAGATTGGACAAGCAAAAACAGTAGGTCTGTCTAGTAGATGAGGCAGATCTGGACTCAGGTTATGTACCTTGCCTCCCCACAAGGCAGGACATGGCACAAGACTGTTTTTTATGTGGGGCAAATCTGAGTCCATATGCTTGGGCAAAAATTCCCTGTAGACGCCCTGTCCTGGGTATGAAGATAAACTACATCCACATCCTGGGTAAGATGATAAACTTCGTCCAGCAGCAAGTCCTCTGATCAGGAGGTTTTGAGGAGCGTGGAGCCACCACTTAATTGCTGGTGTTCCCAGGTCCACCTTGACCCATGGTGGTAGCACCTGTTAGGGTTCCAGCTATGGACAAATAGTTAACTCTGAAACTGGAGAAAAAAATGGGTTTTAATACCAGGAATACTTTGTAAAAAATAAATTATTATCAGGAAGGAAAAAACTATTACCAGCAATACATTTTTGAAGGAAAAATTATTGCCAAAAATAGATTTTTGACAAAACAAAATATTACCAGCAATAAAAACTTTGTCAGCATTAAATAACCCAATGCTGTAAAACACAACAAACCAAACCAAACCAAACCAGTGAAGATCTTATATGCAGAACGTAATGAAACTTCTCTACATTTAAGATGCATTAAACTGGCACTACAGTACTATGCCAAAATAAAATCATTCCCAACTAACTCAGCTTATAGCAGTACCTTTAAACTAGATTACTTTGATCTATTCCAACAAAGAGACAATACATTACAATCCTATAGAATCAGGATGAAATCCATTGTTGAAAAGTTAGGGAACATACAAGAAACAGCCAGTATTCCACCATGGACAATCAAGCAACCCAAAGTCTTACTCGAATTAAATAAACTCCCTAAACAAAAAGAAATGCACCCACTCACATTCCAGGACAAGTTTCTGGGCATATTGGAAAGCTATCCTAGCCATATATGCATGTAAACTACATCCACGTTCTGGGTAATACGATAAACTACATCCAATAGCAATGCCTCTGAGAAGGAGGTTTTGAGGAGCATGGAACCACCTCTTAATTGCTGGTGTTCCCAGGTCCACCCTAACCTGGGGTTGTTGCAGCTGTTAGGGTCCCAGCTATGGGCAAATAGTTAACACCCAAACTTGTGTAAAAATAGGTTTTAATACCAGAAATACTTTGTAATAAAAAAAATATTACCAGCAATAATTTTTGAAAGAAAAATAATTAACAGGAATACTTTAAAATAATAATAATAATAATAAAAATTCCAGATTTACAGACAGTTATACATTCTTTGAAAAAAAAATATGACCAGCTATAGATTTCTTCTAGGAAAAATATTCCCAGAAATAGATTTTGAAGAAAAACATTTTGAGCAATAAAAATTTTGTCGGCATTAAATAACCCATTAAGGTTGATATGCCATAAAACAAAACAAACCAAACTGTAGACACCATATACATGGGGTCAGCCTTGTCTACCTCCCCAGATGTGACTCTGCCTGAAGGCATAGCCTTGTCTTAGTTTCTCTCTGCCTGAAGGCAGAGAGTTTGTCAAGTCAGTCTGAACTGCCTGAAATAGCAGATCTGGACTGAGTCATGTCAAAATGCAAGCTGTCTCATTTTATTGGTTAAGAAAAATATCCCAGCATGCACTTTGTGGAGTTTTGCCTATAAAAGGAGAGGGAGAAAAAGTTCTGCAGTCATTCCCCGCTTTGTGAAATCAACATTAAGGTCTTGGAGCGTTTTCACCAGTTGTGCCCGAGACAAATCTTGGACATCAATTGGAAGCCTTGTACACCAGACAGAAAAGTCTTTCAGCACACAAACATAGCCAGCATAGAGAAACTACTTCTCTATAATTAAATGCACTGGACAGGTCATCTGACACATATGGAAGATGGTAGATTGCATAAAAATACTTTTTTTATGATGACCTGGTACGAGTTAATTGACCTGCTCATAAGCCTCCAAAAAGTTTCAAGGATGTAGTTAAATGTGAATTAAATACTCTTGGTGTCAATGTTGAAAACTGAGAAACTGCTGCTGGAGACAGATCTGGCCAGAGATGGTTGATTTGGAAATGCAAGAATTTTGAGCAGAAAAGACTGCAAAAAATTAGGAATGGAGAAATAGAATCTGTCCCAGAGGAATTAGGACACCAACACACTTGCATATTTATGGAAAAATCACCCCGTTAGTTGCTGGTTTAGCCAGTCACATGAGATCACACCAGAAAGGTCAGGTGCAAATTCCTGTGAAGGCAACCCTACCAGAAAGACCTGCAGGTTACTTGTGTGAATTTTGTGACAAGTCTGTTGTGTGACTCAAATGTCACATGATTGTGCACAAGAACAGGCAAGTTTCCAACAGAGGTAAGACAGACAAACTTTTTGCCATGTGTGTAAGAGAGGTTTTAAAAGTGAAGCTGGCCTTAAGAATCACTTATAATCACATAGCAGAGTGTTAGCTAAGGTATAAATGATGGAAATAAAATTCTAAATGGTCAACACAAAAAAAGCTACCAAGTGAAGTGATGGTCTTCTTCTGCAAAGGTGTGACAATCATAATCATATATATGTATATGCATGGAGGCTCTGCTGAAGAGCAGAGTCATAACTTGAGAAACTGACTCCATTTTTACATGGTCTATAGTTAATTTTAAACTCGGCCTTGTGCCACATCTTGCTGCGTGGGGCAGCAGGTAAATAATTATATGTATATGCATGCACACACACAAACACGTGTATCTGTACTTTCATATTAATTAATGCTTTATGGTAAAGTGTCTTTTTTAATCTGGTTTGATGGCAGTTCAAATATTAGAGTATTAATTATCCATTTTCTTTGTTGTTTGAATATATGCATACACCCAGATACACACACACATATATATATATATAAAACTAATGTTTAGGTAGTAAAGTAAATATTGGTTTATATGTTATCATTTATCTATTTTCATTTTTGTTTAGTAACTAGTAGTTTATTTTTGTTTTTGCCTTGGTGTTGTCTTAAATATTAAGGTATTTATTATGGAAGATTAGGTTTGTTGTTTGTATGTGTGTATTATATATTTGGTTGGATTGATCACACCAATCCAACCAAATATGTTAGCTCTATCTCTGATATTGAGCGCTTCCTAATAAGTACCGCGCATATAATATATAAATAATTATAAATATGTATTTATTTATATTTATATACGCACACTTTTCACACACACACAAATATATATATATATATATATATATATATATATATATATATATATATATATATATATATATATATACATACACATACAATGTGTATATTTGTTATATTTTGTTTCTTTTTTTTAAATTAGGTGGCAAAGTAAGTGTTTATTTATATGTATACACTTAGCCAGTATTTCAGTTTTCTTGGTTAAGAGTTTATTTTGGTTTCTAAAACTAATTAAAGCTCATTTTTGCTCTTTACAGTTTTTATTGTCAGTACTGTGTAGAGCTGCCCTTTTTATAATTTCCCATTTGATTTTGGTGGGGATATTTTCTTTCTTTTTAGCTCGATATCTATTTTGATAGGGTTGTATTGTTTGTGTATTTTTTCTCTCAAAAAACATTTTGTGGTTGCAATCTTTAAGGGTTTTTTTTTATGTAGCACCTATATAAATTTTTTGTCTGTGGCAATGTTATTAGTTAGTGTAGCTTTGTATATTATGTTAACTTAAACATTTTTGTTAAGTGGGCAATTTTCTTTGTTTCTACAATTATATTTGATGGTGTTGTTTTGCTGAATGTTATTATTATTGGTTTTGTTAAGTAGTTTTTGTTGTACTTAGGTATTTTTTTCTCCATGTTATTCAGGCAAATGTAAATAATTCTGATTATATTTTTATTGATAATTTTTGAAAAGTTAGTGTTTATAGGGAAATGTTTGTCAATTAGTTTGAAGAATATTTTGCCTAGTTTTGTTTTTATTATATTGTTTAACAGGGAGGGATTGAACCAAATTATATTTTTATTTTCCTCTGTTTTTGTTTGTATTGTTTTCATTTTTATATTCTAGTTTGAATATCCACTGTTCTTCAGGACTGATTTGTATGTACAGTATTTACATTATGCGGACCATTGTCCTCATCTTTGTCGCCATATTTGTCATATTTAGCAGGAGATAACTGATAACTGACATCCATCAAACATGGCACGTGGAACTAGAACAGTCTACCCCAGGGATCGAAATAAAGGGTTCAGTTCGAAATTCCAACCACCTGAAGAAGGCCGGAGCATACAACGGCTGAAACGTTGTGACAAATATGGCGACAAAGATGAGGACAATGGTTCGCATAATGTAAATACTGTACATAATACCTCATCTCAGAAATATAGACAGACTCTGATTTGTATGTTTATTTTTGTTTGTGTGTGTGTATGTATGTGTATATATATATATATATATATATATAAAAGGGTTATGACTTTTTGTAAAATGCTGAATTTCTTGTATCATAATTTGATGTGTTAAAAAGTGATGAAGAAGTGCTTAATTCAGTTTATTTTAAAAAAATGTCACCCCCAACACAAAACTTCTAAAATCATATATAAGTATAGTAATGCTATGACTTTCTGGAACCTTCTAGACTTTACAAAATTTATGATGAGCATTTTGTGAACACTGGTTGGGTTATTATTTTGATGTGAATAGAAATAGTCTGTTGTATTTGTGATCAAATATTTTTTTGTTTCAGAGTATATAAGCTTCCTGATTGAGCAAGAGTCATTGATTTGCTGAATGATCTCCAATGATTCATTTCGAAACACAATGTCTCAAAAAAGTACTTTTACCACAAAAAGAAACAAGAAGATCTGTATGAAGAATCACATAACAAAAGAAGAACTTTTCTGCTAGAAGAACAATCAGTGGAAATCAAAAGCAGGATGCCACTGAAAATCCAAATTGTTGGTCGTTCTCTGTTCCTTGAAGCATCATTCGAAGGAAAGAACGTATAAAGGAAATCGTTAAAGAAGCAAAAAGTTTATGGCAAAAGAAATTAAATTAAATTCCTCAAATTTATCTGAACACCTACAATGAATGCGTGAAATGAGGAATATGTGATCCATTGAATGAGATTTTTTGACATCACAGAAGGAAATTTTGAATGTCTTTGTAGTGAGGAGAGACGGTTATATCATCTTCAGGTTGAAAGCACAGGACATATTGAATATTGTTGTATCCTTAAAGAGGTTACAAACAGACAAAGGTTGTACTTGAATGAAGGAACAGCAACATGCACGTAGATGAAAGAAAAGAGGTTTATTGTAAAAGAGAATACACTACTGAAAGACAGGGAATTGGATAGCAGGCTAGTAATTCTCAAAGCAAGACCCTAGGTATATCCTATGCTCACTATGCTATGGATATAGTCAGTCAACATAGACAATAGGGAGTGTCGGACATTCCATTACAACAGATATACAACTGGAAAGACTGCGAGTTCCAAGACTATTCATCCATCCAAAAGAAGAAAAGTGACCTTGGAGTGAATTCCAACAACAGTGATAACAACAACTACTTCAACTTTTGAATCAGAGACCCAATCAAAGAGTGAATATGAAGAGTACAAGAGTTCCAAAGAATAATCCACAAGAGAAAGGAAGATGTTTAGCAAAACCAAAACTGTTAGTAACCCATTCAAAGTTAGTAAAACCTTTAAACTTACCAACCAGCATTTCCTAAAGTGAAATTTCAAAAAAATGGAATTCTAGAGTGATACTAGCACTTTTGGCATTTATTTTTTTACCACTGAAAAGAGACTCACTACTCAAAATCTGTAGATTCATCTCTTACAGATCGGCGGACCATTGATTTACTGACCAAATCTACAATGCAGGTGATTATGCGAAGCTATGTAGCAGCTTGCAGGCTCCCCAAAAAAGCATTAAGCTCTGTGAAAAAGTTTTGAAATCCAGAACCATTGAGACTGGAAATTTTCAGAACAAATCAATGTTCAGAACGGGCAATCAAGTACTTTCAAGTTCTTTATGATGTCTGTAAAAAGGAGGAGAATGTTCAGTTTACATTTATTTTGCCTAACACAATAACTGTTTATTATGCTAACTTGTTTTTATGTAGCTATTCTTAGTTGTAGATGTAAGTTTCTAATTGGATATGTAAGTTTGGAATTTTTGTTTATTTGTAAGGTTGTATGTTAGGCTATAGCTATAAACTGTAAAATGTGTTAAAAATACATAAGTAATATCCAATGACATCATTAGCAAATTGAAAAATAAAGCTTCTGAAATATTTTGATTTTTTTTTTTTTTTTTTTTTTTTAAGCCTTATTGCAAACTTCGAATTTTCACTCTGGGGTGACCTTTTTTAAGAACTAAAACAAATTAATGCCTTTTTATTACTTTTGAACAATAATTCATTGATTTATGACACAGGAATATATAGGTTTACAAAATGTCATAACACTAGTGTGTGTGTGTGTATATATATATATATATATATATATTCAATATGAGTTAGTTACGTGTCATGCATGATACACACTTAGGCTATCATCTTTCGATACGTGGCTGATGAAGCAGATTTTTTCCTGCAGTAGGTTGCCATTTCTTTCTGCAGTAGACCAGTTATCAACCAAGGCTATAGAACCTGGACTGTCCTGCTATTTACCCATAGCTGGGGGAGAAGAAGAGGCTTCATACCTTTCCCAAGGGTATTAGCATGTAAGTGAATGTAATGGATTTGACTGGAATTTGAACTTGGCTCTCCGATTTCTCAATCTGTGTCACTATCCATCACTCCATTGTGCCTTCTTTGTTATATATATATATATATATATATATATATATATATATATATATATATATATATATATATGTCAATTTTTGAATTGAAAAATTCAAATTAGAAAATAAAAGGAATATAAATTTTATGGTCTCTACCTATGAAAATTTAAATATTGAGGAAATATATGACACCAAAAACAGAAGTTACATTGGGATAGCAAAAGATGCTTTCCAAAAGCTAAGCAAATTATTAAGAAACAGGGCCATTAGAAACAAAAAAAGAGTACTGAACTAATATTAATATTAGTAATTTAATATCGGTCTTCTTATATGGCAGTGAATGCTGGACAATCTCATCAGAGATGAAGAAGAGACTTGAGGTAACAGAAATCTGGTTCTACAGAAGGATTCTGAGAATATCATAGATTGATCATGTCAGCAATGTGAAAGTGATAAATGAAAGGGAAATGAAAAGGACACTTATACTTTGAATCAGAAGGGGATGGCTGAAATTTCTAGGGCACATGATCAGGAAAAAAGGCTTGGAAATTTTGCACTCAAAGGACATACTGAAGGCAAAAGAAACAGAAGAAAGCAGCGAGTAACATACATGACAAGGTTGTGTAAATGGTATGCAGAATGGATTTTTATTTTAATTACTCATTTTTCTCTTTTGCAATAAAGGTACTATTGTCCAACATTGTAAGGTGCTACAAAACCAAAATAATAACCTGAAAACTCTTAAATAGCTTTTTTAGAATTAGACTCTCATGTGGATGTCATGTATGGCATCAGATTGGGTCAGAACTGTTTAAACTATCATCCATATGAATAAAGACAAAAGGAAAACTTAGTAGATGCATTTCGTCCTCTGTGGGACTTTATCAGGACAAATGCAAGGATATTATTTTGTAACAAGTATTTATATACAAGAGCAAAAACATTATTGTTTTTTCAAAATGTTGAGTTTGGGAATGCCCATAGATATTAATCAGGTTAGCTATATACAACCATTTTCTTAGATCAATGAATAAAAATGGCTTTGAGCAAATGAGTCTTTTATATCAGGGGTCGGCAACCTTTTGCTATGTGCTGACTTAGGGTTTTAAAATCATTTAGTGTGCCAACAGCATGCATATTTTTATACAAGTTAAGGTTAATATGCCTGTTCTACAATATATTTTATATAGCAATATATAGTATATATACTTTAGTATATATTAAAATTGTAACAGCTAAATATTTTTGTGTTGTAGTAGTTATTGGTTCAGACTTTGTGATGTCATTTGTGGCTTTGTACCAATGGAAATTGCTTGGTGTGTCATGTGTGCCGTAGGTTACCAACCTATGCTTTATATCTTAGAAGACAGTACTTTATTAGAACCTATAGACTGACAGTGCAAAATCAGAAATTTTCTTTTCAAAATAACAAAAACCTCATCACTTAAAGACTTCCAACAGAAGCAACAACTAAAATTGATGGCACTGAAGGGAAAATAAAGATATAATCAAGATGCTGACTTTCTAAACTTTTTGATTGTTTTTTTTTGTTCCCACTTTTTATTTAACTTAAAAGGATAGAAAGGAAATTGTCATCAATACTAAAAAGAATAATAAAAATTATTTTGATTTGAGAAATCTAATTTCCTGAAAAAAATTTTTTTTTTTTTTTAAAGAGAAAGAAAGATTTTATAAATTTCAACTGACAATACTGTTTAGTCAATAAATACCAAATATTTTGTGCATGGAAAGTTTTACATAACCACTTTTTACTATAGGTACTTTATAAGTCAATCACTGTTGTTGGTTCCAGTCCCCACAGGGAATGATTGCAAAACACTTTTCCCTCCCCAAATTATAGGCAGAAGCACACAAATGCATGCTGGGATTCCTTCCTAACCAATAAAATAAATCAGTTCTTGGTTTCATCTGACTTAGTCCAAATCTTCTCATGTGTCTTGTGAACTTTTTGCCTTATTATTGTTAACTTGCATATATTGTTTGCTTTATATTATTTTTTGTTCTGTTCTTTTCGTGTTTTGTTTATTGTCAATTCTGTGTTTGGCACTTCTGCCATTTATTTACAATCCTACAATTTTTTTGACCACTTCCTCGTTAGACCTTAAAAAGTACCATAACTGATAGAATAAGCAGCAACTTCAAGGCACATGATTTCTAATGTTTCTATCCTAATTCTACAACCAAACGATAATGTCACCGTTTCACTATACTGCCTCCTGATATGCCTCTATGCATGTGTATACCCAGACAGCCAGATAAATGCCTTACAGCAGTCAGATCTCTGAAGACAAATTTCTATTCATCAGTGGTTTATTGAAAGAAAAATGTTTGAAACTAGAAATAAATACAAACTTAAGACAAGTTTCTGTTAGAATAACAAAAATAAATAGAAAGAGAAAAAAGAATGGGAAAGAAAAAATTTGACAACATATTCAAAAGACAAATCATAACTGAGATTACATATTCCAGAGACAAATCATAACTGAGATAATATATTCCAGAGACTAATCATAACTGAGATTACATATTCCAGAGACAAATCATAATTGAGATACTGAGGGTCTAATGTGTTAAAGGGACTAGCAAATAGTTTGCTAACAGGAATAGAGTTTTACATTAATAAATCTACATTTCTTTTCTTTTTTTTTTAATGGCATATCAACTTCTTTATGGGTCATTTAATACTGAAATTTACTTGAGAGCTCTAAAGTAATAAAAATATGATAAGTTATTCTGCTTTCACAATTGAATACATGGTAGATGATACTCAGCTCTTGTGCATATGCATGTTTGCATAGATGTAATTATTAGGTTTCGTGATATGTGTGTTTTATGTTGTAGTTTTGTTGAAGTTATATTTTAGAATACAATTTGATATTTGTAGAGTTTGTTGGTTTTATTTAGCCGCATATCAACCTCTATGGGTTTCATCAGCAATCTTTTCACCGTATGAGATCAAAAATGCAACATGGCAGAGGAGTGAATGGTTGTGAACAGACAAGCACCAGCTAAGACGAATGGAACTGATACCAGTGACAAAATGAAGCATGCACTAATGAGTGAAGAGCCAGTTAAATGGTAACCACAGTGGTCTAAAGGAACTTGAAAACCAATGACTGGATCACATAATTGGTTTACCACTGTCTAGGGCCAGTGACAGGAGCCCATAATTGGTTGTCATTGACCAGATTCGACTCAGTAGTTGTACAATATAATCAATCTCTCCTTAGGCATAATTACAGAAAGTTCTAAGTTGACCAAATGAGAAATATTAAATACAATTCTATACAATCCATACATCAACTGAAAACCATCTCCATGAACTCTGTAAAAATTTGGACAATGGGTTCAACATGATCTGACAAATTCTCAACTTCAGAGTTGACATATGTTCGACTTTACTACTGAACCATTTCTGCAATGGATAGTTGCCAATGATGAGAGAGGAGGAGGAGAGAGAAAAAAAAACAGCAAAACACACAGGTCCTTTATGATTCTATTCAGCCAATGTGAATGGCTACAACTCAAGGAAAAGTCTGTGCTTCTACCATTAACAGGATTACTTAGAATGCAATATTCTGTTTTTGGTAAAACATCAAAGAGTTGAATTATAATGAAACAATCAAGTCTAAGAGAGATTGTGGTCAACTGTAAGCACAACAGAAAGTTGGTCAATCAGAAAAGTGTATTGTTATTGCATAACAATTGACCATGTGTTGCAAAATGTCTGCAAGATTTGGGGCTCTGAAGATGGAAATTTTTATTGTTTTCCAGACAGTTACGATCTTCAAAAATTTCAAATAAAATGTCGATCATCATCTTCTGTCTCCATGAAAACTTCTTTTACGGTCTTCTTTCTTCAATGAGGTTTTCTCAGTTTTTTACACTTTCAGTAACCCTCTCATGTTTTAGTGGCTTTATTATCTTCCTTGGGGTAAAAAGATTAAAAAAGAAATAAAATAATCACTAATTTTGAGGTAAAAATGTTCGGCAATATCTAACCTTTGTGCCTGCGAAAAATACTGTCAAAAGGACAGTTTTTCCTTTGACACCACTATTATTTTAACTACCTTCACTCCTCAGCAATGTTTCTTTTAAAAAGCGTCGATTAGAATTGTAAACCTAGACATACGATGAAAGTGAATTTGTACATTTTTTGTTCTTGAGAATTTATAACAGAAATATTTAAAAACTATTTTTTTATTAAACTGTTTATTTACAAGAATAATTTTATATTTATAACATTCTAAAAACTAATACAATTAAAACTAATGCAATGCAAAATTTACCAATTTATAAAGAAATAAATATGAAAACAATTTTTTATTCATAAATTTATAAACATTGACTAAATTATTAAAATATGTGAAGCAACTATGAGTAAATCCTTATTATTTACAGTTTTATAAAATTTAAATATATTAGCAATTAGCCGATGTTTTGCCAACCATTCCAATAAATAATATAATAAATATTATTTACTTCAATATTTTTGTTTTTCAATTCTCAAGAACATAGAAAATGTATAAATTCACTTTCATATGTTTAGGTTTTATTAAAATTCTAATCATCACTTTTTAAAGCAATAAACATTTCCTAAGGAGTCAAGGTAGTTAAAATAAAAGTGATGTCAAAGGTAAAAAAAAAAAAAATCCTTTTGCAGGCACAAATGTTAAACATTGCTGAATGTTTATTGCCAGAAAATCCAAATAATTTAATGCATTAATAATTTGTCTTCATAATGAGATAACTTCCCGGAAAAGAAAGGAAATCATTACCTTCATTGAGTCTAATTCATTATTAACTTTTTATCATTCAACATGCTCAAACTCACCTTGCAAAGTCTCATTGTTTGTGTGACTTCTGGCGTTATTTGCGTTCATGTTGTCATATATTATGGCAGAGTATGCACAAAGTGGGTTGAACATTGAGAGCTGATTGGGTTAAATGCTAAAAGGGTTAAATATAAGTCAATTATGTCTTCAAGAAAAAAAAAAAAAAATGATCATTTGCCAACTTCTTTAATCTAGCAGCCTTGGGATAAGGTCACTGCAGGACCACAGGAAATGCTGGATCACAAAAATTATTCTAAAAAAATGTTATGTAAACATAGTCTTGCCAGCTCCTATATATATTAGGTTGGTGCAAAGATAATGACGGTTTTTGAGGTATATTTTAACGTCAAAAACCGTCATTATTTTTGCACCAACCTTATATATATATATATATATATATATATATATATATATATATTGCTATGTTATCAAAGCTTAAAATAAGAAATAAAACAATAATGCTTCTAAACAATCAGTTCAGTTATGTGCCATGTGTGATACATGCTTAGGTAACCATGTATCGTTTGATACATGACTGATGAGGCAGATTTTTTTCTCACAGTAGGTTGTCATTTCTTTCTGTGGTAGACCAGTTGCTATCCATCCAAGGCTATAGAACACTTTCTGTCTTGCTATTTACCCATAGCTGGGGGGGGGGGGAGAAAAAGAGGATTCATACCTTTCCAAGGGTATTAGCACATAAATGAATGTAAAAAAATTTAAAAATGTGCTCCTTTAATTCATAAACAGTGGATGATCCGATACTGTGATACTCACCGTCTTTACAGACGTTCTTTTCTCAAATTTCTTCAATAATTCCATCCTTTCAAGCACAGATAAAATATTTATGCTTATACCTCTTATTGCTAGTGCCATCATCTGCACAACCACTCTCTTTGGAAGTGGGGAGGGGGGCATCCTGAATACACAGCTAATGAATAAAATTGTGTGTGTATATATATATATATATATATACACATACATACATACATACACACACAATGTTCTAAGCTAACAGTTTCTTAATCTGATAAGTATGTTCAAGGTAATTATTCTGATGAGCTATCCTCTTTGGTACCTAGACTTTATGAATTTAAGAGCATTACTAGATTGGCAGGTAGGTCTCATCATTTTACAGTTGAAATGTCTAGATGTAACCATAAGTTCTATGCTAACAGTTTCTTAATCTGATAAGTATGTTCATGGTAATTATTCTGATGAGCTATCCTCTTTGGTACCTAGACTTTATGAATTTAAGAGCAGTACTAGATTGGCAGCTAGGTCTCATCATATTACAGTTGAAATCACTAGACATAACTGTAAGTTCTATGCTGACAGTTTCTTCTCTTGCTAGTGGAACTCTCTTCTTACTTTCCAAACAAGTTTGATCTTCAAAAATTGAAATGCAATATCAGTTGTTATTTTGTCTTCTTAATTCTTCTTCTTTTGTTTTCTTTCATTAATATCATTTTCTTTTTATCATATTCTTTCACACTCAGTAACCATTTGTATCTTAACTTTATTGCCTTGCCTGCAGTCCTGGCAGAAAACTTGAATAAAATAATTAACCAAATGGAATAGGCCTAATTGACTAAAATAGTGATGTAATCTCATAAGAATATTTTGACAAGTACACCTCAGGCCTTGTTGAGCAATTGGTTCACCCTAATTAAGCAATTGATGCTGCTTCATCTATCATTAATTGTAATTACGTTGAATGGAAATGATTATTTAAGGCAGGCCTAGCACCATAATAGGTGAGGTTATCTTTATTCATTTTATTCGGTTAACGCCTTTTGCACCACCATTGTGGTCACCACTCCCTTCCATCTAACAATTGTGTTTCATGGATATATTTAAGGCCGAATAATGCAATGACTTGCCAGTTCCTTTTGCACCACAGAGGATGTTGATGTTGCCTCGTCCTGCTTCTCAGAAGTGGATTTGTTTTTGAAGTTACTTTATTCTAGCCTTTGCCTAAAGAAGCAGGACCTACAAAGCAACAGGTGTTGTGAATTCAGAATTTCCTTCTCCTACACTGGTTGTCACCCAAGGATATAGGACCCAGTCTGTCATGCTATTTTACACATACCTGGGGGGATTATTTTAATTATTTGTTATTACTCTTTAGGTTTCCTTTGAATTCGTTCTTCGCCATTGGAATTATCAGAACTGTGTGGGTGTTTACCAATTCCATTTTGTCAACTGTTTTATCCAAATTGCTGTCTTCCTCCAGGACCAACTGTACGCTTGGTATGCGGTAGTCAAGCATTATATTCTATCAAATGCTATAAGATGCTAAGAAATTACATTGCCTGTTTCCCTTCCCCCACACACACACTTAAAAAGTAAAGAAAAAAATGGATGCAGTTATTTTTATCAGACTATTAATTTTTTTATTTATTCAATTTTTTCATTATTAATTGAAATTTTTCATTTTCATTTTCAGATGTCAGTTGCAGATATAGTTCTGGCTCAGTGACGTGTATTGTGGACAACCATTCCTGTTAGGTTGATGCAAAAGTTTACAGTGAAGTCTTTTGCATAATATTAAGAAATTCTTAGAAGTCCCTCTGCAAATTTATTTCATTCTCTTCGTGTTTGAATACTCTACAACAACCTTTTGGAGAAAAGCGATAATTTTATTTAATTTTAATCCGCAAATCATGGCTGAATATAAAATGCATATTCGACATTGTTTACTCTTTATGTTCAATATAGGAAAAAGTGCATCAGAAGCTAAACAATGGATTGCTGAAGCCTATGGCAACGATGCAGTAGGTGCAAGCACGTGTCGAGAATGGTTTGCCAAGTTTAAGAAAAAAGATTTTGAACTCAAGGACAAAGAACGTTCCGGAAGACCTCAGAATCTGAAAACCGATAAACTGGAGGAACTTTTAAAGGAGGACACAGCACAGACAACTCGGGAACTTGCAGAAAAACTGGACGTGAATCAATCGACTGTGGCACGTCATTTACAAGCATTAGGAAAAAATGAAAAGCTTGGAAAATGGGTTCCACATGAACTTACAGAAACAAACATTGGTCAGCGTTTAAACACTTCTCTTTCTCTTCTTGCTCGACACAGAAAAAAGTCATTTTTGGATAAGGTAGTTACTGGTGATGAGAAATGGATTTATTACGAGAATCCCAAACGAAGGAAATGGTGCCTAGATCCAGGGCAATCTTCATCATCTCAACCCAAACGGAATCTACTTGGGAAAAAGGTTCTCCTTTGCGTTTGGTGGGATTCAAGGGGAATTCTTTATTATGAGTTGTTGGAACCTGAACAAACTGTTACTACAAAACGCTACAGTGAGCAACTGGCTCGACTGAATGATGCACTGGAACAGAAAAGACCATTATCTGGTCAAGAAAGTCGGTCGGTGATTTTGCTGCATGACAATGCTCGTCCGCACGTTGCAAATGCCACGCAGGAAATAATCATGAAACTAGGATGGGAGGTTCTTCCTCATGCGGCATATTCTCCAGACTTATCCCCTTCAGACTATCACTTGTTTCGTTCCATGCAACATTCCTTGTCTAGTCAGCGATTCCAACACATTCAAGATATTGAAAAATTTGTCGACGAATTCATTGAATCAAAACCCGAATCATTCTTTCATGAGGGAATACACACTTTGCCAGAAAGGTGGCACAAGGTCATAGAAAGTCAGGGAAAATACTTTGATGACTGAATAATGATGCTGTAAATTTATATGAAGAAAAGATTTTATTCTAAAAAGGCTTGAAGCTTTTGCATCGACCTGAAATGGTGAAATAGGCACTTTACCAGAAAAGTGGCACAAGGTCAAAGAAAGCCGAGGGAAAAACTTTGATGACTGAAAAACATTGATATGAAATTATACAGATAAAAGATTTTGTTCAAACAAGATAGCAAACATTTGTATTGACCTAAAATACTGGAAATGCGCACTTTATTTGGAAGGTGGCATAAGATCAAGGAAAATTAATTTAACAACTGAATAATGATACCATGAATTTATATGTTATTTATAATGTTATCTCTAAAAAGCTGGAGCCTTTCATATACGGCCACTTAATGAAAAATGAACTGCCAAATTACTGTGATTAGATTATTCAAAGACCGAGCCATAATGGTAAATAAAAGTTACTGCTTTCTTGTAATCAAGAAAAATAAGCAAATTTTGTTTCAGGTGTGAGTAGAAATGATAAATGAAGAATTTGCTCGGCAATGCCAAATGGTAATCGATACTTGGACTTTCACAAATGCCTTCAATATAAGGCTTTAACTTCAGTACAATGTCTTTCATATGCGAGTGGAGACATCAGAGATGCTGATAGGTGTGTGTCCTGCATCCCTGATGTATAAAAGTCTTAAAGGATGCAGTAACTTTCTCAGGGACACAACAAAAGTTTCCCATGAAAAGTGATTCCTTGCAGATATTCTTTCAAATACTTTTTATTCCTTTTTTTTTTTTTTTTTTTTTTTTTTCACTTACTCTTTCCTTGTTTCATTGGGTGGAGTGGGATGTGTTCATGGCATGAAATAGACATCAGTGACACCTTGCCAGAAAATTGTTTTTTTTTTTTTTAAATTTATTTGACTCGCCTGAACTCAGTGAATTTTGACAACCATTGCTATAAATACTGTTTTTGTTATAAATTGAAAAAACAAAAACAAAAAAAAAAACAAACAAAAACAAATTTTGTTCAGCGAATTTAACATCTTTGTCCTGTCATAATTCTCAAAGAAATATAATTCCTTAATTGAACTGTGATTAAATATAATTAAAACTGGTTTTGTTTTTAATTTTAAAAAAAGAAAAGAAAAAAGAAGTTGTCCTGTCAATTTAAGTGATTTGACATGATTAAAATTGTGTTTTTGGGGATAATGGTAAAAAAAAAAATTAATCTCAAGTCTTGCATTTCAAAGCAACAATTTATTAAGAAACTTTAGTTGGGACCTATTGAATTTCCCAGGGATGCACCCAAATCACAAACCTATCAGCATCACTTAGACATTACTGCAGTTATTAGTTATTAAAGATCTAAGACAAAGAGAGATTCTAGAAATACAAAGAATGGAGATTACAAAGTTGCAAAAAAAAAAAAAAAAAAAAAAAAGAACCAGGAGTTCAGTTGCAGAGGTTAATCCAGTTGAACTGTGATCTTCATTTACTTGGAGCAATTTCAATGTCTCTTACACATTTTAAAGATGATTGCAAAGAAATGTTTTGTGGTTTGACGTGGAAAATTATATAAACAATATATAGTGATAAGAAAGAAAACATTACAGGTTTTAAGAATTTTTGGCAAAGTTTAGTCTTTGTACCTGCCAAAAAACTGTCAAAAGGACATTATTTTTTCTTGACATCACTATTATAGTATACTCTATCAATTTCCTTGACAATTTTTGTTCTTGGCCCATGTGTACGTACTTGGGTTCTCCACGTTAAACCTGATCTTGTGTCACATCTTGTCTCTGTAGGAAGATTGGGGTAAATAACTTCCTTGGCAAGGATTGTCATTTTAAAAAGATATATTTAGAATTTTAATAACAAAACTATTACACACTTTTTACTCCTTTGGTTCATACAAAATTATGAAAAATATGTGAATCTACTCCTATATGGAATATTTATTATTTACGATTTTATAAAAAAATAACTATGAAAACAATTTTTTATTCATAGTTTTAAAAAAATAAAAAAGATGTTTGTGAACAACAGAAGATAATTTAAATAAAAATGATTTTTCCAAATGTTATATATTTTCTTTCTTGTTTTAATTTTCCAGTTGTTTTTATAATTGTAGTCTTGGATCTCGGATGATTAATCAGTAGAAAAATCCAAGGTCTTAAACTCCAGCAATTATAAGTTACCCCACACCCACTTTTTACTATTTTTTGAAATAATCAATTTTGAAAAAAACTTTTTAAATCATTAGTAATTTTTCTAAAAGTTTGCATGAAGCATGCTTATAAAATCTGCAAATTGATTATCTAGTGTCACCAATGTGATGAAGAAATCTTAAATAAAGAATGGAGACTAAGCACCCTGACCAATGCAACTGGCAAAGCCAGTGAATTCTGTTCTTTGAAATGGTTGGCAAAACTTTGGCTAATTGCCAATTAATGCAACTTTTTTTTTTTTTTCTAATGTCCATCCACTGTAAGGCCCAAGAACCACTCAAGGCAAAGGGTTACTGCGTGGTGTTATATTAGCATAAGAAATGAAGTTCTTGGGGCTATGAAGGAATTCTAGACTTCAAGAGGTCAAGATTTAATTAGTAAATAACACTTCAGAGTTCAGTTGGAACAGGGCAGTCATCTCTTGGCCCCAACTGCCAAAGCCTTCAGACCCACTCATTTTATAGACTATGATGAAGCAGACGATTGGTTGAGTGGAAGAATTTTACATATGCGTAGGTGCACTCCACCAATTCTCCCTTCTTCCAACTGCTCTGCGACACCATACGCATGCAATGCGTGGGCATTTTGGGGCGTGATGTCATGTATCTTGCTCACGACAATCACACTCCTCCCTGATCTGAGGATCACACAATGGCAGCATTGTGCAGGTCGTTTTATCCTGCTACTTCGTCTCAGTGGAGTGGGCTCGGCTATTTCTTAAGTTGTATTATCCTCTGCCATATCACTGAGTTGATCTTGTTCGAGGATGCCATTTGCACTTTCCGTTAAAGTTATGTCTTCCTTCATCTGCCCATCATACACCATAGAGGTTTCTTCATTTGAGGTGGTATCATGGCTGCTAGTAGTCTCCACCCCACGCGCAGGGCGGACATCTTTTACATGGCATGGTACTCAGTCTACAAGGACTGAATGGGGGCTATAGATTTTCATCACTTTCCCCTTCTCGTCATACACCGCCTATGCAGTCTCTTCACCCAAACAACATCTCTTGTAGTGTATGTTCCAGAACCTGCGACATCAGGCGGTGGTGTGGTATCAATGCCCTTCACGCGAAAAAATTTGTTTATATTGCTTATTTAATAGCTTTGTTTTGGTTTGAGAAGATAAAACTATTTATTCAATTTTGGGGTTGATTGCTGTAGTTTATTCTAACTATTACTTTGGTGGGAGCAGTTTTTAATTTGTTTATTACTTGATTTATTTATTTGAATTGATTATCTTTACTTGTTTTTTCTAACGGTTAATTTATCGGGATTGGTTTGTTAGTTTATTTATTTGGATTAATTTAGATTAATTTATTTTACTTGTTTTTTTATTATATATTATACTGTATATTTTTATTTACTCTTTTCGGTTTTTAAGTAACAGTATTTTTTTGTATCTTTATATAATAGTTATAGCTATATTTTTGTCCAATTTTTGGTTTGATTTTTATAGTCTAACTAATATTTTGGTTATAATGGTTTGTTAATTTGTTTATTATTTACTTTATTTATTTGGGTTCATTGATTTTGTTTCTTATTTTTTATTCTATTTTGTCTATTCTAATGGGTGTAATTTGGTAATTTGTTTGGGTTAATTTATTTCACTGATTTTATTGCCATTTTGTTTATTTATTTATTTTTTTCAGTTTTTAATTTTTATGTAGTAAAAATTTCTTTTCATGTCTGCATTTTGAGATGAGTTCAGATCGTTTATTTAATAATTTATTTTGGTCTGGGAAGATAATGATAGCTATTTTTTCCTCCAAGCAAAGTTTGCAAGTTTTTTTTGTTTTGAGATACAAGTTTTATTTGTTCCAAGACCGAGCTTGTAACTCAAGAAATTTGTATCTCAAATCAATTTTCTCCATTGAATCATTTTATTTTATTGTTTGAAAGTTTTAAGCTTGGAGCTTGTAAAAATAAATATAAATGAAGTCGGCAATAGATGTATGTACTTCAGCATTCCGCTTTGGCTACCAGCGACGGTGGAAATATTTCCGATATGTTCCAGGCCCCTAAAAAATCACCCTTATTTTCCTAAAACTCACTTCTAATTTTGTATTTGTGGGTTTCTTACAAGTAAAAATGTGTGAATAAACAAGTAAGAGAAAAAACAAATTGTAAGGAAATAAACTGTACTAAACAATGATGTTTAGACAAGTCATAGGCCAACTGGTGGAGGAGGCAGAGGCAACTTAGCAACTGCTAGCTAATCTAGCCTACAATACCAAAGATTAACTTTATCAATTTCATTTTTTAACTATTTAAAACACATTTTTTCAATTTGATAATTTTTTTATAGTTGATGTGGAATTCATGCAGTCTCATCAAATTCATTACTCATATGTCTTTATCTCATTGGCCATTTCAGGATATTTACATTATTTTCAGTAAGCCATTTCTTCGTAGATTTTGCAGTGTGCTTGGGATCATTATCTTGTTGGAAGATCCAATCAGGAGGAAGTACAAGATTTTCAACTGAAATCATTAAATTTGCTACCAAAATCTTTTGATATGCTGCGGCATTCATTCTATCATCTATTACTGATATATTTTACCTTATGCAGAAAAACATCCCCTAACCATGATGATGCCACGACCAAATTTCAATGTTGGCATCTCTGTGTCTTTTCAAATGCCGTGGAGCTTTCTAAGGGGAGCATAACTTTAGATTGTTCCTATGAATTTCATTGCTTATTGTCTGTTTAGTGACACAGATTCCTGATGAAAGCAAATCATCCTGCAACTCTTTAAGAGTAACCAATTGATTTTGTTTAATTTGGCACCTTAATTTTCTCAAAGATCTTGAAGAAATTTTCCCTCGAGCAACTGTTCTTCTTTGGTTTTCAACAGTTTTAAATTTTTTATACCTTGCAATGAATGGTAGTCGGTGGAATATTCAGGTTGTCTGAGATTTTCCTGTAACTTTTACCTTTTTTCCAGAGCTTGACAATCAGTTCTTTTTGTGAATTTGTCAATTCTTTACCTTTTGCCATGATAATAACCTTCTTGCACGAATGTCAATTACAGAATGTTCTGTTTGTATGTTTCAGGCTAAAAATAACTACTGATTATTGGAACATTCGAGAATATTACACTTGAATAATCTAGAGTATTAAAGCAATTTAAAAGTTTTAATATCTGAAATTTCCTTTGTATGAATACTTTTTTAACCAATATGTACATGTGTGTGTGTGTGTGTGTGTATGTATATATATATATATATATATATATATATATATATATATATATATCACAGTTAAATTTCTAATTACAACATGAACTCTGTCTATAAGGGTGTTGTGTCAGAAACCTACCCCCCCTCTCGAAGATGAACTTATCTGCGTCTGTGAACAAAGACTTTAAATAGTGGCATGTCAGTTGACATGGGGGAGACCGAGCGACAGAGAAGTTCTTAGCTGAGCTAGTTATTGACTACTCAGGCAATTTCTGTACATTTTTACCAGCCTATTAAAACCCTTTTTATTGTTATGTGTTATTTGGCGTTTGTCTCTACTAACCCCAAATCAACATCATAACAAAGGGTTGAAAAAGACTGACAAATTTTTTGTTGGTTGAAATAAGCCTTTTCTCCACATGAGGTAATTTTGGATTTTATAGTGTACTAATTATTCGCTCTGTAATAATAAATACATTGTGCTCTTTTTGTTGACCAGTTTTAATATTTTATATTATTAGGATCCACTTGCATTATGTATCCACAGATTTGTTACTATTAATATATATATATATATATATATATATATATACACACACAGATATATTATAGGTAGATAAATTTGGTTTAAAAATGAAAGTAATTGAAATACAAAAACACCAAAGTCAGTCGGTATAATTTAAAGTTGGTTGATAAAGTAAAAGATGATTTAAGTGAAATGAATATTTTTTTTTCTGATATCTGAATTTAAATAAAAGATCTGTACATCTATACAGGAATAAGAGATTGGGTTTACATAGGGAGAGATAGAGACAGGTGTATGTTAAAGTTTCAGCTGTAGCCTTGGGCCTATGCATGTGATTAAAAGTGGGCAGATGATTGAAGACATTTCCTTTGAAGTCGCTGGTAGCCAAAGCGGAATGCTGAAGCACATTCATCTATTGCCGACTTCATTTATATTTATTTTTACAAGCTCCAAGCTTAAAACTTTCAAACAATAAAATAAAATGATTTGATTGATTGACCTATTATTCTCTTTGTCATATGGTACAGTTCTATATGATGTCTATGTAGAATGGATTAAGTAAAATCAATTTTAAAATTTACAAAATCAATGGTATGAATGATTATTTTCATCAATTCACCCAAAGCAAGTCAATAAAGCCGCTAAGACACAAGGGATTACTGAGAGAGAGAATATGAGAAGAATATACTATTAAGGAGAGAAGCAATAAAAAAGACAGGAATGAAAAACACAGAAGATAATGATTGACACGGCATTTAAATTTCTGAAGATCAAAGTTGACTGGGGAGCAAGAAGCTGGAAGAGAACTTTACAAGCGAGAAGTACAAGAGAAGAAACTGTTAGCATAGAACTTATGGTTACATCTAGCCATTTCAACTGCAAAATGATGAGACCTAACTGCCAAACTAGTACTGTTCTTAAATTCATAAAATCTAGGTACCAAAGAGGATAGCTCATCATAATAATTACCATGAACATACTTATCAGATTAGGAAACTGTTAGCATAGAACTTATGGTTACATCTAGCCATTTCAACTGAAGGAACAATTTTTTCATTGGTCAACAGGTTGGCGAGGATACACAATATTAGCATATCTATGATGCAACTATGGCAACAGTTGCCACCGACTTGTTTCTATTTTGGTTATTATGTTTTCGGCATATTGTACAGAAGACACATGCCTTTTTTTCTTGGTAAGTGACTTTCTCTTTCGACATAGTAAATGATTTTTTTTTTATCTTGTAAATGCATAGTCTAATAAATAGTGTTTAATTATTTTCTTGTCAGTTCTCAGGAAAAGAAAGTGCTTAAATCCAGTTTGGGTTTTATTAAAATTCTAAAAATAACTTTTACTATCATTAAAAATTGCAGATATACTGTAATATCGATGTGCACATGCAGTTTTTTTGCCGAATATGACATTAAACTTTAAACAATATTAGACTTTATCCATAAAAATTATTGAAATATTTGGTACTATGTAAATAAAAAGGAAAAATTTGAAGAGAAACTAATTTTTGTTCATTAGCCTTCCTGACCATTGCACTTGTCAGAACCATAAAAAAATATTGATTTGTTTTTGTTTGTTGTATTGATACAGGGTTAAACTGATCTGTAACTTTTAAAGCTGCTTTGCATATAAAAATAAACTTTTTTTTGAGGTACAGTTACAAAAAGATTTCCATTTAATATCAAACAAACGATTAAACAGGCATCTCTCAATGTGTTTTTGATTAGTGTGCTAAAATTTTTATATACCAAAATTCAATGAGTGCATACATAATATTTGATTAGTGCAGTAAAACCTTCTTCAGTTTAACAGTAGTAATTGAAAATTGATTTTTTTTTTATAGTTACCAATGTAAAATTAACCACAGTAATCGAAGGATTTCTGTATATATTTTTAAGTAAATAACAAAACTTTGCATAAATTAATAAAAATTATATATCCGCTTATTTATTATGATAATTATGAACTTCAAATATTTCTGCATGTCCTTCCTCCAAAAAATTACAAACAAAAATTTTTAAATAATTCAGAAAACTTTAAAAATATGCAGATATCAATGATGTTAGCACATTTTCAAACTTGACATTTGTAAATAAAAAGCTCAGTGTCTTAACCTATGACCAATAACTGTAAAAGTTAGGGATTTGACACTGTATCAATATTATAAACAGGACCTCCACTTCTAAATTGGTAGCAAATTCATATCTTTTGATCCTGATAAATGTCATCGCCTAGTAAATGCTAATCTACAAAAATTTAGTTCCCACTCGACCACAAAAGATTTTACTCAATTTCTATAAGTGGACAAGTGAAGTAGTGTTAAATATTTGCCACTTGGACGTTTTCTACACATTTTTTTTCAATCATTTCACCCCAAGCAAGGCAGGAATGCCATTAGTATGCAGGGGGTTACAGGGAGTGAAAGTGAGAAAAAATACTGAGTATTTTTGAGGAAAGAATAAAATGTATTTCAAGAAGATAGAAAATGGTAATTGATGTTGCATTTAAATTTTTGAAGATTGTAGTTATCAGGGAAGCATGTAAATGGAAGGGAGTTCCCCAGGCAAGAAAAGAAACTGTTAGAATAAAAGTGGGGGTTACATTTAGATATTTTAATATTAAATGGGTGGGACCTAAATGCCAATCTAGTAGCACACTTAAATTCACGTAGTTAGGGCACCATGGAAAAAAGCTTGTCAGAGCAGTTGTCATGAAAATATTTGTAGAAAAGACAGAGTGAAACCATGTTACGTCAGTGAGAAAGTGAGTGTTGTCGAGATGCCAGGTCAGGATCGATTACATTGCAGATTCTTCTTTGGATTTTGTCAAGAACCTTGAAATGAATAGCAGGAGCACAAGACTAGATATGGCAACAGAATTCAATGTTATAATCTTGGAGAATTGTAAATTCTTTCTGGGCCAAAATATTTTTCCTATTACCATTTATGATCAAATATTTTTATAAATATAATTTGTTTTGATATTGGCGCACAAATAAGTCACATACAAATCTGTGTTCATTATCTATTAATAAATATTTTTAGCCTAGTAATTTGGTGTTATGTATTTAAAATGAAAAGCTCAATATTGTAAATTCTTTTAAAAGTTTTTTTTTTTTTCTCAAACTTTTTTAAAAAATATTTTATTTATAATAATAATGTTTTATCCTTGCTGCACTGGACCAATGCTTGTTAACTAGAAATTATCAAGCACATATACTAAAATATTGTGTTAGCCCAAAATGCAGATTCTGTGATAAATATCCAGAAACAAGTGATCATCTTGTGTCAGGTTGCATGACATTGGCACCCACTGAGTATAAAACCCGGCATGACAGAGTGGGCCAATATCTGCACTGGAAAATCTGCAACTTCTACGGGAAGGAAACTGAAAGAAACTGGTATGAACACCATCCATACCCGGTTATGGAGATAGGACCTGTTACAATTCTATGGGACTACACAATACACACTGACAGAACAATCAAAGCCAACCACCCAGATATTGTTATTAAAGACCACAAACAAAAAAAGTGCCTCCTTATTGATATGGCAGTCCCTGCTGACTGCAATGTATCTTTGGAGATATTCAAAAAGATGTCAAAATACAAGGACCTTGAAATAGAAATCTCAAAAATGTGGCACATGTTGAGTTGGATTGGTTGGAAAAGATTCTAGTAGACTAATTGAAGAGATTCCTGGAAGTCCATGCCTTAAAGAGATACAAAAAATTGTTCTGACAAGTACAGCCCACACTTTATGAAGGGCTTTATCTATGTCATTTTTTTTTTTTTTTGTCAGTGGAAAATGTCATGATGCCATTTCTAAACTTAGGTCCCTGGGCGGGACCTGAAAAGAAATGTGTAAATGCCAGAAATCAAAGGAAATAAATAATAATAATAATAATAAAAAGCTTTCAGATTATAGATATTCTCATTGTTATTATTTAAACTATTTATATTCAGACTATTGTGTGCAACTTTTTGTTGTTGTTATCAAAACACTTTGGTTGTAGTCCCCACTGGCCTTTATCAAGTGTAACCTGCAGGGTATTCTGAACTGAACTGGAGTACACTGTTCCTGTTCCACAGCCCATGTTTAGGGTTATCTCATCTGGTTCTTTTAGTACTGCACAGTTATTTAACTTACCCTGTTTCCACTGAGCCTAAATACACACTACCCAGCCCCAGGTTGGTTTGGTTTGTTTTACGGAATATCAACCTCAATGGGTTATTTAATGCCGACAACTTTTTTTCCTGGTAATATTTTGTTTTATCAAAAATCTGTTTCTGGTAATATTTATTTCCTCAAAAATGTATAGCTGGTAATATTATTTTAAAACATGTATTGCTGGTAATATTTTTTTTTCTAAAATTTATTTCTGGTAATAAATTTTTTTACAAAGTATTTCTGGTATTAAAACCTATTTTTACACTTTTATAATCATGATGGTCCAAGTTCCTTCTACCACAGTGATGGTCCAAGGTTAGAACCAATGAAAGAATAACACAAACACAGGTATGGAATACAAAGATATATTACAACAGAAATATAATACAAAACAGTAGAAGTATTAGTAATGACTATCAGGTTTGGTTAGAGTGAACTATGTTGTCTTGACAAGTATCACTATTCCAATGTCCTTACAATATGCTCTCAATTATCTCTCCTCGTCTTACAATCTCCTCATACCTCTTGAGAGGCGCAGTATTTATAATGTCAGGAATAGTCCATTATTATTATGGGTAAGTTCCCATAACAATAATGCTTTTTACCTCACTTTCGGAGTTAACTATTGGACCATAGCTGAGACCCTAACAGGTGCTACCACCCCGGGTCAGGGTGGACCTGGGAACATCAGTAATTAAGAGGTGGTCCCACACTCCTCAAAACCTCCTGATCAGAGGCCTTGCTGTTGGACGTAGTTTATGGTCTTACCCAGGACATGAATGTAGTTTATCGTCGTACCCAGGACAGCCAGACCCAGGGATGAGGACAATAATCCAAAGGTAAATAGTGTAAATAATGATAATTGCTCATCCCAGAAATTCCATTTGTTAATATATGAACTTTATGAACTTTTGGTCTTTCTTTTATGTACCAAATCACTTTAGAAGATGTCTTGCCACAACTTCCTACCCTTTCTTTTTTTTGGCAATACTCATCTTTTTACTACCCCTACCTCTCCCCGTTTTGCCATCCATTTTTAAACACTCACATTAGGTAAAGTTACTCGATGTTTTCTTCTGTCTCTCTTTCCTTTCCTCAAAGAAGAAAGGAAGTCTTAAGACAACAGAAGAGCTTGTGGTCACCACTTTTAAAAATAGGACTACCCTTTTTTTTCTATTTACCAACCTACCCACAAGGCAAAATGTGGCGCAAGGCTAGTTCTTAATGTGGGGCGTTCCGAGTTCGTAGTCTAGGGCAAAAATTGCCCATCATGGTCGGGTTTGTCTACCTCCTCAAACGAGACATAAAGCATATAGCCTCGTCTGGGTGCCTCTTCGCCCGGTGGCAGAGAATTCGACAAGAGAGTAAGAGAAAGCCTTTTAAAAGGGCTATATATACTATTAAAAAAATGTTATAGTACTATAAAAAAAATGAACACGGTTGAGTGAAATTTGATCTGTTTAAATTTTACATTTTTAAACCGAAACGCAACAGCCTTTTTCTAACTAACAGAATCAGGGTTGATAAAACTGCTGCCACAAAACAACAATTTAATTTAAAAAAGCATGGTTTGATAAATTAAGCAGTGAGAAAATTTCCTAAAAGCAAAAATTAGAAGAAAAAGAAGATTATATAACTGTTATATGACGATCAAAAGTGTTAGTTATATAACACTTTTTGATCGCCATACTCCATACTGGGGGAGCATTAGTTACAGAGAGCTGTCAAGAACTTTCTGAGGTAAAGTGACTATCAACCAAATTAGTCCAAAATATGTCGCACACTATCCACTTTGATCTTTGAACTATGTAGGACATTCAAAGCCTTCTTACTGTTAGTGTTCAAATATACCTTTTTTTTTTTTTTTTTTTTTTTTTTTTTTAAATTCTTTTAAAAGTAGAACATCGTTTTTTTTTAGTACTAACAATAAACATGAAATTAAAACACTTTTTTTCAATTTTCATCAAATCAACAATTTCTACCGATGGGTTTCCGTTTTTTTTACCGTTTATTTTTTGGTATAAATACAATTTTTAAATTGAAATATGGCGTAAAAAAATGAATGATGCACTTTGTGATTAGATGATTAAAAAATTGTTTAAAATTCCTACTGTTTTCTAAAAAAAAACTTTAGAGACAATTTCCTTTTTTTTTAAAGAAAAGGATTAAAAATAAAACATTTTATTTTTAGATATAAATAAATAATAAAAACAGTAATCCGAGTACAATTGCCACATAAAAAAAGTATAACTTATTGTGTCAGACACTTAAATGTTGTTAACAAACTGAACTGGTTGTTTAGTTTTTTATTTAAGTCATGTGTTTCTAAAAAGCCTAAAAAGGAATTCGACAAATAAACCTTATTTTCCAAAACCAAAATAAATCGCGTTGTTGACAATCTGTAAAAAAAAAAATGTTTATTGTCAGTTCAAAAATGTCTAAAAAACGGATTTAAAACTTAAAAAAAAAAAGTAACTTTTTCTATTCAAGTTTTAAAAAGTGTCACTGTCCAAAGCAGGTCATGAACTTTACTAGTATAATTAATTTTAAATTTATTTTCAAACCAACCGAATGTCACAACGCACATTATAAACTAAAATTGTTAGAAATTAAAAACATGTTAATTAGATTTAATTAAATTTACATGCCCCCATAGACGGAAGATTTTAAAAAAGTAAACAAAGTTAAGAAGAATCTACCAGCGTGGCGAACTCGTTTCCCCTCGATTACAAAAAAAAAAAAAAAAAAAAAAAAAAAAAATCAATAATTTATTTAAAATATTTTCTAGCTATAATAAAAATGATCGAAATATCCAGTGAATGGTATATAGCTTGAAATTTATCTAATTAGAGCCAGTTTTACCAATATTATCTGACACAACACAGTTACGCATATGTGAGAAAATCTACAGAATGATTTAATGAATGAAAGAAAAGAAACAGCAAATATTTAATGAATGAAAAAATCAGGAACAATGGCCGAGCGTGTAGTACGCATAACAAAGTAGGGGGGAAAAGCTTTTTCACTGACTTTGCTTTTTCTTTTAGCTTTTTAGCACAATAAAACTTTTTTCATATATAATTTATTTTTACTATTATCTCGACTATATATATAAAAAACGAATTACATCTTGTAGGCTTTTTTCTTTATTATTATTGTTAAGAATTTTGAAACAATAACGACAAGCAGTTGTATTTTTTGTTCCACTTACCTAGACTAGAGATATTTTATTTTTACTACTAGGCTTTTTATGCGTATGGTGTATATTTATAAAAACAAATTAAGCTTGGAAATACATAGAACTACATAATTGAATGTAAGAAGATAGGAATATATTTTAGGTGCAGGCTTTGTGACCTAGATAAATATAAATGCTATAAAGTTACATTCCTTTTTACGCACATCTAAGAGGTGAAATACGTTGAATCATTTGTATATCACGTGTGCTAATAAATTTGGAATCTGTATTCATACGGCAAGAAGGCTGGTCTGAAAGGATGGGTAGATTAGCTTGTTGCTTTCTTTTTAACCATACCGGGTTCCACACCCCCCGCCCAGTGATGGGACATTATTTTCACTGATAAATTCACATCGAAGAACTTTACTGGAAGATTATTGTATTGTTAAAATTCCTTAAATTATACCAATTTCTAAAAGAACATCTACAAACCTTTTTTTTTAGCGGTTTATGGTTGGCACCGATATTCAGATAACTTAAAACGATTACTTGGTTACTTGTTTTAGTGCATCATTTTACTTACAATTTATAATTATTGCTAAGTCACGCAAACAATAGTCAGTGAATTAAACAAAACCGGGGTAAAATAATCGAGAGTGCCCTTTTTTTTATTTTTTTTTTATATAGCCATTTCATTTTTTGTCACTTATTACCAAGATTTTTTTTTTAACAAAAAGACAAATTTTATTAAGAGCTACAGAGAGGAAATTGTGGAGAGCCATGATTGCCAACGTCCTGAAGAGAGACGGCGGATAGAAGACTTTTTTTTTTTTTTTTTTTTTTTTTTTTTTAAACAAATACCGAAGTAATCGTTATAATTAACACCGTTGATCGAAATAAGTGCTGAGTACTTTTCCCTTTGAAGTTATGGCTTGTGCATTTAAAAAAAAAAATATATGCTACTAGAGAGAGTTTGATGAGGAAATCAGTGTTTTTTTAACTAAGGAAGCCTGAAATTATGATAACTTTTTTGGGACATGGTCTTCTTATAACATTAACCATTGATGGACATAGAAATTGGAACAATAAACAACCCGGAACTTTGATTTAAGTGGTTAATTTTTCAATTCATTTAAAAAAAAAAAAAAACTGTTTTAGTGACCGACTGATTTTGATAACACTATCCATGTCATTACAATAAAAACGGATTCCTTTCGTATTATTGAAAATGGCGGCTTTTTAGTCAATGACGACAGTTACAGTACAGATATATTGAAATCGATTATAGGAACAAAACAACCTTATATAAACTGATTTATCTAATTAAAAAATTAGCAACAACACATGGCGATCTGCGGACCAAGTTTCTTTCCTTTGTTTTTCTAAAAAGTAATTTCTCTGAGAGATTAATGCTACTGGCGAAATTATTGAAGCAGTTCAGTTTCAGTTCACTTTAAACATTTTTTTGTTCGTTTATTTACTATACAGCTTAGTTTTAAAATATACAATTAAAAATGTCACTATGGTTTTATTTCCGGCGACTCCTAAGTTGTGATTGAAATGCTATGGTGGTCAACACTTTCAGAGCAGAAATCGGCTTTCTAGGAATAAATAAGTAATTTTAAAAACAAATTAATAAAATAAAGCAAAACAAAACCAAAAATGTTTATAAAGATTAAAAAAAAAAGATCAGATTGGAAATCAATAATAAAAAAAGTTGTTCTGAAAACTTATTTTTAAAGATGAATATTTGAATTTGAACTAGTCCCTCAGTAGTATAATTTCCACCTGGCATGGGTTTGATTAGCTACCGGAGAGTTTCTATCCTATGAAATGAAGAGTGAAGATACAGTGAAGTAATGGTTTGAGGAATCAAAGAGCAGTGTTCAAATTCCAGTCAAGTTCATTACATTCCCTTACGTGCTAACATCTTTGGAAAAGGCTTGAATCCATCAATTCCCCTCCCAACTATGAGTAAATAGCAGGACAGACTGGGTTCTATAGCCTTGGAGGGCAACCACTCTAGAAGGAAAAACTCTGAATTCAAAACCAGCCTGGAGAGGATTAGGCTCTGTCAAGCTCTCATAACTCGGAAACACCACTGCCACAACAATGACAGCAGTGCACATGCTGCCCCTAGGAGCCCAATGGGTTACGAGTCTTGTGATCATGATTAAAATTATCTCGATTATCAAGAACTGCCAAGTTGGGTCAGATATAAGACATATGCTGGTAGATATAAATAATAAAACCACATTCAGTTGATGTCAGCTTTCTTATATATACATTAGTTATCTGTAAGAAAAGACTGCTAAATTAGGCCTGATGTAAGGCATATGCTTGTAGATATAAATAATAAAATTGTATTTATTTAATGTCATAGTATTAACATAGGATATACATTAGTTATCTGTAATAAAAAAAGACAGCTAAGTTGGGCCTGATATAAGACACATGCTGGTAGATTTAAATAATAAAACCATATTTAGTTGATATCACAGTTTTATCTTATATATACATTAGTTACCTGTAATAAGCAAAGACAACTGTTGGCCCATATATAAGACATATGATAATATACAAGAAGACATTGAAATGTTCTCAGCCCAATCAAGAACAGATTTAAAAAAAAAAAAAAAAAAATCTTGAATCCCTAATTAAGCTGTGCCATTGTGGGCAATTTGATGATTCCTTCAACAATCTAATGATCGGTTAAATATATCCCTGTGTGGAATTTATGTTTTAAAGTTCTGTTGTTTCTATGTTATTTTGTTTACTTTTGAGTATTTTATGAAATGCTGCTTCCCACCCAGTAAATTAAATTGCCTGTTTTCCACTTTTTTTTCCCAAATTTACCAAGAGCTACAAATGACAGGAAATTGTGGAGAGCCATGATTGCTATCCTGAAGGTGCATGGCATATAGAAAAAGAAAATATAAGGGTTAATGTCCACAAATTCTGATGTTCAGTCAGATTTAGGGAAATGGTTGAAAATTATTCATTTGGACAAAGTACCCCCACCCTGCCAAATTTCCTGTTTGCATAGAAGAAAAAATATAATATAGAAAACTTAACAGACATCCTTTGTCATTTTTAAGGAAACATGTATTAAAGAGGGATTACTGACAAAATACACAACTATATATATATATATATATATATATATATATATATATACACACACATACTGTGGAAACAATGTGCACTTACCTCTTGTGGAGAGGGAGAAATAAAGGAATTCGAAGAGAGATATATAAAATGCTAGGCTGTATTTTCTTCTTTCTTTTCTACCTTGCTCTCTCTTTTGAAGCTGACTGGACGTGTTACCAAAACTGTTAATAAGAATCCTAACTTTTTATTTTCTACTGTTACTTCTACAAGGAGAATTACTTGTAGGCAACATATAGTGTTTTTTTGTTGCAATCTGACACAAATGATTGCCACCGCAAGATTACACCAGTTACAAGAATTTGTTATCATTTCTTTCTTTTGGTTCAAATGCAGTTGCCATTATAGTTTTTCTACCTTCCCCTCCCTATAACAGTTAGATTTAAAAGCCTGTCAATATACACACACACACATATATATGATTTCTTATTCTGAGCCACTATACTTTCCAACCTTATATGAAGGTTAATTCCAACCCAGTATATGTGCATCCCAATTCCAACCATCACCTTCGGTTATCAAGCACATACCCTCCTTCACTGGATTTAGGATTAGTACTAACTCTTCTAACAAAGAGGTTTTTAATAAACATTGTGATTTTTACAATTCTGCCCTTAAAAATAGTGGATACAAGGGTATCACTATTCAATATAGAAACCCTGTTAATTATAACCATAATAAGAAAAGAAGATCTAGAAAGATCATTTGGTTTACTCCCCCTTTCAATATAATGGTTAAAACTAAATTAGGACGTATATTTCTAAACCTCATCAAGAAACATTACCCTGACCCCAAAACTAACCGACTTAGTAAAATATTTAATCCTAATACCCTTAAAATTAAGCTATAGTTGTGGCAGACAACCTAGAGAAAATAATTAAGAAACATAACAACAGAGTCTTTAACAAGTATAGAGACTCAAAAAACTTGACTATTCACCAAGTTGCAAGCAGTACTACAAAGTATGACACGAATGATAACTTGTGCAATTGTAGGAATCCAAATAATTTTCCACAACAGAATAATTGTTTGACTAGTTCTGTAGCTTATCTTAGTAAAATCTCTACACTAGAAGACCCAAATATCAAAAAATTTTACATTGGTAGCACCATGAATTCATTCGAGGAACATTGGTGGGGGCATATGCAATCTTTTAATAGCAGTAATTATAAGTACAAGACTTCATTATCCAAGTATCTTTGGAGTCTAAAAGAAAAGAATAAAATGCCTACTGTTAAATGGAAATTAATCAAGAAAGCCCGAACATGTAACTCCCTATATGCCCCTTATTATCTATGTCTTAATGAAAAATTTGAAATAATTAGATTTAAAAATAAGACCCACCTCTTAAATCAAAGATATGAACTAACCGTTAACTGTAAACACTGCTATAAATTTAACTTACTATAGGGGTTGTAATACTTTCAACGATAATGATATGTCACTGTAAGTTTATTAGATTATTACTTTTATTACCTGATGGTCCTCCTGTTGATGTGGGTGTGTGTTGGTGTATGTGTACTGTGTTGTTTGTGTCTGCATGTGTGTGTGTGTATATGCATAATATATATATATGTAGATTTTTTTTTATAAAAAGAAGGAAGGTGAAGGAAAAGAAAGGAATAGGAGGGGAAAAAGAGAGGAGGGAAATATATATATATCTGTGTGTGTGTGTGTGTGTGTATATGCATATATTTCTATTTGCATGTACCTCTGTATGTATGTATGTATGTATGGGGGGATATATAAGTATATATGTGTGTGTGTGTGTGTGTATAGGTATGTAAACTTTGGTATGGGTCTACATGTGCGGGTGTATGTGTGCGTACTTATATGTATATGTGGATGTGTATAGATGGGTATTTATATATGTTTATATATGTATATGTGGATGTATGTGCGTATGTCTTCATATATGTATATGTATGTATATCTTAGTGTCTTGGAATGTATCATCAATACTAACTAAAATCTACTTTTGTTTGATAATGGTTTTTTAATTGCTTATAGACTTAATCAACAATTGTGTCTTGTTACATTTTAATATTGTATGTCCTTTATCATCAATAAGATAATATTGTTAGAATATGTGTAGGTTTATGTATGTATATGCCTCTTTATTTGTTTGTATATATGTGTGTGATTGTGTGTGTATATATAATATTTTTGTTTAAAAATATGATTCCTTCACTACATAACAGTTCTCATGTTTCAAAAACGAGAGCCGAATCCATCAAAATAATTATTAAAATTAAGTTGAATTGAGGTGTTTAGTCCCGTTTCATCTTCAAACGAAATTTTAGAAATAAGCTATCTCTTGGTTTGCGTGTGTTTTTAGTCATGGTCCGTTATAACATTCGTTATTGTGGGAGGGGCTAGGCTAGTTTTCTTCATTAAGTGATCAGAGAGTTAATTCTTATTTATAGATACATCATCTTCTGAGAGGTTTTCCTAAGGTTGGGTAGGGTATCTATTTCAAGGCTAATGTTGGCGGTCATCCTCTAGTTAGTTCCCAGTGAGGAATATTTTTATGGCACACCTACAAGTCATTATGTGTCGGGAAGATTGTGTTTTATTGTTGTCCATCTGATTATCTATTTATTTATTTGTTTATTCAAGTGGGTGTTTTATATACAAACCGTATTGCACTGAATTTCAATTAAGTCTTTTAAGACTTTTATTAAACTATGGGATTTTTTTTTTATGCTAATTATTTAATGTGAAAATTTGTTGATGTCGGCAAAAAACTGTTAACTCCTGCCTATGGTTTAATAATTTTCATTATTTAGAAACTTAATGATGTGTAGTTTTTCGTGTAGGCATAAAGGGCATGGGTCATCCCAGGTTTTACAAGTTCTTGTTTTATTTACTATTTTCCATTTTACTTTTGGTGTTTTTTCGTTTCATTTAGATGCCAGAAATATTGGGATAGAGATGTCTGATTTCTGTTTTGAATATTGTTGAAGGAGCTCTTGTGTTGCCTCCATCTGATTTTAAAATTATTCTTTGTTGGGCCTATGTATATCCTACCAGTGTTAGGACTCACAATGGATGAGATAGCGCATTGATATACCATGGATTTTGAGAGGCATTTATTTTTCAACGGGCAGTTTTTAGGGTTTCTACAATCACATAATTTTTCGTTATTTTTATCTAATATTAATTTATGAGTTTTATTACTGTTTTGGCATGCATGTTTTTCTAGGATTTTCTTATTATGTCTTTTTATGATTCTTTCTAGATTTTCAGTGCAGCTGTAACTCAATTTTAAGTTGTTTTTGTTAAAGATCTTGCTAAGTTTGCTATTAGTGGGAAAGTGCTTTTCAATTAAAGCTAGGAACTTATGGCCTAGTTTGGTGGGTGTTTAGAGAAAAGAATCAGTATGAACTCAGCAAATAAGGAAATATTCCGACAACACAGTAGTTTTTATAACACAGCCCTGAAAAATAGTGCATACAAAAACGCTGACATAACCTATAGAAACGATAGTACCAATAATAAGAAAAACAGGAAAAGAAAGATCATCTGGTATACCCCTCCATACAACCAAATGGTCAGTACCAAACTAGGCCATTGAAAAATCATGTGATTGTAGAAACCCTAAAGAAAATAAAGAAAATAAAACAAGAACTTGTAAAACCTGGGATAACCCATGTCCTTTATGCCTACACGAAAAACTACACATCATTAAGTTTCTAAATAATGAAAAATTATTAAACCATAGGCAGGAGTTAAAGGTTTTTTGCCGACATCAACAAATTTTCGCATTAAATAATTAGCATAAAAAAAAAAATCCCATAGTTTAATAAAAGCCTTAAAAGCTTAACCAAATCATTAAGTAGGAAAAACCCTTTCTGTAGTCATCAAAAAACGAATTGAAATTCAGTGCAATACGGTTTGTATATAAAACACCCACTTGAATAAACAAATAAATAAATAGATAATCAGATAGACAATAATAAAGCACAATCCTCCCAACACATAACGACTTATAGGCGTGCCATAAAAATATCCCTCACTGGGAACTAACTAGAGGATGATCGCCAACCTTAGCCTTGAAATAGATACCCTACCCAACCTTAGCAAAACCTCTCAGAAGATGATGAATCTATAGATAAGAATTAACTCTCTGACCACTTAACGAAGAAAACTAGCCTAGCCACTCCCACAATAATGAATATTATAACGGACCATGCCTATAAACACACTTAAACCAAGAGATAGCTTATTCCTAAAATTTCGCTTGAAGATGAAACGGGACTAAACACCTCAATTCAACTTAATTTTAATAATTATTTTGATGGATTCGGCTCTCGTTTTTGAAACATGAGAACTCTTATGTAGTGAAGGAATCATATTTTTAAACAAAAAAATATTATAATAAAGCTCTACTTCTGTATGGAGCACTGTCTTCTTAAAAATAAAAACAAAAATACTAAGGAATTCCGTATTATGCACCCAATGTGTTCTTTTCTATTTTCTGCATACCTGCGCTCTTATATATATATCTCAAAATATATATATATATGTGTGTGTGTATATATATACGTGTGTTTAAACTTGCGTTTGTATGTGCCTTTTTATATATATATATATATATATATATATATATATATATATATATATGTGTGTGTGTGTGTGTGTGTTTGTATATGTTTATATATGTATGTGTGTTTCTGTATATATATATATGTATGTATGTATATGTATGTGCGTGTATATATATCTCCATACTTACACACACTTATATATATATACAAACATATATACATAGATATCCCCACATACATACACATAAACATACACACACACACATATATATATTGGGTTTGTTTTCTTTTTTATGTTGCTGTGTGGGTTGATATATACAGAAGCAAGCATAAATATATCAACCCACACAGCAACATAAATTAATTGATTTAAAATATGTTTTTTTTCACTACACAGTTCTAACCATGTTTCAAAATTGGAAGCTAAAAGCTTTGAATTTAATTTTGTAATTAAATTAAAGACAGTTCCATTTCATCCTTAATTTATAATATTAAAGCTCTGGAAATTTACATTGAGCACTATTTTGTAAAAATAAAAATATCTCTAAGAACATCGGATTATATATTTTACTGTTCTTTCTTTTTATTTATATATACATTATATACATATGTGTGTGTGTGTGTGTGTGTGTGTATATATGTTTGTAGGTAGGATCTTCTGTGTAGTGAAGAATGTGTACACATGTCTGTATGTAGTTTTTATTTTCCTTCACCTACTGTTTTATTTTTGTACTTGTGCATGTGTACTAGTGTGTATATAGGTATATATGAAATATATTTTTTTATATATATTTGTGTATTTGGAGTTTTCTTTTTATATTAGATGGTGTTATTTTTATGCGTATATATCTATTTTTCTATCCATGTCTATCTGTTTTAATGTCTTTTCTTTCCCATATGTTTGGTTTTCTGTTCTGCACATGTTGATTGTTATTTGCCCGTATAAGTTATATTTTAATAATTGGTTAGAATTTGTTCAATAACACTTTCAAACTTGAATATTTCTTGGTTGGTGTATCGGAGTGTCTTTGTCAATGTATCAATGTTTATGTACGTGTCTGTATCGGTGTCTGTGTGTATGGTCACTTGTGTGTACCTTTCATTGTGTATGTATGTGTTTTTTTTTTAAGGGTCACGGGGATATTTCCCATCTTGTCGCCTTTTTGTGTGTGCATATATATCTAAATATGTCTGCGTGTTTATGTATTATAATCTGATTGTGTATGTATTTGTCTTTTGCAAGATGTCATCCTCCCCTGCCTCTTTTTACGATTCAAATGTATTTATGTTATGAAGTTTGGAGCAACTTTTGATCTTAACGTTTATTCCAACTTAATTTCAATGAAAACAAAATAAATAGAATAACATATTTTTTCTTTTTTCCTCAGTAATTTTATAATTTTAAACTTAATATAGATTAAATTTAAATTTTAAAATGGGTAACTTTTAATTTCAAATTTTATCGTATAATTTTAAATTTTAATATTTATTAGAACAAATTCTATTTTAGTCTAACCCCAACATTATAGCATTAAATAATTATTATAACCTTAGTTCATTGTCAAGTTTTTTGAATTCTCACATACTTCTATTTTGATTGGTCATTCCAGCTTATGTAACAGTGTTTCCCCTTAATGAGGGGTTTTTGATTGTTTTATTCTACATCATCACTTGATAAGACACCAGAAGTGTTGAAACAAAATGGCTATTGTTGTAGTGATTTTATAGCATATTTATGTTATAATTTTCAAATAAATAATTTATATATATATATATATATATATATATATATATATATATATATATATTAGGTTGGTGCAAAAATAATGACGTAATAATGTCGTTTTTTGACGTATTTTTTAACATCAAAAAACAACATTATTACGTCATTATTTTTGCACCAATCTAATATATATATATATATATATATATATATATGGATAGTGGCTCAGAATAAGACATCATAGAGCCAAGTTCGATATATTCCCTTATGTGAATATTATTATTGGGAAAGGAATGAAACTATCTCTTTTCCCCCCGAGCAATGGGTAAATAGCAGGACCAAGTAGGTCCCGTAGCCTTGGTTGGCAGCCAGTTTAGGAGGAAGAAAACACTGAAATCAAACCAGCCTGGCGAATGTTAGCCTTCATTAGGCTATCTTGCTGAAGACACACCACTGCTGTTGTAGTAGTACATGGCACGGTTTTCGACACTTTCCAATGGTGCACAATTTCATGCACATGAATCTACACGACTTATATGTTTAATATATATTTCTGACTGACTGATATGTATACATATATTTTTGTACAAGTTGAGAGGAATTTACATTACCTTTGAGGGTGCTGAAAAGACAAAATGACCTTGAGCATTCAAATTCTTTTTTCTCATCATGTTATTCTTGAAGAAATGTTTGAATCATCTGCGGAATATGCCAAGTATATGTTGACAGGGATGGTAAACAAGTCGTGATAATTTGAAATTGTTGTAGCATACTGATAGACAATAATGGGTATGTCCCCATTCACATAAATACAATAGTAAACACTGTATGTTGGTCTGCAGTTGGAGATTCGTCTCTAGCTGTTCTGATTAAACTCTCTGCCTCCGGGAAGTGTGGATCCCCAGACAAGGCTATGTTGAAGGGCAGAGTCTTGTATCAGGAAACAGCTATCTGACCCCATTTTATATGTGGTCTAGAGGGAATTTTTAGCTGAGCCTACAGGCTTGGATACCCCACATTAAATTCGGCCTTGTGCTACATCTGACCACATGGGGCAGTTGGTAGATATCCTAGAGCAAGAAATTCATTGTGGAATTCACTTGACCCACTTCTAGCAGTTGGCTACTTCTACTTCATGCTGCTGGTGAATCTTATATATGTTGTTCTTGTCCTAAGTATCAGTATCCTCTTCTTCTCCCCCCAGCTATGGATAAATAGCATGACAGACCGGGTTCTATAGAATTGGATGTAACAGGTCTACTGCAGAAAGAAATGGCAACCTACTTTGGGAAAAAATCTGCCTCATCAGTCATATATCAAAAGATACATGATTGCCTAACCATGTATCATGCATGGCACATATCTGACTGAATTTTTCTCAGCACTTTGTTAGTAGGTTAAGAATATATATATATATATATATATATTACACAGAAAAAATCCAAAATTACCTCATGTGGGTATAGCCTATTTCAGCAGGCACAACCTTTTATTTATAAGGTAGTGGCAGGAGATGTTAAATCTTCTTTCTTACCTTCCTTCCATACTTTCTTTTATTCATTTTCTTTCTGAAACCAAGTAGTGTCTTTTCATACAGTCAAAATGGAATAGTCCATTATTTATAAGGTATTGGCAGGAGGCATAAAACACTTCCGTCTTCCCTTCTTTCATCCATACACATTGATTTCCTACAAAATCAAAAGAGAATAGTCCCTTATTTATAAGGTTTATAGCAGGAGACGTGAAACTTCTGTTTTTCCTTCTTCCTCTCTAGTCAAATCCCCGTCTTACAAACATTTCTCTTAATAATAATTGAAGAAATTGTAGGATATCATATGGATTAATATCATGAAAGAGTTCTTTCATGTCGGTTGTTTTTGTTTAGCGACATATCAATCTCCATCGGTTATTTCATGCTGAAATCTAAATATTTTGAATGCAATTGCATTCCTTCAACAACAAATAAAGTATGTTGCTGGTCATTTTACTACAAACAGGTATTGTTGGTAATTTTACTATAAAAATGAATTTTTATAATTTCATAGTGTTTTGTTTTTGTTTGAGGTTCACTATTTGTCCATAGCTGGGATTCTTACATGTGCTACCACCCGGGGTCAGAGTGGGGACCTGGGAACAATAGCAATTAAGAGGTGCTTCCATGTTTCTCAAAACCTTCAATCCTTATCATCATAACCAGGGCTAAATTGATTCATTTTCTATGGCTTATCAATCCATTGCAGGTTATTTAAGCCAAAAAAAATTTTTAGATTGTAAGAATTTTTGTTTTCTTTGGAGATAATAATGGTTTAGTCATACAAGTCTTATTAATTAATAGTTGGAGAGTGAAAAGCTTTCATAACTTTTCCCAAGGGTATTTGCACATAAGTGAATATGACAAACCCAAGGGGAATTGGAATTTGATCCATGATTACCAATTGCCAGCCATTATCTATTACACCACCTGCACATCCAAGCTTACAGCACCTGGTATTCCCAAACAGTCACTCATCTAGGTACTGACCAGGATTGACATTGCTTAACTTTGGTGGTTGTACAGTAACCAGTGTTTCAATGTGCTGTGTGGTGCTTTAACATGTCATTGTATTTTTTTTAGTGGCATATCAACACCTCTAAGGGTTATTTAAACCCAAAATTTAAATATTTTGTATTCAATTTAATTTGTTTTTTTAGAAATTACTGTAATTTCTTGAAAATAATATGCACCTATAAATAATATGCACCCCAACAAATAATCCAGAAATTAAGAAATATATATATATCCCTATGTATAATACGCATCTAGAAATTGTCAAAAAAAAAAAAAAAATAATAAGCCATTTTGTCGACCTTGACATTAAGAATAAAAGTGAAACTAAGCGGCTAAAATAATGTTGAAAATTACCATCGCGGTTTTCCCGATAAATATTTAACATTTTATTTTACTGCCAAAATGGGATTCCGTCAGTGAGGATGTTATAAAGAGAGGTTTCAAGAAGTGTTGTCTCACGGCAGCCATAGATGGCTCTGAAGATGACGTCCTTTGAAGAGGCCCAAGATAATTTTGAACAGGACGAAGATAATATAGTGAATAATAATTTGTTTAATGACAATTTAGATATTGATTCTATAATAGAAAGTGGTGATAATGATGAAAATTAAAATATCAATAAATTTTAAATTTGATATCCTCTTTTCTTCAAAATTAGCCTTTTTATAGATTTTTTTTTCACCAAATAAAAAATGTGGTTACTGATAAACAAATTGACAAAAAATGTTATTATTGTTGGATTTAAAATGAAAGTTGGGAAAATATCTTATTTTAGAACATCATCAAGTACGTATTTATTATTATAAATCAATAACGAAAAAAATATTTTTGTTTAAACCCACTAATAATATGCACCCCTAATATCACCTGTAATTTACAGTAAAAAAAAATGTTTATTATTTTCAAGAAATTACAGTATAATGGTTCTAGTGACAAGTCTTATTAATTAACCCACAGCTTGAGGGAGAAGAGGTGGATTCATACCAAGTGTATTTGCATGTAATTAAGTATAACAAACCTAACTGGAATTAGAACTCAGCTCTCTGATTAAAAATTTAGAGCCATTATCCATTACACTACCCACACACCCAAGCTTACAGCATTTGGTATTTGCAAGTGGTCACCTATCTAGGTACTGACCAGGCTTGATATTGCTTAACTTTGGTGATCATACGAGAACCAGTATTTCCACTCAAAGAGCAAGTTCAATACTTGGGCATAGCAGAGGTGAACAGAAACTTGGAGAGTTGAGTAATTAAAGGGAATTAACTGAAACTGAGATATCCAAAAAGGCATGGCATGTGGAACTAGAACAATCTACCCGCATGAACGAAAAGGGTTCACATCGAAATTCTGATGTTTATCACCTGAAGAACGTTGGAGTGTACAACAGCTGAAATGTGAATATGGCAATAAAGATGAGGACAACAGTTTGAATAATGTAAATAGAAACAAAAGGCTTGTAAAATATTTAAAAATAGAAGAATGGACCATTCTGACAAGCTCAATAAATCAAAATAGATTATTCTACCCATCAACTCTATCGCAATTACAATTGAAAAGAATTTATCTAAGCTTAAGGTGAAATATGTTACAACTACTTTTAAAACAATAAAAATCTATGAAACAAAATAATAAACTTGAAGGAAGGATTTACTCTATCATCTGTAATGATTGGCACAAATAATACATAGGAGAAACCTCAAGGAATTTGTTGGCACTCCTACATTTAAAAAAAAAAACAACTGGAAGAAAAAGCTTAATCTGCCTTATTGTAAGGTTGATTCAGGATATAAAAAAGTCTCAAAGCAAAAAAAAAAAAAAATCTTCCACAGCCCAGATGACTAGGTTGGTTGGATTTTATGGCATATCAACCACTGTGGGTCATTTAATGCCAAATTAAGGTGTGTATATATATATATATATATATATATATATATATATATACACCTATACATATATTAAATATACAGTACTACTAAACATATAGCTGGCAACATTATTGTTTCAAAAGCATATAGCTGGCAACATTATTCTTTCCAAAAAACGTATAGCTTGCAACATTATTTTTTCCCAAAAACATATTTGTTTCAAAAATGTATAGCTAGCAACATTATTTTTCCGAAAACATTATCTGAGGCCAGATGACTAGGATCAAAGTGTAATATCTGTTCCAGTGGCCGACAGCCAGACCACAACTCCAGTAATCTGCAGCATTTCCAGCAAGCCAACCAGCTGTCATCATTTCCAGTGAGCCATCGACCACAGCTCCAGCAATTTTCAATAGATCTCCAGCTATCCTTGCCATGGCCAATGA
>OZ010603.1:61234784-61244784 GCA_963932145.1 Acanthosepion lycidas | reverse complement strand
AGAATTTCTGCTAATAAAGTGTATAATATTAAAATTGAGTGATAAGTATTAATTCAGTTATAATAAGGTTCAATTTTTAGCAAATGCCTATCCAAGAGTATTGTAATTTCATTTAGTTTCTAATTCTTTATTTAAATACTAAAATTTTTTACCATAAATTCTAAAAAAGTGTTGTGGTTACCCTCTTTACTATCATCAATTGACTGATTTGTTCATGATAAGTAGTCCTTGGTAATTTTCTAGGGGAAAGCATAATACTAGTGCAGTGACCTGTCTAGCCGAGTAATGAGTACTACTATCATGACTGACTCTATCAAATTAGAGGTTTATATCTTAAACCTCACATGACAATGAAAAATTTAAAGATTTTATTTTTCCTTTACTTATTTTCATTTTTTAAAGCTCTATTCAAATAAGTGGTTGAATCTAGCAATGCAAGAGGAATATTTGTTCTTCCTTTTCATTAGATTTTGGCCAGCAGTGTGTGTGTGTGTGTGTGTATATATTATATATATATATATATATATATATATATATATATATATATATATATATATAAGGATATTAAACAAAAACATGTAAAAATTGTTACACAATTGCGAATGTGTTTCAACGCATAACAATATGTCTCCTCGGGCGATTGTAAATTACTACTGATGAAACAATTTGGTTTCAAAAGCAAAATACATTATCTTTTTTTTTTTTTTTTTTTTTTTTTTTTTTAAAAATATAAGACATGAGGGCTATACCCTGATTAACTAATCGAATATGACCTATGCTAACTTCAAACTATGCTAAAATGAAAAAAAATTGAAATTATTATCTTAGAAATGTGTCATGACCAGGAATTGGCATCTAACAGCAGCCTGGCATTAACTTAAAGACTGGTACAGATGGTTACATAGAATGTACACATGCCAGACAATCAACTTTCATAAGAAATAAAATATATTTGTTGATTTTGGGGAATATACACTTGAAGTGCTGATTCAGTTTTATGGTGGAGTAATGGATAGCAGCTTAGATTGAGGAATCAGAGAGAGCCAAGTTCAAATTCCAGTCAAATCCATTACATTCACTTATGTGCTAATACCCTTGGGAAAGAGCATGAATCCTTTTCTTCTTCCTCCAGCTTTGAGTAAATATCAGGACAGATCGGGTTTTATAGCCTTGGATGGTATCTCATCTGCTGCAGAAAGAAATGCCAACCTATTGTGGGAAAAAATCTGCCTTGTCAGTCATATATCAAAAGATACATGATCACTTAAGTGTGTATCGCACATGGCATATAACTGACTGACTGAACATGTATGCGTAAATGTATTCACATTTTTGTATCATTTATGTAATTTTCTTGCATACAACAGTTACAATTTTAAATTATTAATAATTTTTATTCTTATCTATGTATATATATTTTTAAATTGTTCTTTAAAATTTAATCTTTATTTATCTCTTGATTTATTTATTTAATTAATTTTTATATTACTTAAAATTCTTTATTTTTATTTTAACTTACTTTATTTTATTAATGTTGAATATAATTATTATTATTATTAATTTGAAATTGTGATGAATTTTTTGTTGTCTGAAATGACCTGACTATTAGACATATTACTGTATCTTTTTTAATTGTGATCACCCCCCCTTACCCTGAATAGTGATTTTCAAAGCATTGATTAGATGTGGCGCAAGGCTGAAAGTAGGGGGCACCCAATGAGGATCAAACTCACTACTCAGTCGTAAGTGTTCTAGCAAACAAGCTTTCTAACCATTACACTGCCTCAAGGTGCCCAACACTTACTCTGTATATTAACTTCTTCAGCCCTTTAAGGAAAAATTTATTTGTATGTCAACCTATTGGCTTATATTTAATTCTTCTTTCTTTTGTTTCTTTTCTTCACTCTCTCCTTCTCTCTCTCCTCCACCCTCTCCTTCTCTTGCCCCCAAACTTAAAAAAAAAATTTATATTGAAATTTTTCTTTTTCTTTCTTCCTCTTTTAATATAAAATTTTTTCTTTTTCTTCCTTCTTTTTGTCTGGACAAATTGACTTCATTTAAAACAAAAAATATCTATTGGTCTGAATATTTTAATATATTATAACTGAAATGAATTTTTAAGATTGCCGTTACTTATTATTATTATTATATTGCTCTGTTACTTACATTGAGCTCTCCTTGGATTAATGTCCTCCTTGGAATTATTCCTACCAATTACCAACTGGTATTTTATATATATATATATATATATATATATATATATATATATATATAAAGTGAAAATTGAAGTCAACACTTAGAGGTGACAGACTGTTTCATGTTAGGCACAATCGTCAGGCCATGAGTGTTGTTTTTTTTCTCGGCTATTTATATATACATGTCAGTGGTGCATTGTGGGTACTCTATTTTGGTGGTTATTTTGCTGGAAGTCGTTTGTTATTTTATTTTATTTGCGTTAGATTATTTTGCTTGTTTTTATTTATTTTTTATTTCTTATCTTATATATTTATTTATTTTTATTTTAATCAGTGTCTTATTAACGTAGTAAAAATTTGTTTGTATTGCGTATTTAATAGTTTTGTTTAGGTTTGAGAAGATAAAACTATTTATTCAATTTTGGGGTTGATTGCTGTAGTTTATTCTAACTATTATTTTGGCGGGAGCAGTTTTTAATTTGTTTATTACTTGATTTATTTATTTGAATTGATTATCTTTACTTGCTCTTTTTCTAACGGTTAATTTATCGGAATCGGTTTATTAATTTGTTTATTTATTTAGATTAATTTATTTTACTTATTTTTTTTATTATTTATTTATTATACTGTATGTTTTTATTTATTCTTTTCATTTTTTAAGTAACAAAGTATTTTTTTATCGTTATATAACAATTATAGCTATGATTTTTGTCCGATTTTTCGTTTAATTTTTATAGTCTAACTAATATTTTAGTCATAATGGTTTGTTAATTTGTTTATTATTTATTTATTTATTTGGGTTCATTGATTTTATTTATTCTATTTCGTCTATTCTAACAGGTGTGATTTGGTAATTTGTTTAATTTATTTTAATTATCTTATTGTCATTTTGTTTATTTATTTATCATTTATTTATTTTATTTTTTTAATAGTTTTTGATTTTTAAGTAACATAGTAAAAATTTGTTTTCATGTCTGCATTTTGAGATGAGCTTGGATCGTTTATTTAATAATTTATTTTAGTCTGGGAAGGTAATGATAGCTATTTTTTCCTCCAAGCAAAGTTTGCAAGTTTTGGATAGGTTGTTGTAGGCTGATGATCTTTTCCTTATTTTCCAAGATATTTTTGGTGTTATGTGTGTTTCGTTTTTAATTTCTCGAATATATTTAGAAAGCATTGTGATATTTGCATATTTACTATTTGTGAAAGATGTTTTGTGTGCATAATTTCTTTGTTTCCAGGGTCTTTCAGTTACTTCTATGTATACTTTTTCTTCATTATCTGGTGATTTTATTGCGGCTTGGTATATTATGTTGTTTTGTAAGCAATTACTGTTTAAGGGACATTTGTTTTTATTCTACAGTTACATATGGGTTTAATTTGTTTGTGTGGTTTGTTGATAGTACAAATTATAAAAAAGCACAACAGGAAAACTATGTTCTCGGTGCAATTGTAGCTGATTTTTACTGTATTTTTGTTAAATATTTTGTGTAGGGTGCTTGATTCCGAGAAGTGTTTGTGTAAGAGCAAACAAATTAAAAACTGCTCCTGCCAAAATAATAGAATACACTACAGCAATCAACCCCAAAATTGAATAAATAGCTTTAATTATCTTCCTAAACCAAAAAAAAAAAAAAAAAAAAAAAATTAAATAAGTGATATAAATTTTTACCATGTTAATAAAACACCGATTAAAATAAAAATAAATAAATATATAAGATAAGAAATAAAAAATAAATAAAAACAATATTTACATTATTTGGACTATTGTCCTCATCTCTGTCGCCATATTTATCACAACGTTTCGGCCGTTGTATGCTCCGGCCTTCTTCAGGTGGTTGGAATTTCGAACTGAACCCTTTATTTCGACTGTTCTAGTTCCACGTGCCATGTTTGATGGATGTCAGTTATTAGTTATCTCCTGCTCTGAAAGTTCTCCACTGTCTTAACCGGGTATTGAACTCACACTATTTGGGTCTGTCACTGGATCCAACCAACACCTTTATCCACTGTGCCATGTGTCCTTGAGGACATCTGGGTATGAATTTCTGGGTATTATAAACCTAATGTCACAGCAACCATTTTTACCAGTGCTCATATTGCAATTTTGCTGTTATCATTGCATGTTTTACCAGAGCTCATATTGCAACTTTGTTATCATTGCTTTTCTCTGGCACTCCTTATTACTGGTTCCCATATTGTATTCATTTCTATGCTTGGTCGGCTCAGGAGATTTTTGTGGCCTAGCATATGTGCTGATTCCTTAAGTTTATGAATTTTCCAATGGACAGTACCTCAATTTCAACTCCCACCATCCATACAGCGTAAAGAAAGGGATCGTCCGTTGCTTACAACACCGAGCAAATGACATAAGTGGCGACCCAGAGACGTTAGATAAAGAATTGGTCAGTATAAGTAGTACCCTACAACGTAACAGCTACACTGGGTACATGGCAGCAGCCCCCCAAAACTGGGATAGGCAGGTACAAGAGGAGGAGTAGGAGGACAACAACACTCAGAAAACAGTCTGCCTGCCTTATGTGAATGGGTTATCAGAGAAAATACAAAGGATCTGCGGTTCATATAACATCAAGACAACCTTCAAAAGCTTGACAACACTTCGCAGATATCTCTCTCGAGTGAGACCCCACCCCATAGAGGAGAACATGACTAAAGACTGTGTGTACGCTATCCCGTGCAGCTGCGGAAAGAAATATAAAGGAGAGACAGACCGCCCCCTCAAGGTAAGGCTTCAAGAACACCAGAAAGCTGTAACGTGAGGGGAAGTAGAAAAATCAGGCATGGCTGACCAATATGAGCTCTGGTAAAACATGTGGATCCAGTGACAGACCCAAAGAGTGTGAGTTCAATACCCGGTTAAGGTTAAGAGGGAAAATTAGCAGGAGATAACTGACATCCATCAAACATGGCACGTGGAACTAGAACAGTCTACCCCAGTGATCGAAATAAAGGGTTCAGTTTGAAATTCCAACCACCTGAAGAAGGCCGGAGCGTACAATGGCCGAAACGTTGTGATAAATATGGCGGACATATGATAAAGATGAGGACAATAGTTTGAATAATGTAAATACTGTACATAATACCTCAGAAATATAGTCAAATAAAAACATCTCAGAAATATGCCTGAGCAGGAGTCTGCAAAAGGAATTGTCTTGGCACCATGACAGAAGGTGGGTTTGGAAACAAGTTACCAGCTGTTGCTCATGACACATTTCTTAAAACATAAGAAAAATTAAAGAAAAAATTTAAATTCATCATCTGAAGTTCATTTTTTACAATCTACCAATTAACCACTCTAAGTTATGAATTTAAGTTTTTAAAAATCATATTGTATGAGCACATTTTGTTTTGGCTTCCATAGGGGGGGGGAGATCAACTTACAATGAATGTACATAACAGACTGAACTTCACTATTAAATTTTATACAATTTAATTTTTATTATAATGTTTGCAATTTGGAGTGCTTAAATGTAATCATAAGAAAAAATTTTGAAAGAAAATAATTTTTTCCGGGCAATTTTTCCTAGATAAAGTCATAGATATTAAAACGATTACTTGGTTACTTATTTAGGGTATCATTTTATTTACAATTATTACCTCATGATGCAAAAAATAGTGCATTCTTTGAACAAAATAGTAGTAAATAATCAAGGGTGCTTTTTATAGTCATCTGTCAATTATATTATTACCAACTAACATTGTTGTCCTGGGTATGAGGATAAACTACATCCACGTCCTGGGTAAGACGATAAACTACATCCAACAGCAAGGCCTTTGATCAGGAGGCTTTGAGGAGCATAGAACCATTTCTTAATTGTTGGTGTTCCCAGGTCCACCCTGACCTGGGGTGGTAGCACTTGTTAGGGTCCCAGCTATAGGCAAATAGTTAACATCCAAACTTGTGTAAAAATAGGTTTTACCAGAAATACTTTGTAATAAAAAAAAATTATTACCAGCAATACTTAAAAAAAAAAAAAAATAATACTAGCAATAGAAACACTTATACATTCTTCGAAAAAAAATATGACCAGCTATAGATTTCTTCAAGGAAAAATATTCCCAGAAACAGATTTTTGATGAAAAACATTACCAGCAATAAAAATTTTGTCGGCATTAAATAACCCATTGAGGTTGATATGCCATAAAACAAACCAACACTGTGTATTACATTTATATAAGTAATGAAGTAATCATTCTAAGTAACCCCTTTTTATAACCATCTGTCACTTATATTATTACCAACTAAGATTATTACATTTATATAAGTAATGAAGTAATCATTCTAAGTAACCCTTTTTATAACCATCTGTCACTTATATTATTACCAACTAAGATTATTACATTTATATAAGTAATGAAGTAATCATTCTAAGTAACCCTTTTTATAACCATCTGTCACTTATATTATTACCAACTAAGATTATTACATTTATATAAGTAATGAAGTAATCATTCTAAGTAACCCTTTTTATAACCATCTGTCACTTATATTATTACCAACTAAGATTATTACATTTATATAAGTAATGAAGTAATCATTCTAAGTAACCCTTTTTATAACCATCTGTCACTTATATTATTACCAACTAAGATTATTACATTTATATAAGTAATGAAGTAATCATTTTAAGTAACCCTTTTTCTAAACGTTATTATTGCTAAATATATTATTAAACTAAAAGTGTTTTCACATTTAGATAAGTAATAAAGTAATCGTTTTACATAACATGATTCATGGAAATAAGTGCTGCATAATTTATTGTCTTAAATTCAGTGAAAAGACAGATCCTTGTCATTAGCCTCTTTTTATTTCTATTCTGTGTACTTAATTCATTTTCTAAAGTGTAAAAAGCTGTTACACACATTGTCAGTATTGACAGGGGAAGTCAGTTTTAATATGTGTGTGTGTGTGTGTGTTGGTCTGTCGAAAGCAGTTTTAGTTTTAGTAACCTTTACAAGTGCAAGTGTGTGTGACAGAGGGAGAAAATAGGAAGACATTCCATTCATACCAATGGTGGCAAGGGACAGGTTGACTGATTTATTGAAGCAAATAAATAGTGGGTGGGGTGAAGAGCTGGGTGTGTAGAAACAGAGAGAGAGAGAGAGCAAAAAAGAATGGAAGAGACAAAAATAATTCTTGGAAGAAGAGAGAGATAAGGAAGTAGGCATTAAAAAGACAGAGAGGTATGTAGGAGATGAATGACGAAAGAGTAAAAAAATATGAAAAGAGAGAATATTTTTCTTTTCTAATGAGAGGAAGTAGGAAGAAAGGAATGAAAAGAGGGTGAGGTCAGAGGGGTAGGGAGGGGTATGAATAGTTTTACAAAACAAAATAGATAAAGTGGAATGTTATGTGTGGAAGGAAGGGGGGAGAAAAATAGGAGACTTGGTGGGTAAATTAGAAAAAACGTTTTTGAGGTTAAAAATTAAATAAAGAAAGAAAGAAAAAAAAGGAAAAACAGAAATATGAAAGATAAAAACATGAAAAGGTAAAAGAAAGAAAAAAGAAGAAGCTAGAAAGAAAAGAAGAGAAAAGTGAAGAAAAGAAGAAAGGAAAAGACAAGGGAAGAAGATGGATAAAAGGTGATGAAGAAAAGAACACAGAGAAGAAAGGAGATGTTGAAGAGACAGAAAAGAGAAGAAAGGAGACAGAAAAGAAAAGGAAACAAAGGAGGCATTGAAGAGAAGGAAGGAGATGTTGAAGAAAAGAAAGAAGATGGGAAGAGATGGAAAAGAGAAGAAAAGAGATGTATAACAAAGAGGACAGAAAAGAGATGAAAAGAGAAGAAAGATGAGAAAATCCCAAGATAGTGAGAAAGGAAGAAGAGAAGATGGGAAGTGACGGAAAAGAGAAGAAAAGAGATGTATAGGAAAGGGGACAGAAAAGAGATGAAAGGAGACAGTGAAAAGAAAAAGGAAGGAAAAGAGAAGAAAGAAGAGAAAATCCCAAGATAGTGAGAAAGGAAGAAGAGAAGAAAAAAAAAGAAGAACAAAATAGGATGCAACTATAAAATATTATGTCAGAGAAAAAATAAAAAGATAAACTACAAAAATGGAACAGTTTAGAATTCTCAGAACAAATCCAGTACAAGAAAATATGAAATATAAAGATTTGGTTTGAAAGATGGATGGATTGAAATGATGAGAAATCCAGTGGCATAGAAAGAAAGAAGAAGGAAAACAAAACTTTGGAAGCATGTGGGATTTGAACCCAAAATCATTGGATTGACCAATCTTATTACATGCACAAAGGTTTAACACATGCATATATTTTGATAAAGTACAAGTACCTAATCATGCAGGACAGTGAATAAAAAATAAATGTAAATTTTAAATTTGTTTACAGACATTTAATAAGAATTCAATATGAATTATCACAGCAACTTAATAAATAATAAAGGGTCATCCAGATTGTCTAAAAAATTTAATCACAAATAAGTTTTACTGTCTAAAATAAATTTCTCACAAAAAAATTAATAATTTTTAAAAAGAATCAATAAGTGCTTTATTTTTGTTAGAAGAAAACAGTAAAAGAGTAAAAGTGCAATAACTCAGTAAAAACATATCCCATGATTTTGTTTTTAATGAGATATAAGCAATTTCAGCAAAATTTACAATAAATTTTAAAAATATTAGGTAGTTCAAAGCTAAATAATACTGATATTCAATTTGATCATTTTATAAGGTATGATATTCAACTGTTACAAAGCATTAAAATAAAAATAAGACTAAAAAATAATTAAAATCGTCATAAGCATGAGAACAACTGTAAATATGTATTTTTTGCATGGGTTGATTTTTTTTTTTCATTTATTTATTAGAAAATCATGTTAAAAGTGGAAAAAAAATATAATAATCATGCCAGGTAAAAATACTTTTAAACTGTTTTTATACACTTCTACTTATAAAACTTGCATCTTGCTTGGCTCCAAAGAGGAATACATGAGAAAAATTTGTTCAAAATATTTTAAATGCCACATGTAAGTTAAATTATCTCAAAGAAAAATATTAGTAAATTAAAATAAATACAATTTTTCGTGGAAATTAAATTTTAGGTTTTTTAATATAAACTTTTGTGTGAAAAAGCTTTTTTCAGGCAACTTCAAATAAAAGTTTATTTTTTTAAGTAAATAGAAATGAAAATCTGTTTTGAAAGCTATAAAATTTTAAAAAATACATGAATTTCATAGAAACAAATTTAAGTTTCATAAAAGGAGTGTTTAGTTTTTTAAGTCTCAGTAATTGAAAAAAAAAAGATTTATTTTTGCTTAAGTAGTATGCTATGTAAACAAAAATAAAACTTTTCAATAACTGAGACTAAAACTGATTTTATAGATTAAAACAATTATTAAAAAGAAATTGCTGTAATGTAACTGTCTCACCACAAGGACAATTTGTGACACAATGCCAATTTCTTATGTGAACAAATCAAATATGACATTGGCAGGAATTCAATACCTTTATTTTTTTTCTTTTTCATAAATTAAAAAAATAATAAAAATTGTCTTGAAATTAATTAAAAGAGAACCTGTCAAAACAAGAACATGAATTCAGTTTGTGTTTATATTAAAAAATTTTGATGTAATTATTATATTAATAATTTATAATATTAAATGGGTGAAGTAAGAATGTTCAAAAAGAAATTAAAAATATTTTTTTTATTTTAAACTAAAACAGACTTTAAACTAGTAAACTTCATGGAAAGTTTGAGAACTGAGTAGAAACTTGCACATTTGTTTTTTATTAAAAAAGTAAAATAAATTTACATCATACTTAACTTAGGT
>OZ010603.1:61184784-61229784 GCA_963932145.1 Acanthosepion lycidas | reverse complement strand
AAAAATCAGATCGACTATATACTTATCAAGAGATTTCTGAATGCATTTCTACACTGCAAAAATTGTCTAAGTGCCAACTGTGGAAGTGATCACCTTCAAGTGATATGTGAACTTAGAGTGAAACTATGGAAATTGAAGAGCGCCAAGGAAACATCCAAATTGCAATACAACAGATTCTTGAATGATCTGAATTTGAAGGAGACGTAAATGGACAGTGTGAAAAGCAGAACAATGGACAAAATGAAAATCAAAGTGGGGCACATTAAAAGAAAATTTAATCACATAAGCAATTCAGATCATCCCAAAGGAAAATAGAGAAAGAAAAAAAAATGAATGGATGCAGATGAAATTTGTGACATGATGGAAAGGAGACAAAGAATAATGCCAAGACATGGAATAGAACATAAGACACTACATTAAGAAATAAGGAACAAATGCAGGCAGGCTAAAGAGGAATGGCTCAATGAAAAATGTGCAGAAATAGAAAGAATAAGCAAATATGCATAAAAAAAATAAGAGAACTAACATTGTGACATAAATCATGCTTATCAACAAAATCCAAGGATGGAACGATGATATTAAAGAAAGAAAAAATACTTCAGAGATGCAATGAATATATTAGAGATCTCTTCCACTACACGAAAGAACCATCAACAATACACAGAAATATTGATGACCAGAAATTTTAGAAGTGGAATCTTCACTGGCCAAATTGAACAGAAACAAAATGGCAGGGCCAGACGAAATTGTAATAACGATGCTGGCAGGCTTAGAGGATTTTGGCATAGACAAAATTACAGAAATAATAAATGAAGTCTACAACAGTGGTGGTATACCAGAGGACCTAAGTTGATCTATTTTTATAGGACTGTCTAAAAAACCAGGTGCAAATGAATGTGAGCTTGATCTGACAATCAGCCAAATGAGCCATATAATAAAACTGTTGATGCGAATTCTGATGAATAGAAAACTGAGCATAATAAGATTGGAAATAGGGCAAGAACAGTGTGGGTTTGTCAAAGACACTAGAACAAGGAACAAGATATTTATACTCAGAATGTTATCAGAAAGAGCAAGAGATATGCAGGAGGACATATTCATGTTTTATTGATTATGCAAAATTGTTCAATAAAATATGCCACAAAAATCTATTGGTACTACTCAGCAACCATGACATATTTGGGAAGGATATTAGAATAATTGAGAACCTATAATTGCAGCAAATCACCTGCATATGGATAGAAAATAAGTTCAGCAGATATACAAAAATAAAAAGGGTTCTAAGACAAGGATGTGTCTATTATTTACATTACTCGGACTATTGTCCTCATCTTTGTCGCCATATTTATCACAACGTTTCGGCCATTGTACGCTCCGGCCTTCTTCAGGTGGTTGGAATGTCGAACTGAACCCTTTATTTCGCTCACTGAGGCAGACTGTTCTAGTTCCATGTTTGGTTAGATCCAGTGACAAGACCCAAAGTGTGTGAGTTCAATACCCGGTTAAGGCAGTGGAGAACTTTCAGTGGGAAAATTGATAGCTGACATCCATCAAACATGGCACGTGGAACTAGAACAGTCTACCCCAGTGAGCGAAATAAAGGGTTCAGTTCGACATTCCAACCACCTGAAGAAGGTCGGAGCGTACAACGGCCGAAACGTTGTGATAAATATGGCGACAAAGATGAGGACAATAGTCCGAGTAATGTATATAATGTACATAATACCTTATCTCAGAAATATAGACAGACTCTGAAGGATGTGTCTTCTCACTGGACTTATTCAACCTATATAGCGAGGCAATTCTGAGAGAATTAGAAGTCCTACCACAATTAATTATTGGTGGCCATAATCTTAATTATATAAGATATGCAGATGTCACAGTGTTGATAGTTGACACGGAAAGAAAACTACAAAAACTTCTATACAAGGCAGTGAAGGAAAGTGAGAAGAAATGATTAATCTTTAAGCCCTGCGTTCCTGGACAATTTTAACCCTGCTGCTTGAGCTCCTGAGTCAAAATTCACAAATAATTGGTATGTAATTTGTCATGGTAGATATAAAAATAGTTACAAGTGTTTACCCACAGTTCAACTGGTAGCTGGGCATTAAGTCATTTTTCTTTAACCCCCCCCCCCCCAAAAGTGATGGTTAGGGCTCAAAAGGGTTAAGCATCAACTACAGGAAAACGGAATGCATTGTTGTTATCAAAAGGATGAGAACCAAATGCAAATTACAAATCGGAGACATGAAAATCAAACAAGTACAAAAATTTAAATATCTGAGAAATGTTTTAATGGAGGATGGAAAGTGCAACATTGAAATCTAAAGGTGCATTGAGATAGCCACAGATGCCTTCCAAAAGTTAAGTAGAGTATTAAGAAACAGAAAAACTTTGCTAAAACAAAGAAAAGAGTACTGAATTGTTATGGGATATCTGTCCTCCTATATGGCCGTGAATACTAGACAATCTCCTCAAAGATGAAGAAGAGACTTGAAGCAACAGAAATGTGGTTTTACAGAAGGATACTGAGGATGCCGTGGACTGAACATGTGTGCAACAAAGAAGTTTAAGAGAACAATGCAAACAAAAGAGAAACTTATACTTAACATCAGAAAGCAATAGCTGAAATTTATAGGGTACATAATGAGGAAGGAAGGCTTGGAAAATCTGATACTGACAGGACAGATTGAAGGCAAGAGGGACAGAAAAAACAACTCCTAACATGCTTAGTGAGCTTGAGTAAATGGATGGCAAGGTTTATGAGAGAAATAATGAAATGACAAAATTTATTAAGGGCTATGAAGGACAGGAAATTGTGGAGAGCCATGATGGCCAACATCTTGAAAGGACACAGTATATAGAAGAAGAAGAAGAATGAGCTTAAGTAAATGGATGGCAGAATAGGGTTTAGAAGAAATAATGAAAAGACAAAATTTATTAACAGCTACAAAGAACAGGAAATTGTGGAGAGCCATGATCACTTATGTCCTCAGGAGACATGGCACAAAGAAGAAAAATGGTTAAAAAAATTAATGATCAAAATATCCTTTGGTCTTTCTTTTTAATAATGACAAAGATTTTGACAGTAAAAATTTGTCTTTATTAAATTTGGGGTATTTTTTCATCACTAGATTTTTTTTGCAACTTGGCTGATGCATGTCAAAATTATCACAGTATTTAGTATTGTAGAAGTTATTGCTAACATTTTTGTTGGAATTTACAAACTCTACCTTTAGGTTTTGTTCAATTTCGTAAACCAATCAATGAAATTTGAATAAAGCTGATTTAAGAAAAAAAAAAAAAAAACTTATTTCACAGTTTAACAATTCTTTTATTTAATCTAATTTTATCGTAATATAAAAACAATGTTTTTAAAGAAAATTTATTTTTTCCTTTTTAACAGTGAATAATAAATTCAGGATTTCTTACTCTTGAGCATGCAATATACAACTGGCCATGCGTAAATATTTCTTTCTAGAGCCAAATTCCAACTTTTTGAACTGTTTGAGCTTGTGATTTGTTTATAGTTGTCACAAACACAGGGTGAATTGGAAACTGGATTCTTGTATATAAAAACTTAAAGAAAAGATATACAAAAAACAATATTACATTTTTATTAAATAAGTATTTGTTATTTTAATCATTAAATTGTTTTTAAAATAGTGTATTTTGCATGTTAAATAATAAAAATTAATTTTTTCAAAAAAATTAATGAAAATTTATTGTACTAAGCTATGTGCCTGAGTAAAATGAACTTTGTACCCTTTTACCTGTTGGCATATCTCCTCCCAAAAGTTCGTTTTGATTGGTCAATGTATGGCCATTTTAGAGGGTGTGGCTGACAGATGGACATATTAACAGAAGTCACAGTTTTATATATAGACGTATGTTTGTTCTTTAGTGAATCTTTGCAGGAACCTACGAAGAAGTAACAAAACCAAATATTTAATTTTTTTGTTTTTCTTTTTTAGGTACAAGTGACCCTGTTAACGCCAGACAGAAAAGTGAAAGTTTATATTCCCTTGCTTGGCACATAGACTAACAAGGCAGTCTTTCTTGATTTTTATCTCTCAAGATTTTAAATACCATGGACATGAATAGCTTTCCAGTCATTAGTGAAAGGAAATAAAATAATTTGCAACAAGAAAGAACACATGTGAAACGAAATGGGTTGAACATTCCTTGCCTGTCTGTAAATTTTAACATGAAGGGTCCTGAGCATCAGGAAGTCAAAGACCAATTTTATCAATCATTATTTTCAAATAATTTATTTGTAATACAAAAACTTGTACAGATTATTTTTCATGCATAGTACAAGAGGTGGCACTGTTTAAACAGATGGGTTCATTTTCAAAAAAACTATTTTCAACGAATGGCTTTTGTATATTATTAATAGTTAAGACCAAAGTGAATTAAAATTAAAATAAAAGTTTCAAGATTTTTCATTTTGTAAAATGCATTTTAAACCATAGGAATCACTTTTCTTTCTTTTTTGGGGTGGGGGGCAGTAGGTATGTAATATTAAGTGTAGGTTTTTTTTCTGTCCAATCTGAAAGAAAATAACGTTTTAATAAATTAGGTAAGCACCAACTGTTACAAAAAAAATTATTTTTTTAATTTTATTGAATTAATTTTCTTAAGATTGGAGATAAATTTTCCATATTATATTCACATTTGATATTGCATTTATTTTTATTTACTGAATACTGAAATTTTTATTTATATATGTGTAAAAATATATTCTCCTCCCCAATTAAAAAATACACCCAAGTTTGAATGAGTTTTTATCCAAAATGTAAGCAAGTAAATTAGGTACTCCCCAAGATCCACGATACCTATGGTCTAAAATGAATTTTTAAAAATCTTTCTGGAAGCTTTTATTTTAGTTTTAACTTCAAGCTAGTAGATTAAATTTAATATATCAAATAACCAAAATACTTTGCTGTATTTCAAAACTAATTTAAATTTTGTTTTGAAATCATGTGCTATTTTTAATCTTTTATCGTAATTTAATTCTCTTTATTAAAAAATCTTTCAATAATAAAATACAGTTGGGAAAACTATGAATCCATTGCTTCTCTCCCTCCAGATATGGGTTGAATAGCAGGACAGGCTAGGTCCTTTTTTTCTGTAGTAGATTGGTTGGCAACCAATCTACTATAGGGAAGATCTTCTGCCTAGTCAGGAATTGAAAGAGACATGATCACCTAAGTGTATATCATGTATGGCACTTAACTGACTAAAGCAAGTAAAAAAAAAAAACCCCAAAACAAACCATCCCAACCTCATTTTAAAATATTGGCCAAAAATCAAGAAGTTATCTGATTCAGACAAAATGTCCAATTAACGAATGAATTGTATACTGACTAGTTTATTTGATTAAAAAACTATGTGGAAATATTTGGTGGGGGGGCTGTTTCACCCCCATCTTTTCAACATCTCAAGTGTGATTTTTAATTGGGGGCTGGGGAGTCAATATTTTACACTTATAGATAAAAATTTCAGTATTCAGTAAAAAAAAAAAAAAAAAAAAAATACTATAACAAGTATGAACATAATATGGAAAATTTGTCTCGAATCTTAACAAAAATAATTTTTATAACAGTTGGTGCTTACCTAATTTAATAAAATGTTTTTTTTTTCAGACTAAACAGAAAAAAAAACTACACTTATTAGGTACCTATTCCCCTCACCAAAAAAAAAAAAAAAAAAAAGAAGAGAAAAGTGATTCCTATGGTTTAAAATGCATTTTGCAAAATGAAAAATCTTGAAGCTTTTATCTTAATTCTAAGCTAAGCTAATAGATTAAATATAATATTTCCAATAACCAAAATACTTTGCTGTATTTAAAACCAAATTTAAATTGAATGGAATTATTTTTTGTTTAAATCACTATAATTGGCCATATTGACATTGTCAATACAACATAATTCTCTTTATTAAAAAATATTCCAAAAATAAAATGTACTTTTCTGAGATTTTATTTGAGGAAAATTAACTAATTTAAAGTTTAATTAATCTGAGTTAAAACAAATATTACTTTTGTTTGAAATATCACAGAAAAGCAATTTTTCTAACAGGGAGGAGAATGTTTTTATGATGTGTTGACAGATTTATTGATAGCTTAAAGTTTGGCAAATTTAAGTAAAGGGTACATAACTGTAAAAATTACTGGAAGAACACCTTGAACACATTTTCCATATAATTTTTTCAACTAACCAGCAATCTTTAAAATTTATGAAAATTTTCTAAGTAATCTAATGATTTATTATATTTTAGATACTTTGACTGCATAGCCTTACTAATGAAGATATTTGTTGAAGAAATGTTACAAATTACCAATAAATTTTACATTTACTATAGTTACTGCTTTTATTTTCTGAGAATGTCATGTATGGATGTTAGTATTTACAAAAGTTGGTACTTTTATACAGACACAAAAAATTCAATTTGTTTTTAAATACTGGGAGTCATTTAATTGTAGTAAGCTTTTCCATTTATGATTAGTAAATACACTTTTTATTTAATAACAGTATCACTTAGCCACTATAAATTAATATGGAATTTTAAAAGATTTAAAAGTTTATAAATTATTCTAATTAAAATTTAAAAAGAATGAAAAATATTATTGTAAAAGTTCATTATATATTGAAATTTTTTTTTTCATAAGACAATAGTGTCCATAATATATTCTATTCATGAAAGCAATTAAAAGTTTTTCTAATTAAATGTCTTAGTTTTATTGTAATTTTTATTTTATGATTCAAAGCAGATTTTTTGTAAATGGTCATTCTGTTTGACCAAAAGAAATTGATGATTTAAATTCTCTGAGGACTTGACTTTATGACTAATGAAAACATTATGTGCTACAAAAAATAATTTCTCAAAATTTCATCAAATTAAATAAGTGTTTGTATTGGAGGGGGAGTAACAGATGTAAAAAAAAAAAAACCAAAGAAAAAACACAAAACAATATTTTTACCAAGACATTCTAAAAAAAAAAACAAAAAACAAAAAAGAAACATTTAAAAATTGATTTAATACATTTGTGAATAAATCCTGAAATTTTCATTAAAATCCAACAATTAGCTGATTTTTGCAAGAATTTCCAAATCAATAGTTCTCTTATTAACCAGAAAACCAAAATTTTGAAGGTTCTGTAAAAAGGATTAAAAAAAGAATTATATAAACAAATCCTTGATCTTTCCTCTTAATAATAACAAAGATTTTGATAATAAAACTTCGTTTTTATTAAGTTTGGGGCATCTTTTCATCATACATGCACTTTTTTTTAGCAAATCTTTGGAGGTACCTACATAATTTAATAAAACAATATTTTCTTTCAGATTGGACAGAAAAAATACACTATGTTTTTAAAGACTTGTAATTTGGAAATTCATTCTGTTGCTGTTTAGAAGAAAAGATTTTTGGTTAGATAAAAACGTTTAAAGAAGCAAAAAATGTTTTTAAAAGAATTTTAATTTTTTTTTCTATTTTAGTAACTGTTAGATTATTTTTGGTGTAGATGTTCAAAAAGGAAATAATTCTGAATTACTGTCTTTGACTACTTTTCCCTATCGGAAGAGTAATATGATAATTCAATAATTAAATTCACTAATATTTAACTAAATAAATTCAGAATAACATTGGGTGAAATTTTATGAAAAAAAAAAAGGCAATGATTAAATTCAAAAGTATCATTTAACTAAAAAATTAAAAACCTTAAGAACTCCTGGCTCCATCTGAAACGGTTTTTAAAAAAAAAATGGTGCATTTAGAACTTCTCTCCAAAAGAATTTCAAGATATGTTTGTAACCACAATCAGAATAATCAATGAAATTGAAATTATTTCAATGAAATATATATTTTTAATGTTTCAATTTTGAATACACATGCAATGGTGTGTTATTCTGAATTTTTACCACTATTTTTAGCAATGTCATTGCAGTGTAATTATCTTTATTACAAATATTTCAAAAATAAAATATACTTTTCTGAAACTTTATTTGAGGAATATTAGCCAATTTAAAGTTTAATTAATCTGATTTGATACTAATATTATTTTAATATTACTATTAAGTTTAGAATATTGCAGAAATGCATTTTTTTTTTTTAACTTGGCAGTAGCTGTTAATTTTAGGTGTTGACAGCTTGAAATTAATGACAGTCGGAATTTATCTAATTTTTTCTACAGGAGTGGGGATTGTATGTTCAAAATTTACTTGAGGAATAGAACATGACCACCTTTTTTTATATAATTTTTAACTACCCAGTAATCTTAATAATTTGGGTAAATATTCTCTGTAATCTAATGTTTTATTGAATTTTAGTTACTGTGTCTTTAAATTTACTATAATTATTGCTCTTACTTTTTTGACAATGTCTTGTGTAGATGTCCATATTTACAAAAACTGGCATGCATCTATACACAAAAAAAAAGTTTCAAGTTTGATGAATTGTACTAAGCTTTTCTATTTATCAAAACATTGTTTTTATCAAGTTTGAGGCAATTTTCATCATGGTATGCTCTTTTTTCAGCAATTTCATGGAGGTACCTAAACCACCATGAGAATACCATGATGAAAAAATGCTCCAAACTTAATAACAGTTTTATCATCAAAATCTTAAGCGAAAAGACTAAAAATTTTTTGATTACTAAATTATATTTTTTTATTCTTTTTAGAATATTTCAAAGAAAGCAACCTTCTCATTTCTTGTTTGGCTTCTGAAAATGAACTGAAAAATGACAAGTTCTTTCGTCATTGTATGGTGTGATGTCATTAAGTGGCTGTCATGTGACTCGCATGACTTGTCCCGACTAAAGGGAGATAAGCACCTTCTGTATCCTTACAAATCAATCAACACGTCAAAAAGAAATCCCCGTGGTTAAAAAAAACTATGTTTTTTATGCTAAAAGTAAGTAATTAATGTTTGTTTCAAATTAGATTAATTACACTTTAAATTTCCCAATTTTCCTCAAATAACATTTTGAAACAGTAAATTTTATTTTGCAAGATTTTTAAAATGGAGAAGTAACTTTTGTTTACATATGTCTCCAAAATGTCTGAATTAGCCAATTTTACTAAAAACAAAAATAAAAATCAACTCCAATCACTATAAATTCAGTTTCCTATATACTAAAATATTTTACTTACTAGGATATATTTATTAGTATTTATTAATAAATTTAACTTTAGTTTTGAATTATAAAGCTGAAATGAAAGCTTCAAATAAGATTTTTCATTTTTAAAAATCCATTTTAAACTTGAGGTACCACATATATTTTGATCATCTCACCTCAAACAAAGCAATAAATAAAGGCACTAAGACTCAAGCAGTTACTGAGTGTTACAGAATATAAGAGAAAAAAAAACACTGAGAGAGAACAATAAAAGAACAAGAATTAAGCCAGTGAATAATGATTGACATTTAATTTAAATTTTTGAAAATTGACTGGGAAACAAAAAACTGAAAGAGTTCCACAAGCAAAAAGTGTGAGAGAAGGAACTGTTAGCATAGAACTTGCCATTACATCTAGCAATTTCAACTGTAAAATAGGAACCTCTACTAATTTGTGATACCTAAGGTTTAAAATGAATTTTAAAAAATATAAAATCTTTCTTGAAGCTTTCATTTTAGCTTTAAATTGTAAGCTAATGAATTACATGTACTATTTCCAGTGAGCAAAATACTCTGTTGTATTTCAAACAGAAATTATATTGATTGGAATCGATTTTTTCTTTTTTTCTAAAATAGCCGATTAGCATTCATCGTAATGTAATTTTCTGTATTAAAAAGTCTTTCAAAAATAAAATATACCTATCTGAAATTTTATTTGAGGTATATTAGTGGATTTAAAGTATAATTAATCTGATTTGAAACAAATATTACTTACTTTAAGCTTAAAATAACACAGAAATTCATTTTTAAAACAAACGGTAGCTGTGTTTTTAAATGACAGTAGCCATGTTTATGTGATTGACAATTGATAAAAAGGTGAGGACAGATTGCTTGTGATCTAGAGACTTTTTATGTACAAAGCATAATTTAAGAAAATGACGTGATTTTTTTTTTTTAATATAATTTTTAAGTACTCAGTAAATTTTAAAAATGTTGAAAAATATTCTCCATAATTTAATTTTAGGAATGTTGTCTTTAAATTTACTATAGTCATCACTCATATTTTCTCATAATGTTGTGTACACATAAAAATAAATTAAATTATTTTAAAAATCTTGGTACGTAATGATTTGTATTAGTAAATATAGTTTTCCCTGGGTACCTCCAAAAATTTGTATACCCAAGGTTTAAATGTATTTTTCATAAAGGAAAAATCCTTTTTGAAGCTTTTCCCCCCAGCTTCAATTGAAAGCTAAAGGATTAAATTTTCTAATTCCAGAAAAAAAAAAAAAAAATACCGTAGTATTTCAAACAGAAATTTGTATGTTTTTTAGCCAATTTTTTCAAAAACCTGTCTAAAATGGCCATTTTTTAAAACTTCTCTAGAGAAATGTGAACAAAACTTATTTTTTAGATTTGAAAATCCCACCAAAATAAAATATACATTTCTGAAATGTTACTTTAGTAAAATTAGCAAATTTAAAGTTAAATTAATCTGTTCTGAAACAAATATCACTTACTTATAGCATAAAATTTTCTAGACAAACATTTCTTAACCTCGGGGTCCTGTTATTTTCATGTCTCCATTGATAATTTCATGGTTGAATGTGTTGACAGTTTTAGTATGGTGCACCAGAATTAACATAATTTTACGAATTTTAAGCAAAAACGTTTTTTTTTTTTTTGTTTCTTATAATAATTCTTTACATTATTGAGTTACCTTTATAATGGTATTTCATTACTTAATAGCTAAGATAATGATAAAGTCTATTAATTATTAATATTAGATTATTACATTTTTAATTTAATAACTGGGATAATAATTAATAAAATTATTATTGTATTAATAATTAAATTATTTCATTCAGTTATTAATTGTTTAAATTGATAAAAGGCGATAATTTTATTATCTCAATTTAATTTTTGATTTAATAACTGAGAATGAGATAATTTAATAACTATCCCACTCTCAATTATTAAATTTTTAAATTGATAACTAAGATAATTTTAATTATATTATCTCAGTTATTAAATTAAAAATTAAATTAACTCACTCTCAGTTATTAAAATTTTTAACTAACTGAGATAATACATTTATATTCTTTATTATTAGTTGCTATACTTTGATGGTTATGAATTGTTAAAGTTACTTGCAAAAAAGAAAAGAAACTTAAAATAAACTAAAAACAAATTTTCTTAACTAAATTAAAAAAACTAATAAATAAAACAAATTAATTATGCATGACATACACTATGAAAAGTATACACAAAGTAAGATGAATAAATAGCAAAATTAAAAATATTTAGTGAAACAGGAAAAAAAACTTTAGAAAGTATCCCTTCAAGATTTAAAAAGAAGCCTGTTGAAACGTAGGGATGACGAAACATGGAAGTGAAATGAAAGTATTGTCTGTAGCCGAAAACCTTTATATCAAGGAGTTTTCTCTAAGGGGGACAAGCCTTGAAACATGTGACCTTTTAACCATAATATCACTTACGATACACCATACTAAAAAAAATATAACATTTTGACACACAAAAAAATGTCTTTATAGTAAAAAGTTTTGGGAGTAGGATTTGTATTAAGATTTTAATTTTTGCTTAGTAAATATAGTCTTCAATTAATAACTTCATAGCCTACCTTATACTCTATTTAGAAGAATTTTAAAACATTTTTTAAACTTAAAAACTTGAAAAAAATTTAAGAAAAATGCAAACAATTCTTGTAAAAATTAATTATTCATTGAAAAAACTTTTTCTTCAGACAATAATGTCCTTAATGTATATTATTCATAAAAGCAAATAAAAGCCTATTTAATTAAATAGTTTATTGCAGTTTTTATTTTACGATTTGGAGCAGATTTTTAAAAAGTTGGGAGTAGTTGTGAAAAAAAAAAAATGATTTACTTTCTCCAAGGAGTCCTGCTTATAGGTAATATAAAACAATTTTCGTACTCTTTGAAATTCTAGAAAATTTCATGAAATTAAGCTATGAGTTTAAAAAAAATATTTTTACCAAGATTTTCTAAAAATAAAAATTTCAAAAATAAATTCATTCATAAAATTAGACAATTATTTGATTTTTGCAAGAATTTCCAAATTAATGTACTTTACACTGGAAACTGCTACAAAAATATCTATTATCACAAGTCTTATAAAGTTGTCAACCCACCCGCCCCCAAAAAAAGGGATTTTTGAGCCAAATTTAGAACGTGCTAGAAAGGAGAAATTTTTTTTTAAAAACAATTAAAAAATACTTTGTTCTTTCCTCTTAATAAACATTTTGAAGTTAATATTTGTTTTTATTAGGTTTTTGGAGCCTTTTATCATCATGCTAAAATTGTTTTTTTTTTTTTTAGCGAAATTGAAGGTAGCTAGTTTTTCCTTAATAACAATATCACCTAAACGCAATTAAAATAATGCAGAATTTTAAAAGATAACTACAGTGTAAAATGCTGACACTTTGCAGCCAATCTAGTACTGCGCTTAATGTCTCGGTACTAGAAAGGAAAATTAATCAGGACAATTACAGTATTTATTTAATTAATAGAAAAGGCACAGAGGAGTTACGTTACGTTTATTTGCTTAAATTAGTTAAAAAAAAAAAAATAAATAAAAAATAAAAAAAGGACTAAAAAAACTAAAACTCCTTTTTTAAAAAAGTTTGCTGGAATATGAATTAAACAAATTCTCCTGTTTTGGTAAAAAAAAAAAAAAAAATAATTAAAACAAATTAAGGATCCTTTTTCAATGGTTTCGTTGGCTCACCCCCGCCCCCCCCAAAAACCCAAGATTTTTAACTAAAATTTCGGACATGCTAGGAAGGACTAAAAATGTAAAAAAATAAAATAATTAATCAAAAATACTTTTTCATCTTTCCTCTTAACAGAGATTTATTTTAATGATAAAAAATTTTCATCAACAAATTTAAGGCCGTTTTTCATGCTATGCTCTTTTATTTATTTATTTATTTATTTTTTTTTTTTAGCGAAACAGGGAAGTAAGTTACCTACTTTGACTCTTAAAAAAAAAGGATGTATATTAATAAAAATCAGTATTTAATTTAATAATAATGTTTAGAATAATTTTAAATAGAATTTAAGAAGTGCAAGGGGATAGTTTAGAACACCCCTCCCCAAAAAACTTCGATCTTACAGCATTCTTTTGTTTACTCTTTTTAGTTTTTACATATCAAATTTTCGATTAATCTTTCATTTATAAACGAAACCCAATGAGAGAAAAAAAAAAAAAAAAAGCAATCAAAAGCTTATGTTATTGAAGTTTTTATTTTTACGATTCGGAGCAGATTTTCGGGTACTGAGTAAAAGTAAAATTGTTTGGAGAAAAAAAAAATGATGATTTACATTCTCCAAAGAATCCTGCTTTTAGTTTTTTTAATTAATATAACAAATTTGGAGGATGGAATTTAATTTCTAGAAATTTCATAAAATTAAGTGGGGGGAGATAGCAGATGTAAAAAAAAAAATTTTACTAAGATTTTCTAAAAATGATAATTCCAAAAATAAATTCACTTGTGAATAAGTCCCGAAAGTTTCGACAATTATTAGATTTTTGCAAGAATTTTCAAATCAATGTGTTATTTAACGAAAAAAAGGCGCTAAAATTTCAATAGTCAGCTCTGTTTACACACAGTTGATGCATAAACATTTTTTTAACCAAAATTTTAAACGTGTTAGAAAAGAATAAAACTTTTTAAAAAATAATTAAAAAATACTTTGGTCTTTTTCCTCTTTAATAACATAAATATTTTAACGATAAAACTTTATTTTTTTATTGTTTTGAGCCTTTTTTCATTATGCTATGCTGTTTTTTTTTTTAACGAATTAGTGGAAGGTACCTAAAAGAAATTTTTTCCATCGCAAATTATATTTCAAAATATTTTTGCTTGCATTTCTTAACAACTGTTTTTACTTTTTATGCCTACAATTCATGACTGATAACTAAAAAAACGTTAAAAAAAAAGTAATCAGTCTTGAATTGTAGGTAAAAAACTAAACATTTTTTTTTACTTACAATAAGACTAATTAAGGTTGAGTGATTAAGATAATTGCAAACGGATTTGAAAAAATAATTTAAAGTTTTTATATAGCGACCATAAAATTTCAACTACTTTTTGAGAATATTTCATAGATTTTTTTTAATCAGATGCGTCGTTTACTTTCTTTGTACTTGGTAGATTTATTGACAGATAATAATTTTCATAATAGTCATTACATTAACTTTTCGGAACTGCCTTCACTGAAAGCCATTACGAGAAGGTATTGTTTTTTCTAAAGAGATAGAAAAAGGACAATAATTACCTTAAAAAATCAGATTTTAATTGGAACCAAAGCAATATGGTCCATTTGGTAAATGACGTAAACATTTCTCAAAATAATGGAAAATAGAGTTACTTCCCCTTATAAACAGATACTTGACTCTGATAAACTTTTACCCGAACCCATATTCTGAATTGTCTTTCTTAAAATGTATCCTCAACAGCAATCATTGCAGTGTCATTTAAACACAATAAATCTTTCACATATTAAGAAAATGTGTGTTAGCGTAATTCTTCTTCTTCTTCTTCTTCTTCTTCTTCTTCTTCTTCTTCTTCTTCTTCTTTATACCTTGGTCCTTGAGGACGTGGGCGATCAGTTTTCTGTCCTTTGCATATTCGAATTTCAGTGTCACATTTATAGCGGGCGTATGCTGTTCGAGTGTTCAGGTGAAAAACACGTATCTCTTGGTATATATTTCCCACACCAATAATAGGGGACTCGGAATGTGAGTCCGGGTAATAAATGAACAAAGCAACAGCAAAACTATATATATAAACAAACAGTAAGTATGTATTAATTAACACTACAAATGTAGACATTTGAAGATTCTTGCGTGTTACAAAAAAACAAACAAAAAAATAAAAAACAAAACAAAAAAAACAATGAATACGAATGAAGAAAACATTTAAACTAGTGAAGTTGTTGTGAAGAAGTAAGTGTAACAAGCGTATGTGATATATACGTGTATACATGCATGTATGTGAGAGTGTTCAAAAGTCAACAGAGGGCCAAGGGAAGCTAACGCGCCTCAGCGGATGCGTTCTTATCTACGTGCGACCTACATCTTACCGTCTCTGGTTGAAATAAGAAAAAGAGAATGACAGAAAACCTCACTGCCTATTTACAGCCTTAAATAGCGTCCCCCTCCCGCTAGCGGCGTTTGTTTTGGAGAAGTAAGTGGGGAAACTATACATATTTTCCATCCTCTGTTAAAATACTTCCTAGATATTTAAATTTTTGTATTTGCTTGTTTTTGATGTTTCCAATTTTTAATTCACATTATGTGATATTCCTTTTGTTGACTACCATAAATTCTGTATTCTTACAATTGATATTTTATCCTATATTCTCGCTTTCCTTTACCCCATTCAGAAGGAGTTCAAGTACTTTCCTTTCTGCGTTTGCTATCAACACTGTCATTTTCATATGTTAAAATTGTGACCGCCATCTGTAAATCCTAGAAAGTCTTCTAATTCTCACAGGACTGTGTTGTGTACGGATATGAAACATCGACCTTGTTGCGAGTTTTAGGTGACTATGTTAGACGATCCCCACAAACGTTAAAATTGGAGAAGTGACAAAGACGAAGTCAAACATAATTAGAACAAGGTGTTTAGATAAAAAATATGCTAATTTTATTATTGGCAAAAATATAATGAAAAGGAACAAAAGAGGAAGATGTTTTAAATACCCTGGTTGGTTGTGTTGGAAGTTAACTTTTGGTCCTAGATGCGCCAACGGTTTTTAGCCCTATGATGAAACCGGAGCAGCTTGGGTAATACCGAAGCTCGGCAGGCAGTCGGTGTATTGAGTTGGTATTAGCTGACGTTCGTAATCCAGGGTAGGCAGCTGAAATTACTGTGATCCACGAGATAGTTAGTATGCAGGACAGTGAAGCTTGAATCGCTGAGTGGGTTGGTAAAAGACTACGTGCCCTAAAAAGGACAGTTGATTACCGTATATGATATAGCGAGAAAAGCCCGAGCTTGTCTTGAAAAGGACAGTTGGTTATCGGATATCATCCAAAGAAAGAAAACATAGGTTGTCCGGAAAAGGACAGTATTGACTAAAGTTTGCCCTGAAAAGGACAGTCGATTATCACATATCATGTAGGCGCGAGAAGACCGGGCGAAGATGTGATAGGTTGTAGTTAGTTTGAAGTTGGTATTGACAATGTCGGCTACTGTTGCAGCCGCTGGAACAGATGCTACACAATCATCTTCTACATCAGTAGTGGTCTACGGCATTAAACAAAGACTGCCCATTGAGTCAGGATGCGACACGAGATCAGTTATTTAACCCGATGAACACGAGCGTGAACACTCAGGCCACTGATCAAAATTTACCCCCAACCCCGGTTACGCGGGATTGGGTACAAATATTGCCTTAGCTGCTCATAGCTGGTCAAAGCCGCACAACAAGTCGACGTCTTCGGTATTTACTAAAAATTCCCGAGCGAGTCTGGATGCGACACAAAGTCAGTTATTTATCATGGGGTACCCGAGCGCGGACATTCGGCCTATTGGTTCAAATTTACCCAGCCCCCGCCTATGCGGGTTCGGGTACAGATCTTGTTTTATTTGATCATAGCTGGTCAAGTCCGCGGAACAGATACTACAATTGATCATAGACTCTGGACCGCGACCGTATAGACGTCTTCGGTATTTACCAAAGTCTACCCACTAAGTCAGCACGCCACATAAAGTCAGTTATTTAACGTGGGGAACCCGAGCGCGAACTCGCGGACCATTGATCAAAATGTACCCACTTTTCGCTTATACGGGATCAGGCACAAAGCTTGACTTAGCTGGTCAAGGCCGCGGAACAGATAGTACAATTCGAGTCAGCGTGTTGATTTTAGGACGTGAGAGCGTTATAACCCTCGCGGGTCTTGAGGCTACTTCTGGTTATGAATGAAAGCCGTATAAATAAACCTAGGTTATGAAATATAATGTAACTGGAGATAACAAAAATTTTGCTAAATCATGTTTTGTTGGCTAGTTTATCAGCAATTGAATTAATGTTCGGGACGGTGTATTGATCGCTGTTTGTAATCACCGCAGCATCTAAAATTTCCATCTGGCTTTTTAACCACGTGTAGAGGGCTCATTCCCTGTTAGAAGATCTAATGGCACCATTGTTTTGCAATTTTGAAAATTCCATTTTTACTGCCTCGGTTTCTTTTCTGATAGTCATCAAGCCTTGGCCCATGTAGGAGCATGGCTGTATAAATTCTATTATATACTCCTGCATATGTGCTTATTGGGTTGGTATGTGGGAATACAATATTGTGATATATTTTTATAAAGCCTTTAATCAAATCAGGCATATTATTCACGACTAAATTGATAGAGTCGTTGAATGTTTTTAGTTTCTTTGAACACAATATTGTGTGACCGATGATCTTTCTCTGATGGCAATCTACCAATAAACTAAAATTGTTTAGGAAGCGAATCCTAGTAGGGAGTATTGAATATCCGATACTACATACGTCCACCAAAAAGATCGTCGAAAGTTTGATAGGCTTATCTCGGTTTCAATTATCCCGTAGCTGCTTATGTCAGAGCCTGTAGCCGTAGTTAGAGAAACTGGTGTTGGTTCCATTGATAAACTGTTGACGTTGCTTTGTGGAATGATAGATAAGGTGCTACCGGTATCTATTATGAATGAAGCATTTTTGTCCCCAACGTTGCTGGTATCTGTAATAATGGCAGACTCGGGTGTGGGGATATCGTCATCCGCCCAATTAGTTCCCCGCTTCGTTTGGCGCTGTTGAAGATGAACGCAAAAATGGCTGTTGTATCAAGTCTCTTTTTATGATCGGCTATTTGCACCAGTGTTTACATGAACGTGCCGCGTTCGCATAATAAATGTGTGCTGTACATATTTTTTGCAATTGTCCCTTTTGGAAAGGTTTGAGGCCGTAAATTATTTTTGAGGTTTTAGTATGCACTTTGTCTGAATTTGGTTACACGCGCTTATCTTAGAAGTGCTTTGTATTAAAAGCATTAATTCATCCGCCAATTGTCCCAATGTGGACGGGTTTAAATATTTTTGTGTTGCTAACACAGGGGCGATGGAAGCTAGTAATGCTTGTAAAAATTTGTGTAACTCAATGTCCTTGCTTATCTCTAGTCGTTTTGCAATCGACAACATTTCCTGAAAGTAAATTGATGGTCGAAGTTGTAATAATGGAGGTGGACATTAATTTATCTAGCAGTTCTGACTTTGTTCATGTGTTTCAGTTAAAGTCTTTTTTTCTTTATTTTTTTTTTTAAACTCATCATAGTTGTGCGTATCCAGAATGTTTCAAGGCATTTTCGACACTATTCCCGGAGGTAGAGACGCAATAAGATTATAAAATTTGATGATTTGAGATGTTACGTTTTTCAGATAGAATTGAGATTCAATAATTGTAAACCAACTGAAAAAGTTAGTTTGCATGAATTTCCGGTGTCTTAATTGTTATTTGTTGGACAGTGTGAGGCTCTTGCTCCATTTTGTTTATTATTTATTTTTATTCCGTGTTTATATATATATGCGCGTGTTTATCGTTGCTTAGAAATCATCTATGTAAACATTGACAGACTATCATCACTGTCTTGTCCGTATATTGTTTAATATGTTGTAATTGACATCTTTAATAATGGCTTAAGTAAGCCGAAAGCTTAGATTGTATTAAAAAAATATGGATCAATATTGTGAATTTCTTTCTTCGTTCAACGATAATGTTATTAAACTTATCAGATGTTACGAAAAAATTTACATAAAATAAATAGACAACACTTATCTATACTATTTAATGAAACGTGTATGAATATATATATATATATATATATAAATATTAGGTTGGTGCAAAAATAATGTCGGTTTTTGCATCAACCTAATATATATATATATATATTTATATATATATATATATATATATATATATATATATATATATATATATATATATATATGTATTGGAATTCGACAAATATGTGTTAATCTAACAAATATGGTGGTTTCTTAAAATGTGTTTTTTGTTTGTATTCGTCGTGGTTACCAAATGTTGTACGCGGATACGAAACACCGACCTCATTTAGAAAGTGAATGAAACATACGACATACGATGAAATATATATAAAGTTCTAATAAAGCATAAGTCTTTGTATAAAAACATTTGTATATATATATATTAGGTTGATGCAAAAATAATGTCGGTTTTTGACGTATTTTTTAACGTCAAAAACCGACATTATTTTTGCACCAACCTAATATAGAGTTTTATATTCGAAATTCTTAATTTTTTGTACTTATCTGTTCGGTTTGTCACGAGCCTGAAATGAATGCGTCTTGATACCTCAACTTCCAGGAGCTAAAGAGAACGATTGATTTTTCCGCCTAATGATGTCTCGTGCGAGTCTCCTCAGGTTACGTGATTGTTTTTTATTCTCGTGAATATTTGCAATTAATTTTTATTATTATTATTTTTATTTTTTATTTCGTCAAGGGAGATAACTTTTTGTCTATCGCTACAAATGCTTCATTGTAAAGGTTAAGTAAGTTTGGTCGGATGACACTCCCTTGTCTGACATCCTTTTCTATATTTGTGTATTTACTGAATTCATTTTCTACTTGTCTGTAAACGATTTGCTCACTGAATAAGTTTTGAATCATTCTAATATTCTAGCAATCTAGTTTACCTAGCAGTCCAAACAGATCATTGCGACGTACTTTATCAAATACTTTTGCATAATCTATAAAACAGCTATACATTCTTTTGCATTTGTATTGCTTTTTCAGATACCATTATGAGCATAAATATAGCAGTTCTCGATTCAGTGGAAGTTGCATAACGTTCATTTTGTATTTGCAGCAATATCCCCTCACCGGGAAATCTCATGAATCAGCCTCTCCCTGTGCTCTGTTTTGTGGCTAGATATATCGACAAAAACATTCTTATCATTGGTATCGTACCATGATGATTGGGGGAGGAGAAAGAGTGTAGTTATGTAATTTAAGCATAAAATAGCCTCTTGACATAACTAACCACATCGGGGATGAGACCCCCCACCACCAGAAAAAAAAACAACAAACACACACACAGAGAGAGAGAGAGAGAGAGAGAGAGAGAGACCTGTCAACTCTCTTGGCACCATCGGAAGATTCCCGAATTTTCATGTCTTCAGCCCGGTCTCCCGGTTCGTAAGCAGTGTTCTCTCTCTTAACTCTTAGCGTTAAACGTTGACCTCTCATTGTGTCTGTCAGTTTTTACAACATTATCCCTGTAAAAAATTGTTGAGTTTTCTCCACTAAAAAGTTGCCGAATGAAGATATCCAGTTCGCATGACTTTGTGAAAAAAATAAACCTTTCCAAGACAGAAACTATGATTTAGAATTGGAATGAAAGCCGTGATGTCACGTACCCTGAATCCATCATAAAAATTCAGGATGTAGAATTAATAAATACTAAACACTCGGTGCATGGATCAGTTATAACAAATTTGGTATAGCAAAAACTGTGCTAAGGGGTAATTTCGCCCAAAACTACAAATCGTTACAAACCAAATCATTGACTTAAAAACTCTGAGTAATGTTCTTAAATAGCCTCGTCAGCTCGAGACTTTCATATAGATGTCATATATGGCGCCAAATTCTTAGTCTATAACGGCTCAACAGGGACGGATGTTGAGAAATGTACCCCTGAACTGACTCCTGTTCCCTCCAAGCTTTGCTTTAAATACCTTGTCGTTTCATGCTTTCCAGACTTTTGAAATATTCTTGTTTAGTTCTGATCTGAGGTTCTACGCAACCCCGAATTGGTTAAGCATCTCACCTGGCAGCATCATCATAGGTTTTTCGTTTCTCTAGGTCAACCGACACTGTGTCGACGCTTATTGCTGAAAGAATATGTCAAGTTTTAGAGTGAAGAACCTCGGGCTATTGCTTTAGATATCTCGAAAGCGTTTGACAGTGTTTGGAATGTTTGTCTACTTCACAGGTTGAAAGATTATAGTATTTCTGGTCGTTTCTTTGATTTAATCTTTCTTATCAAATTGCATAATGAAAGTTGTTTTGAACAGCTACTCTTCTAGATCTTTTCGATTAATGTGGGTATCACCCAGGACTCTATTCTTGGACCTACATTGTCCCTTATTTTCATCAACAATCTTTCTGATGTCATCATTCCTTGACACGGTATCTATGCTGATGACGCAGCTATTTACCCTCTATCTTAACAGTAAGTCAGATAGGATCAATAAAATTAAATTGGCTGGTGATCTTGAAAATAATCTTCAATCTGTTGTTAACTGGGGCAAGGAGTGTTTTGTTAATCTAAACGAGAATGTACAAACTTTAATGAGGAGATATGAAGAAAGGACAATAAAAGAAAAAGGTTCAGGTAGACAGAAGATAGCGATTAACGATTTTGAAGATTGTAGGTGGCAGGGAAGCAAAAAATCGAAAGGAAGTTCCACAGGTGGGTAGTGCGAGAAAAGAAACTATTAGAATAGTGGCAGTTGTATCTAGCCAGTTCAACTGTAAAATGGTGATACCTAGCTGCCAATCTAGTAGCACGCTTAAATTCATGTGGTCAGGGGAGTAAAGAGAAAAGCTCATCATAATATTTGTTATGAAAATATTTGTAGAAAAGACTGTGGGAAGCTACGTCACGTCGGAGAGAAAGTGACTGAAGTTGTCATGCCAGGTTAGGATCATTTACAATATAGATCCTTCTTTGGGTTTTGTCAAGGATTTTGAGATATACAGCAGGAACACCAAACCAGATAAAGCAGCAATATTCAATGCACAGTCGAATGGTAGATTTATAAAGGTGCAAGATGGATTCTAACGAGAAAATTGTCTGACACAAAACAGTGAACCAACTTTTCTTGCAGTAGATGTAGCAATTGATTGAATGTGATCGCTCCACTTTATGTCAGTGTAAAATATGAGGGCAAGATTTTGAAGAGTGTTGCTTTCCTGGAGAGTAGAATCAGTCATGCTGATGGCAGGCAGAAAAGATTCTCTGTGGTGATTAAATGAACGCAGTTTTGTTTTAGTGGCGTTAAAATGTACAAGGCATTTCTTGTCCCCCAGTTAAACACTGATTGGAGGTCCTTTTCGAGGGCAGCTGCCAAGTATACTTTGTCGTATCTGTCGGATTTGGAACTAAGACAGGATTAAGTGGTTGTGTCATCTGCATAAATACCTAATTGGGAACTGATGACATGAGAAAGGTCGTTGATGAAGATCAGAATCAGCGTAAGTTCAAGGATAGAAGCCCGGTGACCCTCCAACCTCCGCATTAGTATGAAATGACATAGAAGCGTGTCTGTTCAATATGACATTCGTTACATGATTTGTTACGAACGATTGGATAAGACAAATATTCGTCCCGTGACATCGTAGCCCTTGAGCTTGTGGAGAAGGTAAGCATACCAAACTGCGTCGAAAGGCTTTGAGCTATCTACAATCACTGCTTGGCTAGAAACGAGACGCGGCTTGTCATTATGACATCTCGTCGGTAAAGAATAGAAAATACTGCTTTATGCAACACCACCTAGCAGGTATTTGAAGTCACCTGGCCGTGAAGAGAGTGAAATCTCAGAGGTTATGCAGTTCCATGATATTCTATTCAGTCAATAACAATTATTATATCAAGTGGTACAAATGACACAAAATCAAGTTTTTAACTCCATCCAACAGGAAGACCTCTGATCAGGAGGTTTTGAAGAGCGTGGAACCGCCTGTTAATTGCTGGTGCTCCCAGGTTCACTCTGACACGGGGTGGTAGCATCTGTTAGAGTCCCAGCAATGGGTAAATAGTTAACCCCTAAAATTGGATAAAAAAAACAAAAACAAAAACAAAAAAACACTATGAAAGTGTAAAAATGTGTTTTAATACCAGCAATACATTTTTGTAAAAAATTATTACCAGCAATGAATTTTTGAAGGAAAAAATTATTACCAGCAATGAATTTTTGAAGGAAAAAATTCTTACCAGCAATGAATTTTTGAAGGAAAAAATTATTACCAGCAATACATTATTACCAGCAATGCATTTTTGAAAAAAATATTACCAGCAATACATTTTTGAAGAAAAAATATTACCAGCAATACATTTTTGAAGAAAAAATATTACCAGCAATACATTTTTGGAAACAAAAGTATTAGCAACAATAAAAATCTCGTCGCCATTAAATAATTTCATTTTGTTTCTGTTTCACACTTTCAGTTGTCTGCTGCTACACTATCAAGATTGTTAAATTTCTGTATCTGCTTCCTTCTGGCATCTCCAATACGTATTTCACACCTTGGTTTGCCTCTCTTACTGACGATCATGCCTTCTATCTTCTTACAGTTAACACTTAGTCCTTTCTTCTTGTTTTCTATGAAATGACTTGAAAATGACACGAATAATAACTCAAACGTCTTCACGCCTTTTTTTTTAAGTCTTTGTTAAGAAACAAATCGACTTGTCTGGAATAAGAACCATAGATCTTAATAGGTATTTGTTATCAGAGCCAAGTCTGGTACAAAATCACATTTGTATACCTGATTGCATCTAGAAAATGCCTTCAGCAAGTTTAAAATTAAATATAGTTTTGTGAATCAATAAATACCATAATGATGAAAAAAAAAAAAAAATTACACCAGTGTTTATTTTTCCAACATAATTTCTTTCCTTGTCAATGCACTTAATCCTATCACCCTCTATTTGAAATCTGGCAGACTTCTCTGAGGTGTAAGGAACGCCAATTCCTAACAAGATAGGTTATTGTTACGATTTCTGTAACAAGTAGGATTCTACAGTATGGAAGTGTTACCAATGTGCAACTGGCTTTTATTTCATAGTTATCTTCTCATAGACTGGTTGCCAACCAAGGCTGAACAGCTTAGACTTTTCTACTATTTAGCCCCTAACTGGAGAGAAGGGATATGTGCATACCTTTCCCAATGATATTTACACCAAAGGGAATGTAACAAACTCGACTGGAATTACAAACTTGCTCGTCGATTTCTCGTTTCAAGCCACTAACCATTGCATCACTAGCACCCAGCCATTGATCGCATTGGGTGAATATTATACAGTGAGAATTTCGGATCAGAATTTCAGTTAATAACTCAGTCAGGTTACGAACTTTTTGATCTGCTTATTAACATTATGGAATCTAAAAATTCGACATTTAAAAAAAAATTTGACTTGAAAAACTAAATGATAAATTTAACCTTTCATAAAACTTTTTAAGTTCAGATGCCAGAGTTTCAAATGGCATTTCTGGCCTCAAGATGATCCTGTGCATTTTAGCACACATACAATATTTCTTATATATTATTAAAAATAAATCCGCCTTATTAAAAACAAATACGTAATTGAAAAAAACAAAACAACTACAAAAATGCATAGGCGTCAGTACATACTTATCTTTTCGGGACATTAGTTCCAAAGCCATAAATGAAAAATTATTTTGTTGCTGGATGTGCGATTGGTTCAGTGGATAGCAGTTTGGTATAAGAAATTGGATAGCCAATTCAAATTCCAGTCGGATTTGTTAATTTCACTTACGCACAAACAAGTTTTTTTTAAAGGTATTATTAATCTATCCATTCTCCCCAGCTATGGTTTAAATACTAGAAAATTCTGAACAGTTTAGACTGGGTTGGAAATAAGTCTATGGGAAGAGGACTCACTCTTCTCCAGCTATTTCGTAAATAATAGTAGGTGTATTTGCGCAAATCATTGTTATTCGCAAAAAATGTGCAATCGCCAAAAAAAGAAAAGAATTATTCGTACATTCTGAAATATGTTTCTTCTTTTAATGAATCACGAAATGTCGTCAAGCCACAAAAAAAAAAAAAAAAAAAAAAAAAAAAACACACTAATTAAGATGAATATGCTCGTCCGAAAAGAAAAGCATATAATAAGGCAGACACGTGAAGAAGGTCGTAAGATAGAACAGCCGAAATGTTGATGAGCATGCTGGTCCGAATTGAATGGTAAAACAGACACCTGAATCGAAACAACCAAGATAAGGATGCTTGTCCGAATTGAAATGCAAATAATAAAACAGATACCTGAATAAGGTCGGAGGGTAGAACGACCGAAACAACCAAGATAAGGATACTGGTCAAAAGTGAAAGATATATATGACAAGGTGCAATAGAAATATCTAACACCTATTCGTCTCAGAGAGAACATTCACATAATAAAATCAACATTAAATGAAGACACCATTGATATTCTGTGTCAGAAATCTAGAGTTTCTGTCCATATGTTTTCAATACTTCCACATTGTATCAGTGAAAACGGAAAAATATTAATCCGAACAACTTAAAGATTAAATAGGATTTTATTCCTCCGACCATCAGCACACGATTACTTTCGTCCTTTTTATCACTTTTGTAGAAGACATTGTTAAAGACTGTCATGAATCCAGTTGAGAACTTTCAAAATAAATGAATTCACCAATTGGAAGTTTTTTTTTAAAAATTTGTATTCACACATAGGTTAACATTATCCTGGATGAGATAAAGATATAATCCTATGTAGACAGACAAAACTCATAAGAAACAGATAAATCATTTACTGTATTATCGCCACGTGGTTTGGTTGAAACTAAGAAGTCGGTTTGCCCAGGGAATACGACGTCCCCTCTGAGGAAACAAATACTGTTTTGTCGCCACTACATCCCGGGGCAAAAAAGCAAAGAGAGAGAGACAGAGAGATAAAGAGAGATTTTCATTTATACTGCTGATTGCTAAACCACCTATTGGTGTTAAGCAGGGTCCATTAGCAGAAAAGGTGGAGTAATTCCATATCTTCTTTTCTGATGCTTAGAATTCTTATCTGGGATATTCTCTGTCTATTATTTCAAGCTCATCCTTTTCTCTCCATATATGGTCAGCCATGCCTGATTTTTCTATTTCTACTCGTGTTATGACTTTACGGTGTTCCTGCACTTTTATCTTAAGTGGGAAGCCTGTTTCTCCTTTATATTTTGTACCACAATTATATGGGCTGTTTTACACACAGTCCTTAATCATGTTCTCCTCTATGAAAGTTCTTACTCGGAAGAGGTGTCTGCGAAGCGCTGAACCACTTTTGAAGGTCGTCCTGATATTATATGGAACACAGATATTTTGTATTTTTCTGATAATCACTTCACATAGGGTAGGCAGATCGAGGCTGTTTTCTGAGAGATGTTATCCTCTTGCACCCTACTATCCCAGTTTCTCGGAGCTGCTGCCATGTAAGGTAGTCCTTATACTGGCCATTTCGTGTTCATATGTCTCTGGGTTGCCACTTATTGTTATTCAGATGACGCTCGTCTTCGAGTATAGAATCCAGAGGTTAGCAGTGAATATTTCGGAGACAGTAGGAAAGCGTAGTTCAGGTTAGCAGTGGATATCGCAGTAAAGTAGCAGAGCGTAGTATTTCCTTCTGTTCATCTGCGCCTGACAAGTTGGCACTGGTCATTCGGGTAGGATAAACAAAAATGGCCGCCTTTATACACGACGGGTTGAATGTTCTACGTCTTCTGATTGGTTAACCTTCTATTGGTGGACTATAAAGTGAGTCAAGGCATTTGGACTAACTAGTTATATACATATACACAAAAAACTGTAAAACTTATGACTTATGGCTTGATATTGTAAGTAGCGGACGAACCATTTCTTTACACTGTATGAGTGATGGGAGTTGAAATTGGGTTATTATCCGGTGAAAATAGGCTTGCGGTATACGGATGTCTTGAAACCATGTATTGTTCGAGATATTAGTACATCCAGGGAGGCGAATTTGTTACCCTTTTCTCTCTCCATTGTGAACTGTATATATATGGTCGAGTAGTAAGAAGAACTCCTCCTGGTGTCGACAGAGTATGAACGAGTCATCTACGTATCTCAGCCATAGAGTTGGCTTTAGTGTTGTTGATTCTAATACCATTTCTTCGAATATACCATTCCTGCTGATCCCATTCCGAAATGTGTTGTTTGTTTACAGAAAATCATCATCCCCATCAAGTTATCTATTGATATACTGGTCTTTCCTCCTAGGTACGAGTCCGAGGCCAGTCAATCATTGATTACTGATAGTCTCCTCTGTGGGTTCCTCTGTGAATAAATTCATCACGCCTAGGCTCACCATCTGGTTGGATTGGATGGGAACATCTTTGATTATTTCCACGAAGTAGGCAGACTTTCGGACATATGATAGTGACTTTCCTATCAATGTGCCAATTATATCCACAAGGAAGCGACTCAGAGGGTGGCACTCAGAGGGTGGCACACAGATCTTTGGCAGCGAACAATTGACCTGAGGGGAATACCGTCTTTGTGGCCAGAATATAAAGGTGTGAAGTTTTTATCTTTTAATTAAAAAAACAAAACAAATTTTAAGGTGTTTTTAAAGACAAACATGGTGTCTCCAAACTTTTTGCTCATAGCGTATACCCTATTAATAGATATCTTGAAAAAAAAAAAAGATTTGTTACTGGTATGTCACAACAGTGAGTGATGGAGCATGCATTGTCAACGAAGTGTATGTCTCAGCAAAATGCCAAGACGAGATTTGAATTTTTTGATTTTAGCTTTCCATTTTATTCGATTTCTGTCTTTGTCATTTACAAGCGAAAGTCGTTCCTACGGTCTCCGTCTGTGACGTCTGGGAGAGAGACTGCTCTGGTGAGCATTTTCTCATGCACTCACATATGAGGCGCAGCCTCGCTCACAGATGTTCACCTTTCGGGGTCACGACTGACAGCCGATGAATTGGTTTGGAGTCATCTTAGATCAACCCTTCACCTGGCTTCCTCTAAAGCTTGGTGTGAACTTAGACGCCAAGCGTATCTTGACATAATATCACATATTTCATCAAAATGGTTGACGAAGAAGGCGTTGTGTGAATGACAATCATATACAATCGAGTATAAGTCGAAACATATGTAACACTAAATAGATAATAAAACGGGCAAATGGTTAATATTCGAGGTCAATATTCTGTCAATTTTCACCAATAGCGGACTGGGTCTGAAAATATTGGTTGCCAGGAGACAAAGGGGACTTACCAACAACTATAATGCTATCATTTAATTTCATAAATAAATAAATAAAATTTAAAAGAAAAACATACAGTGCTGTTCGATAAAAGTGACTCACCTGATTTTTTTTTACTAAATGTTCTCTTCTCCGATGAAACGAAAGTTGAGCTAAATTCAAAGGATAAGCGATCTAAAATCCGAAGAAGAAGCTTTGAAAGCTCTTTGAATTTAGCAGTAAGTACTGTCAAGCATCCGTTCAGTATAATGTTCTGGGGATGATTTTCTTTTCATGGAACTGGTTTCTTAAAACCTATTGAAAAGACCCTCAGGAGCGAGCAAAAGGGTGCAAATCGACCCCACCAAGCTCATTTTTATGCAGGATAATGTTCCTTGTCACAAATCAAAACAGATGAAGGAATACTTTGATGAGTGTTATGACATGGGCGCCCCAATCTCCTGACCTTAATGCCATAGAAAACTTATGGAGCTTTATAAAGTACAGACTTTCGAGAAAGCAGTTCAGCAACATGTTCCATAAGTTTTCTATGTGATTGAGGTCTGACGAGGCAGATTTTTTTCCCGCAGTAGTTTGCAATTTCTTTTTGCGGTAGACTAGTTGCCATCCAAGGCAATTGAACTCTTATACACCCATAGCTATACCCATGGAGAAGAAGATGATTCAGACCTTACCTAAAGGTATTAGCACGTAAGTGAATGTAATGGATTCGACTGTAATTCGAACTCTTCTCTCCAATTCCTCAGTCCGAGCCGCTATCCATTACTCCACCGTGCCTCTGTACATATTACTAGCAGTAAATCACAAGCGTAAATACAGAATGCTATAATTGAATTATTTCATTATTTTTAATTTTAAGCAATTCGTTGATTGACATAGAGTTCAACCTGTTAGTCAACCAATTAAAATTTAAAAAATGATAATAATACGAGCTGCCTCAGGTGAATCAATAAAATCTATGTAATCTTTTACATAACCAGAAAGCTAGATAAATTCTATTGAAAAAAATGTGAAAATTCGCATAGACAAAGCCTACGCAGCCTTGAAAATGATCAACCAGACAAGTGGAGATTCTTTCGAGCCACTGTAGAAGTGGTGTTAATATGTTGTGCCATTGCTTAAGTAAAACCCTACAGTCTAATCTTGATGAAACCTATACTCGGATGCTGAGAGCTATACTTGACATCTCTTGGAGACAATAAACAACTAAATTACAGCTTGATGGACCCATCCCTGATCTTTCTATAATCTTTACACGAACGTAGAATGTGCACTGCTGGTGAGCAAAACAAAAACTCGTAAGTGATCTATTGTCCTGTCCACTTCGCCATGGAGCAAGACAGATTGGTCTCCCAGCAACCACCTACATTGACCAGCTATGTTATGACACAGAATGGCACACTAATGAACTTCCGATCTTGATGCAGGACCGTGATGGCTAGCATGATAGACTCTGAGCTAGCTCGACCGAAAAATAGTAACTGGTTGATATTTTTAAATAGCTTCCTGTACAATTTACACATTAACAGATAGTTCAAAAGCACAATAGAACATTGCAGTTCATTATATTAAGAAAAATCGTTTGTGTTCATTCGATTAATGTCTGAATCTGCCAATAATTTCTTCCGCGCCCAGTTCGTCTGACAATTTCTTTTCAATGGATAGCAACATGTATGATTCTCATTAGACAGCGTTTTCCTTAACCTTGTCTTTATGATCTTTATCTTTGAAAATGACTTCTCACATTAGACTTGAGTAATTCATAGTGTGCAGACGTCTTTATAAAGTTCTTATTCTTTTTTATTACTAAAATAGTTGTCTGTGTTACTTTATTGCATTTTTATTTAATATAGAAGGACCGCTCCATTAGGGGCCTATATGCCATCGGGGCAATCTACTACTGTTATTACTAATGGAATACAAAGGATATGGGGATTGTTACTGTGTGTATTTTCTTATTACTTTTAAATAATTGTTTAGCTTTTTTACTAGTTTACTGCACAATTTACACATTAACAGATAGTTTAAATAACACAATATTTCTTTTACTAAAACAGTTGTCTGTACTTGTTTCTTTATAACATTTTTCTTTGATATATGGGGCCGACTTGATCAGGGCACTATTTGCTATCGGGCGAGCTGACATCCTGGTCTGTCCAACACTTCCAACTTCAACATCTTTATGTAAAAAAACAAACAAAACAAAACAAAAAAAAAAAAAAACGCCAGAATATCCTGAGTGATTGTTGATCCAGATTTTGAAGGATTTTAAATGGAAAATATCGTGAATTAAACATTTGATATAATTATATGGTGAATTTTATATATTAAAGTTATTTTTTCGCACAAGCTTTAATATTCTTATTGTATAATGTATGGGCATCAAGTTCATTGTATAAAGCTTTAATAACTTCCCAAAAATACGTTAAATGTTTTTTAATATTTTTTTTAGGCACGCGTTTCATTCGATTTCTTTATTAAATAAAAAAATTGGAAAATGGCGCTATTGTTGTCCGCTAAAAGAAAGTAAACCAACATTCGAGAAATTTATTGAAACTTTCTGAAACAGAAAAATTGTTAAAAAGAATGCTTTGTTTAACTGAATTGTAAAACAAAAACTAAACGCTAAATGACATGAAATATTTTAGATATTAAAGTATTAAAACTTTAAAACCATATATATATATATATATATATATATATATATATATATATATATATGTATATTTCAATTAAAAGGTGCAATTATAATTTATAAATTCAGGAATCATTCATACAAAAAACAAATATAGAGGTTAATGATTTAAATGGCGAGAATACATCGTCGCAAACAATATAAATAAGATACATCAACCCCGAACCTGTATATGAATGATATGATCCCCGTTTATAAATTCCAGTTGCATAAGGTCTTTTTAATTTTTTACAAGCTTTCGTCTGTTCCTACAGACATCATCAGGTATGTAAGTAGATTTTGTTCTTGTTTTTACTTCTCGGTAATAAGAGGACAACGAAAATAGAGATGTAATCCGAAAAAATGTTATGAGAAATGTGTTATTGTTTTGGAACGTGCGGTATATATATATATATATATATATATATATATATATATATATATATATATATGCATATATGTGTGTGTGTGTGTTCAGATACAGTGGAAAATCTTTTTATTGACCTAACAAGCTAATAAATGCGAAACACGTTGTTAATAAAAAGGTTTTTCAATTTTTCTGAATATAATAGGTTGACCAGAAAACCCTGATTCACTTAGGAAGCAGAAAGAAAACAATAAAATTTTATGGAGCCAGTGGTGCTCTGATGACAGCCCCATTGACCATCTAGCGGTCCGCCAGTGGTAACATTGCCAAGACGAAAACGACGGCGGTCCGACAGCGGGCAACCAGCGGTAAACGTCAGTGGCATGCCACCCAGTGGCACATTGGTGGCTTGGGTGTATGTCAGCTGACAGAAGAACGACGAGATAATTTTTTTTTTCTTAACAAAAAGTAAGAAATTTATTCTGCACTTTATTGATTTAAATTCTCAGGTAAGAAAATAATTTGGCATTAAAATAAAAAAAAATTCTTCCCGTCTTTTATGACAAATTCAAAAAGAAAACCTCTTTTTGAATTTGTAGGTCTGATGAATTGGATCGTATTTACGATTCCAATGGAATAAATTATGACCATGGAATATTAGTGTTTAAGCCTTTTTATTATATCCTTACTCTGTCCTGGACATTGAGTTCTACCTGGATTTTATCCTCTCGGAAATTTTTTATTCTAAAATATACATGTGTATATATGCACCTGTGGATTTTGCATATATATGTATATTTACCACTAATATTATCTCTCTCTCTCTCTCTCTCTATATATATATATATATATATATATATCTGAGATGAGGTATTATGTACATTATTTACATTATTCGGACTATTGTTCTCATCTTTGTCGCTATATTTATATCAAGGAGTGTGAGTGTGAGTTCAATACTCGGTTAAGGCAGTGGAGAACTTTCAGAGGGAAATTCGCAGGAGATAACTGATAACTGACATCCATCAAAAACATGGCACGTGGAACTAGAACAGTCTACCCCAGTGAGTGAAACAGAGGGTTCAGTTCGAAATTCCAACTACCTGAAGAAAGCCGGAGCGTACAACGGCCGAAACGTTGTGATAAATATGGCGACAAAGATGAGGACAATAGTCCGAATAATGTAAATAATATATATATATTTATATATATATATATATATATATATATATATATATATATATATATATATATATATTAGGTTGGTGCAAAAATAATGTCGGTTTTTGACGTATTTTTTAACGTCAAAAACCGACATTATTTTTGCACCAACCTTATATATATATATATATATATATATATATATATTGTTAAAGACCATATTCTTTGTTAAGGATTTTTGTCTGTATTTCCGGCCATTTTCCTGGTTTTCCGGCGCAAAATTAAATATAAATTTTACAATATCTGTGTACTTTCGGATTTTATATTTTTTTTTGTGTCAAAGATTTTTTTCCCTTTTATACGATATCAGTTTCACCGCTTTTCAAATATCGCTTCTTCACCTGACAATGAGTATTATTATTGTATGGTTTTCTTTATTTTAGAAATGCATTCAGTATGCTTGCTTCTAAATTTGATAACATTTTTATTAATGTTGGATTGTTTCTCTTTTATGCTTGATTCTCGTATATGTAATCGTTTTTATAGTTTAAGTGATACAGTAGTTTTTGTTATATAAGAATATATATATATATATATATATATATATATATATATATATATATATATATATATATATATATATGAAGAAATATATATATATATATATATATATATATTTAAGTTATAAGGAACTTGGTAAACCGAATTGGTAAATCCAAAGAGGATGAAATCCTGAGAGCTCAATGTTAGGACAGAGCTAATATGTAATGAAAAACAAATCACTTTAATGTACCATTACGATAATTTATTTCACCTAAATCCTTTTTTAAGGATTCAGGATCATCAGGTAAATCTTCCAACAACGAATCAATTCGTTGTTGGAAGATTTACCTGATGATCCTGAATCCTTAAAAAAGGATTTAGGTGAAATAAATTATCGTAATGGTACATTAAAGTGATTTGTTTTTCATTACATATATATATATATATATATATATATATATATATATATTGATTTTTTACTGCTTATCAACTTTTTGTAGGTTATTTAAAGCCATTTTTAGGTTGTAAGTATTTTAGAGAGAAGAGGATTTACTAATACAAGTCCTACTAATTAATCCATAGTGGAGGGGGTAGAGGTGGATTTAGACCTTTGCTATGTGTATTTGCGTGTAAGTGTATATAACGAACCCGATTTCCAATTTTAAGTCGTTATCTATTACACCCTCCGTACATCTAAGCTCACAGCATCTGATATTTCCAGGCTCGACGTTGCTTAACTTCGGCGATCGTAAAAGAATTGGTGCTATGGTTTATAGATAGACAGACACACAGAGAAACAGACATCCTTCTTTTTATTTACTTGGTTTTACATCGTTACAAATTTCTTATGTATTGTATGTCTATGAAGAAATTTCTGAAGATGGATTGTGTCCATTGTCCAAAATCAGAGCAGAAGTAGGCAATGGCTCATGAAGGGTTTTTTTTTCTCAAATAATCCTCAACGGATGACAAATTCTTTACAGAGGGGGCACAGAGCCAACATCATTTTTGAAAAAACAAATTCCTGTGATTATTTTGTCGAACCCAGTGTTTTCCACAGTCATGATGAATTATAATAGATTCAATTAGGCTCCCTGTGTTGAACATGTATTAGAACCCAGGTCCATTCCAGACCCTCAAGTGTAACTCGTATATACGATCCATCGCTAAAGATACTGGAAAATGTTTTCTTCTACCGATCCAGAAACTACCGAACTCATTCTGCTATACCTTATCTTTGCAAGAAGCAGATCAGATCAAGAATACTGTTATATTTTGGCTGGAACTGCCTAATCATCACTGTCCAGCCATGACAGTCCAAAAGCGAAACTTTACTAACTTCTTGCTACTCTGTCGTTATTTCAATAGCAAATGTTCTGATGTCACATTGCTTACTTACAACAGTTCAGACCTTCACAGCTAGGACCCTGCATATCAAGTTCACTGCGTCGATTCATCAAGATTTCATTCGTATCCCAATAAAGAGGAAGTCCCATTCAGACTGCTTCTCCCCAGAACTGTTACATTGTGGAACAGACTTATGAAAGGATGCTTCCCCAATCACTATTATCTCAATCTTTTCAAGTCTTGGACCAATTCTATTTATCCTACATATTCCCAGAATATGCAGCGTTTACTCCATCTTTTACGCCCTTAAAGCAAACAGTTAGTAACCCTCAACCTTGAGTAGCTCTTGCGCCTTGTGTTGAGTGAACAATAGTATAAAAATAATTCAGCTGAATGGTTTTCTTTCTTTTTTCGAAGACAGTGTTTCTGTTAAATGTAGCAATATATCTTATTTGCCATATGAATCATGGCAAAAAAATCTTTCACTTGTTTGTAAATAACTTTTGTTTTGTGAGAAGAAAACAAATCAGGTAACAATAAAGGAATGATTTTTTTTTATTGTAATTAAAATAATAAAGTGTACGTTTTCATTAGTTAAGTTTCGAGTTGAAATAGCGAGAGTTTAAAATAGAAGATAATTTATTCACACCAGGAATGAATGGAAGGGACGTAACTCTAATACATTTCATTCGCTATCAGACGGTGATCACTCGAAACAATACGTTAGGATTTTTCCACTCATTTCAAACTTTTCTGGAATTGTTTCCTTTGAATAATCGTTATCGAAATTTTTATTTTGGAATGAAATTTTTTGTGAAGTTAGGTTTACAAAGATCACTAGAAGACTAGATAAACTATGAACAGGAAAATACACTTTAGAAATGGAGGGTTAAACAGACTTTGGTACAAAGTTACATTTATGGAACGCTCGGTCAGGATCGAGCGCTCTCTCAAGAAGAGGCCAGAAGACCAGCATGCTATTTGTTTCAATAGGTACCCTTTGTCCAGCTTGGCCAACTTTGACACGAGACCTCATTTATAAAATTAAATCACAATCAAAATGACTTGAAACCGAACCAGTCTTCCATATTTGAGATAACACTTACCACTATGACGAGCGCTACTTTTATTTCTTTTTTTTTTAAGTTGAGTTTGAACATCTTTGATAACATTCGGAGAAGTTTGAGTTAATTCTTAATAGTTTGCAAAGTCAGTAAAGCCTTGTTGGATTACCGGCTCCTGATGATAATCACAGGCGGCGCGATATTTGAAAAGCTCATCTTCTCTTTGACTTTTTTTTTAGAAGCAAGACACGTTTCCTTTCGCTCTGATATAAGTATTTCAGAGAAATGGAGTGAAGATTGTATCGAACTGTTCATAAGTTCAATTTCGTTTCTTTTTTTTTTTAAATTCTTTTGTAACCTGTCTTGTTAATACATTTATTAATTGTTGTTTGTTTGAATTTCATCCTTTGTACATTTTTTTACCCGGACTCACATGAGTCCCCCAAATATTGTTTAGAGGATAAATGTACCAGGAGACATAAAATGACACTTTCCATTGTCTATTGATAGAGATGGTCTAAACTGTTAATAGGATGTGATAGGCAGAGTCGGTTAAAGATACTGGCGCCATCAAGTGTGAGGGTACCATAATTCCGCCATGTCATGTTTTGGGGATCATCCAAAACTGAAGCTTATAAATACATACGTTCGGTTGTCCATGACTCAAAACAGATTAAATTCTTTGGCTATTTTGTCGATAGAAAATGATCTTGTAAAGAAGATTGAATTAAAAAGTATCATGAAAAGATTTGCAGATCTAAAGGTTAGAAAAATGTTTTAGGTCGGATAATGAACGTCTTCTTTAGCTTGTACTAAGTTGTATATTGTAATAAACTCGTCCTCATCTTTGTCGCCATATTTATCACAACGTTTCGGCCCTTCAGTATCTGTCTATATTTCTGAAATGAGGTATTATGTATACTATTTACATTATTCGGACTATTGTCCTCATCTATGTCGCCATATTTATCACAACGTTTCGGCCCTTCAGTATCTGTCTATATTTCTTAAATGAGGTATTATGTATACTATTTACATTATTCGGACTATTGTCCTCATCTATGTTGCCATATTTATTACAACGTAACGGCCGTTGGAATGTCGAACTGAACCCTTTATTTCGCTCACTGGGGTAGACTGTTCTAGTTCCACGTGCCATGTTTAATGGATGCCAGTTATCAGTTATCTCCTGTTAATTTCCCTCTGAAAGTTCTCCACTGCCTTAGCCGGGTATTGAACTCACACTCTTTGGGTCCTGTCACTGGATCTAACCAACGCCTTTATTCATTGTGCCATGCGTCCTTAAGGACAGTTTTTCTACTTGTGAAAATTAAAAAAAATATTATACTTGTAAGAGCGCCGAAGTTCAGCTTAACCTCGGGGTGCCAACAACCCCGGGATTATCAGTCGTGATAAGGATAGTATGTGAAGGCATGGAAGTTTACCAAACAAATAAGTAAGAATGAATATACTATAGGAAGACGAAACATTAGCATTAGCTCACGAGTTGCCGACAAAGTTGGTCGTGTGAGTTGGCCCTCACTTCTTAGTTGAAGACATGCTGGTTAAAGGAGAGTACGTGAGCATAAGTTAAAAGGGTCTTTCTCGCTCTAACTTTCACTCCATAAATACAATTCATTAAACTACGCAACTGTATCAGGGTAGTTAGGGAGTAATTGCTACCAAAACGGGACGTTTGTAAGTAAAATCAATTTTATTTCATACTGTATAGATTGTTCTAAACTTTTGTCAACTGTGTTGAATAAATGGTTTCTTTAGATAAACATGGGGTTAGAAATAAATGTAATGTATAGACACGAAACATCAACAGCAGCTCACATCTTGACGCCGAAGGTGGTTACGTGAATTCGTTCAAGTCCTAGTTGAGGACATGACGTCTAAAGGATAACATGCGTTTCATAAGTTAAAAGAACCTTTCCCGCTCATACCTTTTAGATCTTAAGCATAATTCATTAAATTATGAAACTGTCTTAGGTCAGTTAAGGGGTAATTAGTATCTAGTAGGAATCCGTTTATCACGCAAGATAAAGGTAGAGCCTGTTTGGTCAAAATTCAGTCCTTTGGTCGCAAGACTGGGGTAACATTGCCAGGGTGCTGGCCTGAGAGATGGTATATGGAAGCTTCACTCCCTCTCTCCTTCTCTCTCTAACCGTACCGACAAGATTCAAAGGAGTATTGAGCATTACATTTGAGGACGGCTTGACTGCAGGAGTTACCGGAAAGTTGTCAGTGTTGGCAGCTTACCTCCTTCAGGATTCCATTCCGGGTTTTCTTTCTGGATTTACTTCGATAGTTTTTTCATCTTTGCATATAACCGCAAGGCAACGAAGGTTAAAAATTAGAATTTTCCTTCCTCTAGATGGACTGCCTTCCTGCGCTGTCGAGCTCAATCTACCCAAAGCAGCTCCTTATGAGGCGCCAGCTGTCCCCCTTCGTCCATTCTCTCACTTGCAGCTAGATTTAGTTGTCAGAGGCCATTTGAAATGCTTGTCACGGAAGCATTTTATAGACAGTGGGATCTTGTCCGAACTATCACCCTGACTATGAATAACTTTAAAGCAGTATCACTGTAAATATATTCAATCTGACGCACTTAATTTTCTACACAGTATTTCTTGAATTTTGTCAGACATATTGAAATAGTGTCTTTATATAGACCTTTGGTCAGATTATCTGTGTTTATTTGGACATAGAATAGATAGCGCAAGCGGTCATTTTGTCCAACATCGGGAGTTGCTATAAAACCATATCTTTAATAACTGGAGTCATGTTTTTTTACATAGCCTCGTCAGATTTGGTTTTTCATATAGATGTCACACATGGCACCTAACTTGTTCAGAAAATGTTTTCACTGCAACCCGCTTGTATTAGCTCAATGATTAAAAGGGTTTCAAGCAAATGTATAATGTAGGTTTTAGCGAGGACCTTCCTTCTTCGAACCTCGTGAACTGGTGTTCGTAGTTGCTGGTTAGTAAGACGCTAAAGAAAACACTGGAAACAAAGGGTAGTTCAGTACGACTGGAAGCGCTATGCCTTAGCGACCCATTTTTGGGTTATTTATAAGAATAATTTTATATTTAAAACATTTAAAAGTACAATTATATGAATGCAATGCTATATTTATCATTTATCAATTTATAAGGTAATAAATATAGAAACGATTTTTTTTATTCATAAATTTATAAACATTTACTAAATTATTAAAATATGTGAAACAGCTATAAGAAAATTCTTATTTACCACTTTATAAAGTTTGACTCAATTGGCAATTAATTGATCTTTTGTCAACCATTCCAATAAACAATATAATAAATAGTGTAAGTAAACAATCTAATAAATAAACAGTTTATTGTTTTTGTTGTAAATTCTCAAGAACAAAGAAAATGTATAAATTCACTTTCATATGTTTAGATTTTATTACAATTCTAATCATGGCTTTTTAAAACAATAAACAATGCCGAGAAGTAGTTAAGATAAAAGCGGTGTCATGGGAAAAAACGTCCTTTTGACACTACAGTTCTTATTGCGGGCACAAAAGTACATGTTTGCCGATTATTTGATATGGCTCTGTATCGTCAAGTAAGTTTAGGGCCTTATATGCTGTGTACTATCCTGTGTTGTGTTCTATATGACATGAGATTTAATGGAAACTGAAATGTTCCCCAGAGGGAAACGAGTCATGTTTTATCAATAAGGCGTCCTTTGGGTAAAAGAAAATGAAAAAGAAAAAGGCGTGACGTCTGTGCTCTTTTCTTTATATACTGCTTAAAGACAATGCCATCTAGCAGTCGTTATCAAAAAGGTTTTGGCAGACAACTGTAACGATCTCAATGTTAATATTTATTTGTAGTCCTGCTTCAATTAACTGTGAGTCTCCTAACAAAATTAGCCAGAAAATGTTAACTATTTCAAAATCAATTACCACATTTGACGGTATATAAGACGCACGGGTATATAAGACGCACCCAAATTTCAGCAGGGCTAATCAAGAAAAAATTTGTAATTAGTAAAATTATTAGTATATGGACAGCCTAGGCTATATTTATGAGGTATTATTTTGGTTAAAGAAGCCATGATTACAATTAAACGAAAAATAATAGGAAAAAAAGAACACAAGCCTATAAAAAGTTTATTATATCCAAAGGTAAGAAAACAAAATAAAAAATCAAGCAATTATTACAATTGAGCAAAACAGTAAAGTTACCATTAAAATTCAGTAAAAAATTTTCCCTTATATGATCTGTACAACCTGTGTCTTGTAAACATCTTAATGGAATAATTAGGATATAAAAATTCTGATTGTATTTATACCAAAGTAACCTGAAGTTATCGCAAGAAAAATATTAATGAAACAAATATATTTTACAAATATATAATTTTAATTTATTGCATATAATTTTAGTGAAACAAAGTACTAATATTAAACGTGAAGAAATTAATATAATGAATATTATCAATGATAACACTTTTAATCAGCATAATAGCCTTTTAAATAACGACAATAGGTATATGAAAGTTATTCTAAAGTCTAAGCTAATAGGAATTACCAGGTAGCTAATTTCAGCCGACTATTGCGAATTTTAAATCTACATATGACATATAAGACGAAGAGGAATTTTAAAAGATATTTTTAGTAAAACAAAAGTGCGTCTTATATGCCGTCAAATACGGTATTTCAACACAAATGGATTAACAGAATAATAATAACGATAATTATATAATTACACACACACACACACACACACACACACACACACACACACACATATATATATATATATATATATATATATATATATATGGTTCAAACAAAACAATTGGGATAGAAAAGCAGAAGAGGTTACGGCCATATCACGTTGATCATCGAAGTTAAACAACGTCGAGCCTGGTCATTACTTTGATGGGTGACCGCTTAGGTGTACCAAGCGCTGTAAGCTTGGATTTGCGGATGGTATGGTTTACGGCCATATCCCCTTGAAATAACAGTTCCCGTACGATCATCGAAGTTAAGGAATGTTGTGCCTGGTCATTAACTTGATGGGTAACCGCTTAGGGATAAGAGCCGCTATAATCTTGGATGTGTGGGTGGTGTTATGGATAACGGCTCAGAATTAGAAATCGGATGAGCGAATTCCAATTCCAGTCATGTTCTTTATATTCACCTATGTGCAAATATCCTTGGAGAAAAGGTATGAATCCACCTCTTCTCCCCTAGGTATGGGTTAATTAGTAGGAATTTTATCAGTAAAAATCATTATCTCCAAAAAAATCCTTACAAGCTAAATAATATTTCTGGCTTTAAATAACCTGTAAAAGATTGATAAACCGTAAAAAACAAGTCAATGAATCAAAATTAATATTTAAATAATTATCTCGTAAAAACCCAAGTGCACAGCTCACTTTTAATAACTCGTAGAATCATGTAAATCCATAGAGCCAAAAATGTAAGGACTTATTTGAGGATCGAATCTACTATATTGATGAATGATCTGCGATCGCTCGCCACACCGGAAGCGTCCATATAATAGCCTCGTATTAATTGCTTGATATCATCGTTTAAAAGATACCTAATGTACCAATCAGAGCGATTCCTTTAAAGCTTCTCTAGGACCAAGGGAGATAATTGGTGGTAACTATGCTTTGGCACCGAGAACTTAAATATTTACTGTATTTCGTGTATATAGTACGACTTGAGTACAATACAACAATATGTATTTCTGAAGCTAAAATCAGGGAATAAATTACATTTAATACAGCGCAGTGCAGCCATCTGTATGTAATTTTAATTTGAAAAGTTATACCATTACTAGACACAAGCCGCTAATGGTCCGCCGGCGAGCCGCCAATGGCAACGGGGTCTTCTAGTGGCAGCCACCGGCAGGTCACGGACTGGCTAACGGTGGGCCTTTAGCGGTTCGCCAGTGGTATCACTACCGAGATGAACACGCCGGCGGTCCGACAGCGGGCCACCAGCAGTAAACGCTAGTGGCATGCCACCAAGTGGCAGATTGGTGGCTTGCGTTTTGGGATATTATTCATTAGAATCTCAATGCCGTACATATATTGCAATAAAATAGTTAATTTTTCATTATATTCAAAAATAGAAATCAGCAGAATGTTTAACCATTTCGCGTTTCTTCTAATTTCCATTTCAAAACTTATTTTCTAATTTTCGGGTAAAAAGTTCTTTCCTGTAACATTAATGTTATCAAAAACATGGCCATTCTTGTACCTTCGTTTTATTATTTATCTTAAGCAATTTCAGTTTCTTTCCCGTCTTTGAAACCAAAGACCAAATTAGATTGATTCCCAAAGAACAAATATTGCCAACATATGACATACCTTTTGTAAACAATTGTTATTATAGTACCTTAATAAACATAGTATCAGCAGCAGCCCAGATGTTATAAAATAAACGAATCCTTAACTAACTCTCTCTTCCGGTTTTCCCTCCTTTCAAAGTGTGTTCCATCATACTTTCACACCGAAGCAAAAAGGGGTGTGAGCGTTTCACACACAAACACACCTATACAGGCAAGCCACACTCAAATACATTCATTAACAACTTCATTGTGTATGCAATTTACTTTTAGGAAAAGAAACTATTAAGCTTTTATTATGTTGTTTAGTAAATGTTATCTTGATTTGCAAATCAATCAGTCTCTGTTATTTTGTGCATGTACCTTTTCACCACAATTAATTCATGTATTGCAAAATATTCTCGTAAGACACATTGATTATATAAGTCGCCAAAAAACTAATTTATCAACACCTGTCTACTTTGTGTTTTATTATCTGTTGTGCTGAGTGTATTTGAAATCTCGTTGTTTCATATAAGAGGTTTTTTAAGCTGAGTAAAAATTTCTGAAAACGTGTAATTGTGTCTAATACGACCCCACTTACTTGCCTTTAATTTTTGTTCAAAGTTTCTCGTATTATACACAAGAAAATCCCGGTAACTGTATTTTGTCTTTCATCAGACGTCGACGGATACGAGGGTCGAATTGTTTGGCGAGCTGCATTGAATTCAATATGGATTTCTTGTTTTTCCTCGTGTGTAAAAGAATAAATAATGAAATTTGAAATCGTTTCATCTATTCTGAATTCTGTGTGGATAATCAGCACGCCCCCACCCAGCATTACGATGCAAAACTACAGAAGACTTTAAATGATAGCAATTATCGGTCTTCCTATGTCCCATTGAATGCTGGGCAATCTCTTCATAGATGATAAGATTTGAGGCACCATAAATGTGGTTCTACAGGAGGATGCTGAGAATACCATGGACTGAATAGGTGAGCAACGACGAAGATTTAGAGAAAATAGAAACAAAAAGTAAACTTATACTTAACATCAGAAAAACTCACTTGAAATTTCTAGGGCATATAATGAGGAAAGAGGGCTTGGAAAATTTGACACCTACAGGACATAATGAAATCAAGAGGGTCAGAGAAAAACAACACATATCCTACCTAACGAGCGTTTGTAAATGGATGGCGGAACAGGGTTCAGGACATATAGCAAAAAGACAACATTTACTAAGATCAGCAAAGGACAGGAAATTGTGGAGAGCCATCATCACCAACGTCATGAAGAGGCATGACACAAAGAAGAAGAAGGAGGGGGAGGAGAAGAAGTTACATACTTTGTTTCGAATTTGGAAATGTTTTTTTTCCTATACTAGCACGAAATACCAAGTGATCTTCAATTGAGTATTCGAGTGTAGTGGTCCCTGTTAAAATCGTTCTTTACGTCAGATTATACGCTCTGTCCCCAAAACGGTAACTAAGGTTTGCCCAGCGTAGTTTGGCCCTGTGGGTGTTGAACAAACACAAATGTACTTGAGTTGTCGTCTACAAAAGAATAACCCTCGTAGACGGACATATTTGAAAATGATAGCCAGCCAATATATATCAGCCTCTCTACTTATTCTTGAAACCCTTCGGGGTCAATGTCATCGTCTGCACCAAAGGGATCACTATACGTACCCCCTCTCACTCTCCAAAAGGTCGATGTTTTCTTCTTCTCTTCCTCCTCCTCCTCTTCATTATTATTATTATTATTATTATTATTATTATTATTATTATTATTATTATTTTCATTGATTTCTGGCGTTTACACATTTCTTTCCGGGTCCCACCCAGGGACCTAAGGTTAGAAATGGCATCATGACACTTTCCACTGACAAAAAAAAAAAAAAAAAAAAAATAAAATAAAATAAAATAAAAATTACATAGATAAAGCCCTTCGTAAAGTGTGGGCTGTACTTGTCAGAACAATTTTTTGTATCTCCTTGAGGCATGGGCTTCCAGGAATCCCTGCAATTAGTCTACTGCAATCTTCTCCAACCAGTCCTAGGGCTCCAACTACAACAGGGATTGTTGATGTTCCCATATGCCACATTTTCGAGATTTCTATTTCAAGGTTCTTGTATTTTGACAGCTTTTTGAATATCTTCAAAGATACATTGCAGTCAGCAGGGACTGCCATATCAATAAGGAGGCACCGTTTTTGTTTGTGGTCTTTAATAACAATATCTGGGCGGTTGGCCTTGATTGTTCTGTCAGTGTGTATTGTGTAGTCCCATAATAATTATTATTATTTTATTTCCTTTGATTTCTGGTATATACTCATTTCTTTCCGGGGCCTGACTAGAAGGTCAGAAACAGCACATGACATTTTCCACTGGGCAGTTTTGAAAAACAAAAAAACAAAAACACACAGATATATTTTGCATAAAACCCTTCGTAAGGTGTGAACTGTACTCGTGAGTTCAATTTTTTGTATTTCTTTAAGGCATGGGCTACCAGGGATTCCTTCAATGAGTCTATTGGAATTTTTTCCAATCAATCCGAGGACTCCAACTACAACTGGAATTACTGATGCCCTCATGTACCTCATTTTTGAGATTACGATTTCAAGCTACTTGTATTAGGATAGTTCTTAAAGATTTTCAAAGATACATTACAATCTGAATGGATTGCCATGTCAATAAGAAGGCACATTTTGTCTTTGCGGTCTCTAAACACAATGTCTGGGCGATGAGCTTTGATTGTTATGTCTGTGTATATTGTAAAGTCCCATAAAATTGTTACAGATCCTTATCTCCTTAACCGAATCTGGTGGCGTTCATTTCTCGCAGTTTCCTTTCCGTAAAAGTTTCTGGTTTTCCAGTGCAGATAAGAATTATATCCCCTTTCAAATAATTTTCAATTATTGTCAAAATCTGTATTATATAGTGACATTTAAACTTAATTTTTAAGTTTAAATATCACTATATAATGCTTAGTAAATCGCTATATATTATACTATATGTTTTTATTTAGTGTTTGTAGATGTTTCGAGACTTGAATAGACTTCATCGGCCAAACACTTGGATTTTATTTTTATGTTTGTCCGATGAAGTCTATTCAAGTCTCGAAACATCTACAAACACTAAATAAAAACATATAGTATAATATATAGCGATTTACTAAGCATAATTTAAATGTAACACACAGCCGCAAGTATATATCCATATCTTCAAACGTTATTACAGTGGACACTTCGTATTTGAAATAGACGCCCTATTCTTATATATTAAACAGTGTCAATCGG
>OZ010603.1:61142284-61182284 GCA_963932145.1 Acanthosepion lycidas | reverse complement strand
TCTAAATATTTTAATATTTTCGAATCGTTCTTTTAGGGTTTTTGCGTCTAAGAAATTCTGTCTATATGAGTCAAGATTATGAATTCAATACGAAAATGATTTTAATGTGTATAGGGTTTGGCATGTAGGAAGCCATGGTGCTGCTTCTTGTCTCAATAAGAATTCGTCATTTTAATATGACCTATTCGTAGTTATGGTATAGTAAAATCTTTCCTTTGGGATTTTCCATAATGGCAGAGTTTTTCCCGAAGGTGGATAAAAATTAATTTAGATTATTTTGTGTTTTTCTGTCCTGTTGCTCGTTTGTGCATCCATTTCAATATACGTTCTGTCTTCCGACCTTATTCTTGTATCAGATTTATTATATGCCTTTCAATATGGAAGAGCAGAGACATCATTCATAGATCGGACATTCTAACCCCGATATTATTCAGTAACATGTTATAATATATACCTTTTAATTCGACGCAAAATGCTTATTGTTGTTATAAAACACGCACACTTTTAGCGGTTAAACCATACGAAATTTTTGTATACTCACATTCTTTCAGCCGTTAACCTGTCCGAAATTCTTCAGGTTATTGTCTTATTACATGCTTTTCTTTGCAAACGAGTATGCACATCTTATTTTTGTATACTCACATTCTTTCAGCCGTTAAAACGACCGAAATTCTTCAGGTGATCGTCTTATTATATGCTTTTCATTTCAAACGAGCATGCTCATCTTATTTTTGTGTACACACATTCTTTCAGCCGTTAAACTGTGGGAAATTATTCAGATGATTGTCTTATTACATGCTTTTCTTTGCAAACGAGCATGCTCATCTTATTTTTGTATACTCACATTATTTCAGCCGTTAAACTGACCGAAATTCTTCAGGGGATCGTCTTATTATATGCTTTTCTTTTTAAACGAGCATGCTAATCTTATTTTTGTATACTCACATTCTTTCAGCCGTTAAAGCGTCCGAACTTCTTCAGGTGACTGTCTTATTATATGCTTTTCTTTTCAAACGATCATGCTCATCTTATTTTTGTATACTCCCATTCTTTCAGCAGTTAAACCGTCCGAACTTCTTCAGGTGACTGTCTTATTATATGCTTTTCTTTTCAAACGATCATGCTCATCTTATTTTTGTATAATCACATTCTTTCAGCCGTTAAACCGTCCGAACTTCTTCATGTGACTGTCTTATTATATGCTTTTCTTTTCAAACGATCATGCTCATCTTATTTTTGTATACTCACATATTTTCAGCCGTTAAAACATCCGAACGTCTTCTGGTGAGTGTCTTATTACATTCTTTTCATTTGAAACGATCATGCTCATCTTATTTTTGTATACTCCCATTTTTTCAGCCGTTAAACCGTCCGAACGTCAGCAGGTGAGTGTCTTATTACATGCTTTTCATTTGAAACGATCATGCTCATCTTATTTTTGTATACTCACATTCTTTCAGCCGTTAAACCGTCCGAACGTCAGCAGGTGAGTGTCTTATTACATGCTTTTCATTTGAAACGGGCATGCTCAGCTTATTTTTGTATACTTACATTCTTTCAGCCGTTAAACGGTCCGAACTTCTTCATGTGACTGTCTTATTATATGCTTTTCTTTTCAAACGATCATGCTAATCTTATTTTTGTATACTCACATACTTTCAGCCGTTAAACAGTCCGAACTTCTTCAGGTCAGTGTCTTATTATATGCTTTTCTTTTCAAACGATCATCCTCATCTTAATGTTGTATACTCACATTCTTTCAGCCGTTAAACCGTCCGAACTTCTTCAGGTGACTGTCTTATTATATGCTTTTCTTTTCAAACGATCATGCTCATCTTATTTTTGTATACTCAAATTCTTTCAGCCGTTAAATCGTCCGAACGTCTTCTGGTGAGTGTCTTATTATATGGTTTTCTTTTCAAACGTTCATGCTCATCTTATTTTTGTATATTCACATTCGTTCAGCCGTTAAACGGTCCGAACTTCTTCAGGTGATTGTCTTATTACATGCTTTTCTTTGCAAACGACCATGCACATCTTATTTTTGTATACTAGCATTCTTTCAGCCGTTAAACCGTCAGAAATTATTTAGGTGATCGTCTTATTGTATGCTTTTCTTTTCAAACGTGCATGCTCATCTTATTTTTGTGTACACACATTCTTTCAGCCGTTAAACTGTCCGAAATTCTTCAGATGATTGTCTTATTACATGCTTTTCTTTGCAAACGAGCATGCTCATCTTATTTTTGTATACTCACATTCTTTCAGTTGTTAAATTGTCCGGAATTCGTCAGGTGATCGTCGTATTATATGCTTTGCTTTTCAAACGAGCATGCTCATCTTATTTTTGTATACTCACATTATTTCAACCGTTAAACCGTCCGAACTTCTTCAGGTGACTGTCTTATTACATGCTTTTCTTTTCAAACGAGCATGCTCATCTTATTTTTGTATACTCACATTCATTCAGCCATTAAACTGTCCGAAATTCTTCAGGTGACTGTCATATATTATGCTTTTCTTTTCAAACGAACATGCTCATCTTCTTTTTGTATACTCACATCCGTTCAGCCGTTAAAGCGTCCGAACTTCTACAGGTGAGAGTCTTATTATATGCTTCTCTTTTCAAACGATCATGCTCATCTTATTTTTGTATACTCACATTGTTGTTATAAAACACGCACACTTTTAGCGGTTAAACCATACGAAATTTTTGTATACTCACATTCTTTCAGCCGTTAACCTGTCCGAAATTCTTCAGGTGATTGTCTTATTACATGCTTTTCTTTGCAAACGAGCATGCTCATCTTATTTTTGTATACTCACATTATTTCAGCCGTTAAACTGACCGAAATTCTTCAGGGGATCGTCTTATTATATACTTTTCTTTTCAAACGAGCATGCTAATCTTATTTTTGTATACTCACATTCTTTCAGCCGTTAAAGCGTCCGAACATCTTCAGGTGACTGTCTTATTATATGCTTTTCTTTTAAAACGATCATGCTCATCTTATTTTTGTATACTCCCATTCTTTCAGCCGTTAAACCGTCCGAACTTCTTCAAGTGACTGTGTTATTATATGCTTTTCTTTTCAAACGATCATGCTCATCTTATTTTTGTATACTCACATTCTTTCAGCCGTTAAACCGTCCGAACGTCAGCAGGTGAGTGTCTTATTACATGCTTTTCATTTGAAACGGGCATGCTCATCTTATTTTTGTATACTTACATTCTTTCAGCCGTTAAACGGTCCGAACTTCTTCATGTGACTGTCTTATTATATGCTTTTCTTTTCAAACGATCATGCTTATCTTATTTTTGTATACTCACATTCTTCAGCCGTTAAATCGTCCGAACTTCTTCAGGTGACTGTCTTATTACATTCTTTTCATTTGAAACGATCATGCTCATCTTATTTTTGTATACTCCCATTCTTTCAGCCGTTAAACCGTCCGAACTTCTTCATGTGACTGTCTTATTATATGCTTTTCTTTTCAAACGATCATGCTCATCTTATTTTTGTAGACTCCCATTCTTTCAGCCGTTAAACCGTCCGAACTTCTTCAGGTGACTGTCTTATTATATGCTTTTCTTTTCAAACGGGCATTCTCATCTTATTTTTGTATACTCTCATTCTTTCAGCCGTTAAACCGTCCGAACTTCTTCAGGTGACTGTCTTATTATATGCTTTTCTTTTCAAGCCATCATGCTCATCTTCTTTTTGTATACTCACATGCTTTCAGCCGTTAAACTGTCCGAAATTCTTCAGGTGATTGTCTTATTACATGCTTTTCTTTGCAAACGAGCATGCTCATCTTATTTTTGTATACTTACATTCTTTCAGCCGTTAAACTGTCCCAATTTCTTCAGGTGACTGTCTTATTATAGGCTTTTCTTTTCAAACGAGCATGCTCATCTTATTTTTGTATACTCACATTCATTCAGTCATTAAACTGTCCGAAATTCTTCAGGTGACTGTCATATATTATGCTTTTCTTTTCAAACGAACATGCTCATCTTCTTTTTGTATACTCACATCCGTTCAGCCGTTAAAGCGTCCGAACTTCTACAGGTGATTGTCTTATTATATGCTTCTCTTTTCAAACGATCATGCTCATCTTATTTTTGTATACTCACATTCTTTCAGCCTTTAAACCGTCCGAACTTCTTCAGGTGAGAGTCTTATTATATGCTTTTCTTTTCAAACGATCATGCTCATCTTATTTTTGTATACTCTCATTCTTCAGCCGTTAAATCGTCCGAACTTCTTCAGGTGACTGTCTTATTATATGCTTTTCTTTTCAAACGATCATGCTCATCTTATTTTTGTAGACTCCCATTCTTTCAGCCGTTAAACCGTCCGAACTTCTTCATGTGACTGTCTTATTATATGCTTTTCTTTTCAAACGATCATGCTCATCTTTTTTTTGTATACTGCCATTCTTTCAGCCGTTAAACCGTCCGAACTTCTTCATGTGACTGTCTTATTATATGCTTTTCATTTCAAACGATCATGCTCATCTTATTTTTGTAGACTCCCATTCTTTCAGCCGTTAAACCGTCCGAACTTCTTCAGGTGATTGTCATATTATATGCTATTTTTTTCAAACAATCATGCTCATCTTATTTTTGTATACTTACATTCTTTCAGCCGTTAAACCATCCGAACTTCTTCAGGTGACTGTCTTATTATATGGTTTTCTTTTGAAACGATCATGCTCATCTTATTTTTGTATATTCACATACGTTCAGCCGTTAAACGGTCCGAACTTCTTCAGGTGACTGTCTTATTATATGCTTTTCTTTTCAAACGATCATGCTTATCTTAACTTTTTATACTCACATTCTTTAAGCCGTTAAACCGTCCGAACTTCTTCAGGTGACTGTATTTTTATATGCTTTTCTTTTCAAACGATCATGCTCATCTTATTTTTGTATACTAACATTCTTTCAGCCGTAAAACCGTCCGAACTTCTTCAGGTGACTGTCTTATTATATGCTTTTCTTTTCAAGCCATCATGCTCATCTTCTTTTTGTATACTCACATGCTTTCAGCCGTTAAACTGTCCGAAATTCTTCAGGTGATTGTCTTATTACATGCTTTTCTTTGCAAACGAGCATGCTCATCTTATTTTTGTATACTCACATTCATTCAGCCATTAAACTGTCCGAAATTCTTCAGGTGACTGTCATATATTATGCTTTTCTTTTCAAACGAACATGCTCATCTTCTTTTTGTATACTCACGTCCGTTCAGCCGTTAAAGCGTCCGAAATTCTACAGGTGAGAGTCTTATTATATGCTTCTCTTTTCAAACGATCATGCTCATCTTATTTTTGTATACTCACATTCTTTCAGCCGTTAAACCGTCCGAACTTCTTCAGGTGAGAGTCTTATTATATGCTTTTCTTTTCAAACGATCATGCTCATCTTATTTTTGTATACTCTCATTCTTCAGCCGTTAAATCGTCCGAACTTCTTCAGGTGACTGTCATTATATGCTTTTCTTTTCAAACGATCATGCTCGTCTTATTTTTGTAGACTCCCATTCTTTCAGCCGTTAAACCGTCCGAACTTCTTCATGTGACTGTCTTATTGTATGCTTTTCTTTTCAAACGATCATGCTCATCTTTTTTTTGTATACTGCCATTCTTTCAGCCGTTAAACCGTCCGAACTTCTTCAGGTGATAGTCATATTATATGCTATTTATTTCAAACGATCATGCTCAACTTATTTTTGTATACTTACATACTTTCAGCCGTTAAACTGTCCGAAATTCTTCAGTTGACTCTCTTATTATATGCTTTTCTTTTCAAACGATCATGCTCATCTTATTTTTGTATACTCACATTCTTTCAGCCGTTAAACCGTCCGAACGTCAGCAGGTGAGTGTCTTATTATATGCTTTTCATTTGAAACGGGCATGCTGAACTTATTTTTGTATACTCACATTCTTCCAGCCGTTAAACCGTCCGAACGTCTTCAGGTGACTGTATCTTTATATGCTTTTCTTTTCAAACGATCATGCTTATCTTATTTTTGTATACTCACATTCTTCAGCCGTTAAATCGTCCGAACTTCTTCAGGTGACTGTCTTATTACATTCTTTTCATTTGAAACGATCATGCTCATCTTATTTTTGTATACTCCCATTCTTTCAGCCGTTAAACCGTCCGAACTTCTTCATGTGACTGTCTTATTATATGCTTTTCTTTTCAAACGATCATGCTCATCTTATTTTTGTAGACTCCCATTCTTTCAGCCGTTAAACCGTCCGAACTTCTTCAGGTGACTGTCTTATTATATGCTTTTCTTTTCAAACGGGCATTCTCATCTTATTTTTGTATACTCTCATTCTTTCAGCCGTTAAACCGTCCGAACTTCTTCAGGTGACTGTATTTTTATATGCTTTTCTTTTCAAACGATTATGCTCATCTTATTTTTGTATACTCACATTCTATCAGCCGTTAAACCGTACGAACTTCTTCAGATGATTGTCTTATTACATGATATTCTTTGCAAACGAGCATGCTCATCTTATTTTTGAATACTCACATTCTTACTGCCGTTAAACTGTCCGAAAGTCTTCATGTGACTGTCTTATTATAGGCTATTCTTTTCAAACGATCATGCTCATCTTATTTTTGTATACTTACATTCTTTCAGCCGTTAAACTGTCCGAATTACTTCAGGTGACTGTCTTATTATAGGCTTTTCTTTTCAAACGATCATGCTCATCTTATTTTTGTATACTCACATTCTTCAGCCGTTAAATCGTCCGAACTTCTTCAGGTGACTGTCTTATTATATGCTTTTCTTTTCAAACGATCATACTCATCTTATTTTTGTATACTCACATTCTTTCAGCCGTTAAACCGTCCGAACTTCTTCAGGTGACTGTCTTATTATATGCTTTTCTTTTCAAACGATCATGCTCATCTTATTTTTGTATACTCCCATTCTTTCAGCCGTTAAACTGTCCGAACTTCTTCAGGTGACTGTCTTATTACATGCTTTTCTTTTCAAACGATCATGCTCATCTTATTTTTGTATACTCACATTCTTTCAGCCGTTAAAACGTCCGAACGTTTTCAGGTGAGTGTCTTATTATATGCTTTTCATTTGAAACGGGCCTGCTTATCTTACTTTTGTATACTCACATTCTATCCGCCGTTAAACCGTCCGAACTTTTTCAGGTGACTGTGTTATTATATGCTTTTCTTTTCAAACGATCATGCTCATCTTATTTTTGTATACTCCCATTCTTTCAACCGTTAAACCGTCCGAACTTCTTCAGGTGACTGTCTTATTATATGGTTTTCTTTTGCAACAATCATGCTCATATTATTTTTGTATACTCAAATTCTTTCAGCCGTTAAACCGTCCGAACGTCAACAGGTGAGTGTCTTATTATATGCTTTTCATTTGAAACGGGCATGCTCAACTTATTTTTGTATACTCACATTCTTTTAGCCGTTAAACCGTCCGAACGTCTTCAGGTGACTGTATCTTTATATGCTTTTCTTTTCAAACGATCCTGCTTATCTTATTTTTGTATACTCACATTCTATCCGCCGTTAAACCGTCCGAACTTCTTCAGGTGACTGTCTTATTATATCCTTTTCTTTTCAAACGAGCATGCTCATCTTATTTTTGTATACTCACATTCTTTCAGCCGTTAAACCGTCCGAACTTCAGCAGGTGAGTGTCTTATTATATGCTTTTCATTTGAAACGGGCATGCTCAACTTATTTTTGTATACTCACATTCTTTTAGCCGTTAAACCGCCCGAACGTCCTCAGGTGACTGTATATTTATATGCTTTTCTTTTCAAACGATCATGCTTATCTTATTTTTGTATACTCACATTCTATCCGCCGTTAAACCGTCCGAACTTCTTCAGGTGACTGTCTTATTATATCCTTTTCTTTTCAAACGAGCATGCTCATCTTATTTTTGTATACTCACATTCTTTCAGCCGTTAAACCGTCCGAACTTCAGCAGGTGAGTGTCTTATTATATGCTTTTCATTTGAAACGGGCATGCTCAACTTATTTTTGTATACTCACATTCTTTTAGCCGTTAAACCGTCCGAACGTCTTCAGGTGACTGTATATTTATATGCTTTTCTTTTCAAACGATCATGCTTATCTTATTTTTGTATACTCACATTCTATCCGCCGTTAAACTGTCCGAACTTCTTCAGGTGACTGTCTTATTATATCCTTTTCTTTTCAAACGAGCATGCTCATCTTATTTTTGTATACTCACATTCTTTCAGCCGTTAAACCGTCCGAACTTCAGCAGGTGAGTGTCTTATTATATGCTTTTCATTTGAAACGGGCATGCTCAACTTATTTTTGTATACTCACATTCTTTTAGCCGTTAAACCGCCCGAACTTCTTCAGGTGACTGTCTTATTATATGCTTTTCTTTTCAAACGATCATGGCCATCTCATTTTTGTATACTCACATGCTTTCAGCCGTTAAACTGTCCGAAATTCTTCAGGTGATTGTCTTATTACATGCTTTTCTTTGCAAAGTAGCATGCACATCTTATTTTTATATACTCACATTCTTTCAGCCGTTAAACCGTCCGAAATTCTTCAAGTGATCGTCTTATTATATGCTTTTCTTTTCAAACGATCATGCTCATCTTACTTTTGTATACTCCCATTCTTCAGTCGTTCAATTTTCCGAACTTCTTCAGGTGACTGTCTTATTACATGCTTTTCTTTTCAAACGATTATGCTCATCTTATTTTTGTATACTCACATTCTTTCAACCGTTAAACCGTCCGAACTTCTACAGGTGACTGTCTTATTATATGGTTTTCTTTTGAAACGATCAAGCTCATCTTATTTTTGTATACTGAAATTCTTTCAGCCATGAAACCGTCCGAACGTCAGCAGGTGAGTGTTTTATTATATCCTTTTCATTTGAAACGGGCATGCTCAACTTATTTTTGTATACACACATTCTTTCAGCCGTTAAACCGTCCGAACTTCTTCAGGGGAGAGTCTTATTATATGCCTTTCTTTTCAAACGAGCATGCTCATCTTATTTTTGTGTACCCACATTCTTTCAGCCGTTAAACTATCCGAAATTCTTCAGATGATTGTCTTATTACATGCTTTTCTTTTCAAACGAGCATGCTCATCTTATTTTTGTATACTCACATTCATTGAGCCGTTAATCTGTCTGAAATTCTTCCGATGACTGTCTTATTATATGCTTTTCTTTTCAAACGATCATGCTCATCTTATTTTTGTATACTCACATTCTTTCAGCCGTCGAACCGTCCGAACGTCTTCAGGTGAGTATCTTATTATATGCTTTTCATTTGAAACGGGCATGCTCAACTTATTTTTGTATACTCCCATTCTTTCAGCCGTTAAACCGTTCGAACTTTTTCAGGTGAGTGTCTTATTATATGCTTTTTATTTGAAACGAGCATGCTCATCTTATTTTTGTATACTCACATTTTTTCAGCCGTTAAACCGTCCGAACGTCTTCAGGTGAGTGTCTTATTATATGCTTTTCTTTTCAAACGATCATGCTCATCATATTTTTTTATACTCACATTCTTTCAGCCGTTAAACCGTCCGAACGTCTTCAGGTGAGTGTCTTATTATATGCTTTTCATTTGAAACGAGCATGCTCATCTTATTTTTGTATACTAACATTCTTTCAGCCGTTAAACTGTCTGAACTTCTTCAGGTGACTGTCTTATTATATGCTTTTCTTTTCAAACGATCATGCTCATCTTATTTTTGTATACTCCCATTCTTTCAGCCGTTAAACTGTCCGAACTTCTTCAGGTGACTGTCTTATTACATGCTTTTCTTTTCAAACGATCATGCTCATCTTATTTTTGTATACTCACATTCTTTCAACCGTTAAACCGTCCGAACTTCTTCAGGTGACTGTCTTATTATATGGTTTTCTTTTGCAACAATCATGCTCATATTATTTTTGTATACTCAAATTCTTTCAGCTGTTAAACCGTCCGAACGTCAGCAGGTGAGTGTCTTATTATATGCTTTTCATTTGAAACGGGCATGCTCAACTTATTTTTGTATACTCACATTCTTTTAGCCGTTAAACCGTCCGAACGTCTTCAGGTGACTGTATCTTTATATGCTTTTCTTTTCAAACGATCATGCTTATCTTATTTTTGTATACTCACATTCTATCCGACGTTAAACCGTCCGAACTTCTTCAGGTGACTGTCTTATTATATCCTTTTCTTTTCAAACGAGCATGCTCATCTTATTTTTGTATACTCACATTCTTTCAGCCGTTGAAGCGTCCGAACGTCAGCAGGTGAGTGTCTTATTATATGCTTTTCATTTGAAACGGGCATGCTCAACTTATTTTTGTATACTCACATTCTTTCAGCCGTTAAACCGTCCGTAGTTCTTCAGGTGACTGCCTTATTATATGCTTTTCATTTGAAACGATCATGCTCATCTTACTTTTGTATACTCCCATTCTTCAGTCGTTAAATTTTCCGAACTTCTTCAGGTTACTGTCTTATTACATGCTTTTCTTTTCAAACGATCATGGTCAACTTATTTTTGTATACTCCCATTCTTTCAGCCGTTAAACCGTCCGAACTTCTTCAGGTGAGTGTCTTATTATATGCTTTTCATTTGAAACGGGCATGCTCAACTTATTTTTGTATACTCACATTCATTGAGCCGTTGATCTGTCCGAAATTCTTCAGGTGACTGTCTTATGATATTCTTTTCTTTTCAAACGAGCAAGCTCATCTTATTTTTGTATACTCACATTCATTGAGCCGTTAATCTGTCTGAAATTCTTTAGGTGACTGTCTTATTATATGCTTTTCTTTTCAAACGAGCATGCTCATCTTATTTTTGTATACTCACATTCATTGAGCCGTTAATCTGTCCGAAATTCTTCAGGTGACTGTCTTATTATATGCTTTTCTTTTCAAACGAGCATGCGTATCTTATTTTTCTATACTCCCATTCTTTCAGCCGTTGAACCGTCCGAACTTCTTGAGGTGAGTGTCTTATATGCTTTTCTTTTCAAACGATCATGCTCATCTTATTTTTGTATACTCACATTCTTTCAGCCGTTAAACCGTACGAACGTCTTCAGGTGAGTGTCTTATTATATGCTTTTCATTTGAAACTGGCATGCTCAACTTATTTTTGTATACTCACATTCTTTCAGTCGTTAAACCGTCCGAACGTCTTCAGGTGAGTGTCTTATTATATGCTTTTCTTTTCAAACGATCATGCTCATGTTATTTTTGTATACTCACATTCTTTCAGCCGTTAAACCGTCCGAACGTCTTCAGGTGAGTGTTTTATTATATGCTTTTCCTTTCAAACGAGCATGCTCATCTTATTTTTGTATACTCCCATTCTTTCAGCCGTTAAACCGTCCGTACGTCTTCAGGTGAGTGTCTTATTATATGCTTTTCATTTGAAACGAGCATGCTCATCTTATTTTTGTATACTCACATTCTTTCAGCCGTTAAACCGTCCGAACTTCTTCAGGTGACTGTATTATTATATGCTTTTCTTTTCAAACGATCATGCTCATCTTATTTTTGTATACTCACATTCTTTCAGCCGTTAAACCGTCCGAACGTCTTCAGGTGACTGTCTTATTATATGCTTTTCTTTTCCAACGTTCATGCTCATCTTATTTTTGCATACTCACATTCTTTCAGACGTTGAACCCTCCGAATGTCTTCAGGTGATTGTCGTATTATATGCTTTTCATTTGAAACCAGCATGCTCATCTTATTTTTGTATACTCACATTCTTTCAGCCGTTAAACCGTCCGAACTTCTTCAGGTGACTGTATTATTATATGCTTTTCTTTTCAAACGATCATGCTCATCTTATTTTTGTATACTCACATTCTTTCAGCCGTTAAACCGTCCGTACGTCTTCAGGTGACTGTCTTATTATATGCTTTTCTTTTCCAACGTTCATGCTCATCTTATTTTTGCATACTCACATTCTTTCAGACGTTGAACCCTCCGAATGTCTTCAGGTGATTGTCGTATTATATGCTTTTCATTTGAAACCAGCATGCTCATCTTATTTTTGTATACTCACATTCTTTCAGCCGTTAAACCGTCCGAACTTCTTCCAGTGTTCTAATTATGTTATGCCTTACTATTCGAGTGCGTATTCTCATCTTCATTGTTATACTCCTGACGTTTTGTTTGTTGTATCCTTTCCCTTTCTACGTATATCTTTTTTTTTATATGATTTACTTTTTTGTTCTCCTTGTTTATTTTACTCACAAAGTTTCCATTATTTTATCCTCTGGCCTTTTTCAGTCGTCGGTCGTATTGTGTAAACTTTGAGTAATTATTAACCTAATCTTTTATTCAATCAACAGAGGTAGATGTTGCTGTCTAAGGAGGGTCATTAGGTCGAATCCCTGAACCTGAGTACTAGTTAATTCCTGCTTCAATGAAGAGTGAGTTCGTTTAAAAATCTTTCAAAGATTACACTAGTATGACGCCTGAAGACGACCAGAGTGCATAAAGTTCGACACGTTGTAAGTAGATTTGATTTGATTTGATTTGATTTTTTTTTTGTTTAATGGCATATCAACTCCTAATGGGTCATTTAATACTGAAATTGCATTCCTGGGGGCTTTGATGTAATAAAAATATGATATATGTTATTCTGCTTTCACAATTGAATACATGGTAGATGATACTCAGCTCTTGTACATATGCATGTTTGCGTGGACATAAGTACAAGAGGTGGTGACATGTGTGTTTTATGTTATAGTTTTGTTGAAGTTATATTTTGGAATACAGTTTGTTTTCTTTAAGAAATTGTAGAGTATTATATGGATGAATGTGTTCTTTCATGTTGTTTGTTTGGTTGATTTTGTTTGGCGTTATATCAATATCTATGGGTTATTTAATGCCGAAACTTTCCTAATTTTATGGCTTCAGCTAAATGAAAGCAATTGTATGCCTTTAACTATCAATAAAAGTTATTATTGTTAATTTTAGTATAAATATGTATTATTGGTAATTTTTATATAAAAATGTATTTCTTGTATTTTTACCATAAAAATGTAGTTTTATACATTCTTCTTAATTTTTTTGTCTGTTCCCTATTTTCCTATAGCTAGGACCGTAACAGGTGCTACCACCCGAAAAAAAATCAATTAAGAAGTGGTTCCATGATCACCAAAACTTCCAATCTCCCAATCAATGACCTTGCTGCTGGATGTAGTTTATCGTCATACTCACGTCTGCAGTCTAAAAGAAGAAAACCTTTAAATTCTAAACAGTAGTGAAGGAAACGAGAAAGCAATCTGTAAAAAAATCTGTAAGTGAAAAATAATAAGCACTCATAATGCATTATTACATACATACAACATTATTAAATAAATTTAAATATGAATAACACAACATATATTTATACAATTTACTACACGATATAAGAACTTTTTAATAAACAAATATCTCGAATGTTTGGCAGATGAAGAGGAAGCTACGAGGACCTGTAATTCCAAAATATAATATGTATGGCTGGAAAATTGTGTCATCTGATTTGATGGTAAATAAATAAATAGATGCATCTTGGTTTGACGCCATTACGTATTTTGAAATAAGTGTCAGAAAGAAACGAGTATGTATAATAAAAAATATAATCATTATTCTGAAGAAATTACCTAGATAAAATAAAACTATGTGCACAAAAAGGAGGTATCCATACTCTATGTTATTTCAATAAATATGGAACCCCTAAGCAGACGATTGCTTTTTTTGTGTGTTTTTTAATGACACAAATTATAATATAGTAAATTGGTATAAACTGCCACCTCGGGGCTACTATTACTTTAGACTCCCTGTTACACGGAGATCCGTTAAACGGTAGAAAGACACAAGACAACAACTTGAATGAAACAGTCGATTAAATGGAATAAACGTAACGAAAATAGTGATGCAATCCCATCACAATATTTTGACAAGTTCACAAGTACACCTCAAGCCTCGTTTAACAGTTGGATCGCTACAAATGAATTATTTTTACTATTTTACCTACCGATAATTTCTATCAATCTGATAGATACTATCACTTAAACGTTATTTTTTTAGTGGATGCACATATTTGAATAGACGTTCCGTTTATTTATTAAACAGTATATTTATTTTCATCTACGGAAATGAATATTCGATAAATCTTGTTAAAGAAAAATAGGGCATATCTTTCTTCAACAAGTTTTCTTCTTACTCTAGTGTAAATCGGATCTATGCCAACCACTTTGATTCTCGTGTAAAGCGGGCCTGTGTCTTCATTTTTGACTCTAGTGTATACTGGACCTGTGTCTTCATTTCTGACTCTAGTGTAAAGCGGGCCTGTGTCTTCATTTTTGACTCTAGTGTATACTGGACCTGTGTCTTCATTTCTGACTCTAGTGTAAAGCGGGCCTGTGTCTTCATTTCTGACTCTAATGTATACTGGACCTATGTCTACATTTTTAACTGGAATGTAAACCAAATATATACCTTCTTTTTTATTCACGTGTAAACCGGGCATATGTCTAACTTTTTGTCTCTAGGGTTAAGCCAGATCTATGTCTGCCATTTTGACTTATGTAAATTGTTCCTATGTCTATTTATCTATTAATTTGTTTTGTTACATTTTTTTGATTTCACTTATATTCGACATTAAATAAACCAAATGTGCTGACATATCGTTAAACAATATAAAATCCACGCTTGATTTATAATGACAAATAAAAAATATTTTAATAAACTAGATTTAATCGATGTAAGTTGTTGGTAGGGCTGTATAATAGTTACTGCCACTAGATTATCTTTTCATATTACTAAAGATTAAGCATTGCAGATCACGATTTTTTTTATTTTTAACATTTTTTTATAAAAGTTAAAAATGTGTTTGTGTGTGTGTGTGTGGGGGGGGGCTAGTTTGATATGTAAGTTCCTTGTAAATTGATCACCCTGCGAAAGCCGAAAAAAGAAAAGAAAAGATTCTCATACAACGTGATTTAATGTCAATCTATGAAAAAAGAACTTTTTTATTTATTTATTTTTCATTTAAGAAATCAAGTGCTATGAACATATTTTGGTTTGGATTTCGTAGGGGTGGGGGATCGGTCAGATGGGGGACCCGCTTGGGAATATCGAGTAATGTAAACAACCATTTAAAATCCAAAATATTTTTCGGCTTTAAATAACACATGACGGGTTGATAAGCGGTAAAAAATAAACAAAAAATCGTAAGGAATCAGTTTATAATAAATTTGCATACCAAACTGGACCCCTATTAAATTTTATAAAATTCAATTAAAATTTGTTATCCAGTGTCCTTAAACTATGGCAATATTTTTTAAAAATTATTCCTGGTCTTAGTACCGATTGTATAACTTCACTAAGTTCTTAATTAAAATATCGCTTATTCCATTAGAATAAATTATGACTTATAATTCAAAAGTTCGCCTATCACCCGGTTCACACTCCTCCTCATTTTTTTTAACATGAATAGATGTCTATCCTTTGTTTCCTATTGAGGAGTGGGTTTCTGGTTGCTTCTAAAGTTTACCTCAACTCTATATTTCTAACATCTCCGCCTAAACTCTGAAATTTCATTTGCTATTTATTTATCGTCAATAGGAATAGATAGGTTGGCCTATCGGCCGGCCCACAGTCCTCTCAGGTCTCCTGAAAAGAAGATTAGGTATATAATTGAAAGGTTCGCCTATCACCTGTTTACACTCCTCTTCAGTTTTTTGAACAAGAATAAATGTCTGTCCATTGTTTTCTGTTTAGGATTGGCTTTCCCGTTGCTTGCAAAGTCTATTTCAACAATATATTTCTAATATCGCCACCTACACTCTGAAATTTCATTTTTTATTTGTTTATCTTCAATAGGAGTATATCAGCCAGTTCACACTCCTCCATGGTCTTCTGAAAAGGAGTAGCTGTTTATCCTTTGTTTCTTGTTTAAGGGTGGGTTTCCCGTTTCTTCTAATGTCTACGTCAACTCTATACTTCTAACGTTTCCGCCTATATATATATATATATATATATATATATATATATATATATATATATATATATATATATATATATATATATATATATGAGCTTGTGACATCCGGGTGTTCGCAGACTCACGCCTCTGCTATCGGTGAACATCTATTAAATTCTGGTGTTTGTAGGACTGAGTATTCTCCCCATTTCTTTTCGGTATTGCACAGGGCTAGGAACAGACTCCACCTCGACATCTTGGAGTCTGTTATCATCAACATACGTAGGCTGGCCCTTTGCGTACAACGGGAGATGAAGTTTAAGTTGGCCTTATTCGGGGAAACGATTACATGATTTGAGGTAAAACAATTCCCCCCCCCATTACCATCCTGTTTTATTACGGTATTAATAAAAAATTTTCTTGTTAGTACTCCGTTTTAGATAACCGACGATTGTGTTTGAAAATGTGTCGGTCGAAAGGTACCTTACATTTTAAACGTGGATATTGTATCTTATGTTTAATATGATCCCATATTTTTTATTCCTCAAATGTTTGATTAGATTTGGCAATACTAGAAATCTGTTTAAGTATATATATATATATATATATATATATATATATATATATATATATATATATATATATATATATATATATATATATATATATATATATATATATATATATATATATATATATATATATATATATTATGAAATGGACAAAATATATTTAAGTAAATGCTCTGCTTTACCGATTTAGCCACTGAGTTTCGGTTGGCAACGTCTGTGGCCAAATCAGTTAAAGGCACGTCAAGCTAAATGAATGTTCCGTATAGGATACAGGTTCGAATCCTGTCGGAGGACGAATATTTTCTGTGAAAATTTCTCGGACATTCAGGCCGGTAAATGTTGTTTAATACTGTTTATTATAAACAGAGCATTTACTTAAATATTTGTATTTATAAAAAGAATGTACAAACATAAAAATGTCTTAATATATATGTATATATAAATACATATAATGTATATTACATACGCTCTATCTCTGATATTGAGCACTTTATCCCATGAATATAGCACACCTTAAAACTATATTTCTTCATATATGTATATTGAACGCAATTTTATACTTTCAAGAAAAAGGTATGTTTTTTTTTTTAGATATATAGTTTGTAAATGATAAAAGTATGTTGTTGGTAATTTTTTATACAAATGTATTGCTGGCAGTTTTGCTATAAAAATGTATTTTTATACTTTTTTTAGTGTTGTATTGTTGGTCATTTTATTATGAAAATGTGTTGCTGGTAATTTCACTACAAAAATGTATTGTTGGTAGTTTTTTTTTTAATTTATTGCTGGTATTTTTTACTATAATTAATATTTTTTAATACTTTCCTACGGTTTTGATTTTTGTTTGTGGGGGCACTATTTGCCCATAGCTGAGACCCTAACAGGTGCTACCACTCCAGATCAGGGTGGACCTGGAAACAACATTAATTAAGAGGTGGTGCTACGTTCCTCCAAACCTTCAATCTTCAGTCTTGCTACCGGATGTCATACTGAAGACTAATTTTTTTCATAAGGTGTAGTATAACTGGCTACTCGTATTCGAGGATATCCGTCTACTAGGGCGGCTAGCCAATCCCTATTTCAAACGCTTCCTCAGGCGCATTTTGTTTTTATTCAGCACCCAGAGAGCTCACCTGTGGTTTGTACTGCAACTATGCTGGTCAGACCTTAGTTACAGTTTCTGGGAAAGAGCGTGTTGTCTAGTATGATCAGCAATTTGATCAAGGCCAGTACGCTCAAGCCCTCAGGCACGATGACTTGTGATTTCGTGCTAGCACAGCTATCTACGGCCCCCAAGGGTTCTGTCTACCCAATTTCACCCACAAGGCTTTAGTCAACCCGTTGTATGGTTTTCAGGCACTTTCCAAAGGTGCCGCACGCTGGGATTGACCCCACCAGTCCGGCAACATCAGGAAGTCTCCTTTCTGGCAAATCGACCATGGTGAGATTCGAACCCGGGTCTCATGGTCAGAATAGGAACGTTCTAACCACTCGGTCACGTGCCCATATTTTCTCATTAAGTAGTATTCATAAAACATACGAATTTTATTGTCACCTAATTGCGTACAACAATGGATCATATGCGATATAGGCGAAGAAATTAGCAAGAAAATTTGAAAATAGATACAATGTATTCTAAATACAAATTAAAGACATGTCATAATAGATCATTCCATATAAATTAAGGACATGTCGTAATAGATCATTCCATATAAATTAAGGACATGTCGTAATAGATCATTCCATATAAATTAAGGACGCGTCGTAATAGATTATTCCATACAAATTAAGGACATATCATAATAGACCATTCCATACAAAGTAAGGACATGTCATAATAGATCATTCCATAAATAAATCAACAATGTTTTACGTTAATTTTTAAAATGAACATGATATTTTTCTTGTTAAAACATTGAATAATTTTAACACTTTCAACATCTTAGATAAAAAATAGTGAATTTTATATATTTTTTCGATACTTAGCATGAGAAAAAAAATGGATTTGGACAAAAATCCCCCAGAATGAGGTCAAAATCTGTGAAAATTTTCATCCTTTAATATTCAGTTGTGCTTAGTTTAATTTGTAATGTACATAAAAGTAGGTAGAATAAAGCAAATGTTGACAAGATAGCAAAGGTCACAAAGCACTGTTCAGGATTCTCTATCAGAATTTGCTCCCTCGGTCGTGGTGTGGGGAATCGGGGTAGTGCGCGCCGGCCCTGTCACCGACGGTAAAGGGGGCAAAGTTTGAAATAATTATGTCAGGTCAGAAAACTCGAAAAATAAAAAGCAGCATAATTGAGGAACGTGCCGTGGTAGCTTACCCAACCTAAGTTTACAATTATTTTAAAAGTTTAAATTTCTTTTTCACATTTTTTTTTATTTTAAAGTATGTTTTATTCGCAAAATGGTAGATTTTAAGCATTAACCGAAATAAAAAAAAAAAAAATAGATGCGTGTCTAAATAACTTTGTCGTGATTAAAAAAGGAAAAAAAAGTCTTTAAAAAATTTTTAAATAAATAAAATACGGGATGACGTGGAAAATGGAGGAAGAAGGCGTACGGTTCCATTCATTAAAAGAGTAAAACAATGGTGATATTATTTTTTTTTTTCTCGTGAGTGCTGAATCATTGTAAAACTCTCTCAACTTTTCTATAGTAGTCACGAATTCAACTCAGCCTGCTCGTGCCTCACACCCCAGCACACAACCAGCATAAAACAGCATCGCATAACATACGAAATAACAGAGGACGAAAATGAGGACCGACATTTATAGGATATTAAATAAAAAGAAACGAATAACAAATTTAAATAAAGGTAATAGAACAAAAACAAAAGGAAATAGGAAGAAGAAATTCAACCCATCAGAGCAAAATAATGAAAAAAAAAAAAAAACAAAAAACAAAAAAAAACATCTTTGTGAAAAAGAGGAACGCAAGTGCAAAATAATAATGCGGGTTAAATTGCTAGTCAAAAAGGAAAGAAAGAATAGAAAAGACATTTTTTTCTCTAACTTTTCGCTTTCGTCATTTTCCAACCCCATAAAATATTCAGTATTTGGCGGGAATTTTCGAGTGGCGTAATAAATAAGAACCACCATGTCTTTTGTTATGAAATAGAAAAAACTTTTCTATCTCTTTTTCGTTCTCTCAGACTTTTATATATATATATATATATATATATATATATATATATATATATCATTGAAAATTTTGAAAAGTTCTGTTTTGGCATGTTTCGCCAAAACAGAAGTTATAAAAATTATCTTATATGTTTACCATTCCGTTTGATTCTCATTGAAACATTATATATATATATATATATATATATATATATATATATATATATATATATATATATATATATATATAAATGCTTGCGTTTATTGCATTATATTATATATAATCATATACTTTACAGACGCATACACACGCATATATATATATATATATATATATATATATATATATATATATATATGATTTAACTTGGATGAAGCCGGTAATGCCAGTAAGACGCTAGGGATTACTGGGAGTGAAAGAGAATGAGTATTCTTTAATGAGGAGAAAGGATTTTTAATACTACTGTTTCCTAGCCAGATTCAACTTTGACCATTAACCTTATATATATATATATATATATATATATATATATATATATATATATATATATATATAATTATTTATTTTAAAAAATTATAACATAAATATGTTATAAAATGACTACAAAAATAGCCATTTTGTTTCAACACACCCGGTGTCTTATCAAGTGATGATGTTGATTTGAAACTTTTAAAACCATTTATTTTGCATTCAACATCATCACTTGATAAGACACCGAGGGTGTTGAAACAAAATGGCTATTTTTGTAGTGATTTTATAACATATTTATGTTATAAATTTTTTAAATAAATAATTATATCGGCTCTACTTTGTATTGAGCACTCTTTTAAGAATAGTAATTGTTGGTTATTGGAATTCATTCCATATACACCAATCATATACTTGTATATATATATATATATATATATATATATATATATATATATATATATATCGTGTTATTGAATTATTTTCTCTTTTAATTAGAGTAGCATTTTTATTTAAAAATTGTAGTCAGTCTCGTTGCGGTGAGCAACTAAAGTGTTTAATGTGTTGTTTTTTAAAATGTCTCTTTTTTTACTTAGATAATCATGTATTTAAACTTCTTGACGTTTCTCCAATATATTCTTTCTGGCAATCTCTACAGGTGATAGAGTAACTTCCTCCTTCAGGTTTTGGCTCGTTGTTTTGTTTTGTTTGGATTAATTCTTTTATTGTTTTAGACGTAGTTCCCAGCGACCCTCGTTCGTGCGCATGTGTAGTCGCATTAACGCAAACAAGCCTAGTCCTATGTAGTCGTAAGGGACAAAACGCGTCGCAAGAAAACTTTTCTTTTCAGTGCAAGGCGTTGGACTATCCTGTGTTCCCTAGCCGTTGTTTTCCTTGGTCTACCCTCCCCTTTGTTTGGACTGGTTAAGCAAGGAGTGTTTTTCTATAGTTTCAGGCTTCGGCTCACAACGGTTTTGGAACGCTTCACTTGAGTGATTTTCCTTTCACCGTTTGATAATATCAGCTCTTAAAGACTTGTCAACTTTTCGTCAGTTCGCCATGTTGGAAAATGAGAAACAATCTTTATTTTAACCTCGCTTATCAGAAACTCGGATTATGTGCGTAATTCTCACATATTTCCCATTTTGTTCCTTAATTTTAGACTGTTGATATTTAAGTAAAAACTTAAATGAATCATATCTCTCTCTCTGTATCATTCCAAATAACTTACAGATTTAAAACACAACTGATCTGTCATTTGTTTAAATTTTTTCAGAAAAATTTGGACATATCTTTTGAGATATCAAAGTTTTAATTTTTCTTCCTTAACTTCGGACGTTACCATATATATATATATATATATATATATATATATATATATATATATATATATATATATATATATATTAATAAAAAGAAAGAACAGTAAGATATATAATCCGGTGTTCTTATAGATATTTTTATTTTTACAAAATAGTGCTCAATGTAAATTTACAGACCATTAATATTATAAGTTAATAGACTTAAAATATGGTTTTTCGCTACACAGTTCCAACCATGTTTCAAAAATGGAAGCTAAAAGCCCCTAATTTAATTTTGTACTTAAATTAAAGACATCACTTCCATTTCATCCTCAAGCGAATTTTGGAGTAACTTTAAAAATTACAGGGTTTTAAATACACAGCTAAAACAAAATTCATGTTTCCAAGGTTACAGATAAATCTATTTTGCTAGACTAGGGGTGTCAGTATGTTCAATATGTTTATTTATTTATTTTTATACCCCTAGTCTAGCAAAATAGATTTATCTGTAACCTTGGAAACATGAATTTTGTTTTAGCTGTGTATTTAAAACCCTGTAATTTTTAAAGTTACTCCAAAATTCGCTTGAGGATGAAATGGAAGTGATGTCTTTAATTTAAGTACAAAATTAAATTAGGGGCTTTTAGCTTCCATTTTTGAAACATGGTTGGAACTGTATAGCGAAAAACCATATTTTAAGTCTATTAACTTATATATATATATATATATATATATATATATATATATATATATATATATATATATATATATATATATATATATATATATATATATATATATATATATATATATATATATATATATATATATATATATATAGAGGGACGGTGGAGTAATGGATAGCGGCTTGATAGATTGAGAAATCGCAGAGCCGAGTTCGAATTCCAGTCGAAACCATTACATTCACTTACGTGCTAATACCCTTCGGAAAGGTATGAATCCTCTTCTTCTCCCTCCCTCCAGCTATGGGTAAAATAGCAGGACAGACTGGGTTCTATATTCTTGGATGGCAACTGGTCTAGGAGAAGGACAACTCTGAATTCAAAACCTGCGGAGGGTCGTTTGGGGAACTTGCGGCACTTAGTGCACCAGGTCTCTGTATTCGTCTCTTCAAAAAGTGTGGAGGGTCCTGCACGAAGTCTTCACCACTATAATCAAATCTCATGTGCCGTTGTCGGGCTGTCGGTTTCCTGGAAACTGATCTGCTTGACCCTCATACGTCGAATTCGACGGGAGAGTCGACTATATATATATATATATATATATATATATATATATATATATATATATATATATATCAGGACATGTTTCGTTGTACAGTTTAGACATATTCTGTCTACTCATTTTCGTTAAGTTCCTTTCATACTCTCGGATAGTTACTGAAAGACGAGAGAAAATTACCGTGTTTATGCATATTTGTTTTATTACCAAGTACTTTCGACATATCCATGTCATCATCTGGGTATTGTTTATAATAAAGTAAGTATTAAAGTATCCAATAATGTCAGAGAAAAATTGTATTATCTGAAAATTAAATTTTTTTACAAATGGAGTGCGGAACGTTGCGTCAGTACATGACCGCTGAAACCGTTTAAAGGGAGTTAACTAAGTAAGGTTTGGAGAGTTTTTTTACGACATTCACAACAGCATACCTGTCCACATTCGCAATTCAGAAAAATCCTCGTTGTAAATACCCCTATACTTTTTCACGAAAAGGATAAACAGAAACTAAAAATTCTCGAAGCTATCTATAAGAAAATTAATTATGAATACTCCACAAATATTTTAAAATGTTTATAATAAGTTGAAATACCAAGGTTTAAAATAATAGTTTCTCTTTTTACTACTCATGTCGTAAAAAGCTCTCCTAATTTACATATTGGTATTACGCTATTTATTATTATTATTATTATTCTTGTTACGTTTTGCCTTTTCTTTTTGTAGTTCTATCAAAGACTTTTTTCAATTCACCCCAAGGAATAATGCCACTGAAACGCAAGGGACTGCTAGGAGTGAAAGAAATGAGAAAACTTGAGAAAGAACCAGAAACCCAATCCTAAACAAAAAACAAGGGATGAACCTCTAATCCAGTTCAAAAGACCAGCGAGGAAAGTGTGTTCAAAAGAGAGAAATCTTCACACGGTGGATGAATTAAAAGAATACATCATAGAAATATTTATTGAAATTAATGCAGATCGGGATTTGTGTCGTCCTGTGTGTCATAATGTTCTGGAAAAGTTATTTTTCATATAACTAAATCTGCATAGAAAATAGAAAATCATGATTTAATAGAAATAAATCCCATTTATTCATTTTAATGAGTGAAAAAAGTATACGTACAATGCAAAAAAAAAAAAAAAAAAAATACATAATCTTCACTCTGTAGAATAGCCATTATTCATATCTACAGCAACCAACCTCTTTGTGTAGTTCTCAATTAATGTTTTGAAAATCTTAGTATGTATTTTATTCCATTCTTCTTCACATATGGTCTTCAGATCCGGAATGTTTATTGCAGCTCTCGATTGGATTTGAATTTTCAAATAACGGCACAGGTTCTCGATTGGGTTTAAATCTGGGGACTGACTTGACAATTTCAGGATATTTACTTTATTTTCAGCAAGCCATTTCTTTGTAGATTTTGCAGTGTGCTTAGGATCGTTATCTTGTTGGAAGATCCAATCAGGAGGAAGTTCAAGATTTTCCAGCGAAATCATTAAATTTGCTACCAAAATATTTTGATATACTACGGCAATCATTCCACCATCTATTACTGACATCTTTATATATATATATATATATATATATATATATATATATATAAATATAAAAGTGAACATAGAAGTCAACACTTAGACGCGACAGTCTGTTTCATGCTATATGCAATCGCCAGGCCACGACGATTGCATATAGCATGAAACAGACTGTCGCCTCTCTCTCTCTCTCTCTCTCTCTCTCTCTCTCTCTCTCTCTCTATATATATATATATATATATATATATATATATATATATATATATATATAAAGACATGACGACATTATGTTCCGTCGAAAGCACTCTGAATAAAATAAATATGCATCAACATGGTAATTTTCTTACTCCCTTTAGTAAGGATACTAAGAAATTTAATTATGAGATGATCTTATTAAAAATAAGTAGACAGAACTTGTCTAAATTATTTAATAAGACATTTTTAATGAAAACATGTTGCCAAAACATATGCAATATATATATTAGTCTTTGACAAAAAGCTATTTAATGTATGAGGTCAGATAAATATAACTCAATCCTGATAACGGTGGTCATAAGATGAGACGTTGATGATAAACTGGTCGGGATTTCTTTTTCCGGAAGTAATGCTTATAAAATGTACAGACGCATTTTCACATCACCTGCCATCATCTTTCTTTTCACTCTCTCTCTTTCTTTCTTTCTCACCTTTTTCCTTTTTTTGTTTGCTTCTCTCACTTTCTATTTATCTTCTTTATTCCCCCCCTCTCTCTCTCCCTCTCTCTCATTCTGTTTTTGCTGATTCAAACGATCAGCCCAGGCAGTCGATCGATAATCGTTGGCGCGTGCTTTTAGCATCACGTGAAAATCACAGAACGCAATGTGTGTGTGTGTGTGTCTGTGTGTATAGCATGTGTGTCTGTGTGTGTGCGCGCATGAGTCTGAATTTGGTGAAGATGAGAAACAATATCCATCTGTAGAATCGAACGCGAACACACACACGCACAGAAATACATATGCGTTTGATTTTCACGTCTGGCATTTAATATATGCATATCCGAAGTTATTAAATCGAATATTCTTAACATATATATATATATATATATATATATATATATATATATATATATATATATATATATATTCTATAGATTCTTAACATATATATATATATATATATATATATATATATATATATATATATATGTATAAATAGATAGATATGTGTGTGTCTCTGTGCGTGTGATAATGATATATATATATATATGTATATATATATATATATATATAGATAGATAGATAGATATAGATTTATATGTGTGTGTGCGTGTCTGTGTGTGATAAGGATATATATATAGATAGATAAATAGATAGATATAGATATATGTGTGTGTGTCTGTGTGTATGTCATAATGATATATATATATATATATATATATATATATATATATATATAGATAGATAGATAGATAGATGTGTGTGTGTGCGTGTGTGTATCTGTGTGTATGTGATAATGATATATATATATATATATATATACACATATATATATATATATATATATATATATATAGATAGATAGATAGACAGATATGTGTGTGTGCGAGTCTCTGTGTGTGTGTGTGATAATGATATATATTAGGTTGGTGCAAAAAATAATGTCGTTTTTTGACGTTCAACTTCAAAAGAAAGACGACATTATTTTTGCGCCAACCTAATAGCATGAACAATATTGTGGAAAAATATATGATAAAGTGGAAAAAGTTTTCTTCTGACTTGTTTCGTCCTTTACGACTTCATTAGACTAAATTTGTTCGTTTGGTGCGACTGCGCATGCATACGAATGAGGGATGATTGGAATTTTATATATGTTTTAATCTAGCCGATTTCATTTAGATTCTTTTCCTTTTTGTTATCAGATACCCCCCCACCACCACAAACACACTATGATATTACAAGATCTGCCGGGAATGGTGAAATGTTGTAAGAGCCAGGATGCAAATTTCCTGTTGATGACCTTGCGACCAAGTCACTCTCTAGACATTTTCACCGTTGTGAATTGTTTTTTCTCCTTTGATCAGAGTAGAATTTGTCAAAATTGTGGTCAGTCTTATTACAGTGGGCAACCAACGCATTCGATGTATTGTTTTGTAAAATGTCCCTTTTGTGTTCATAATTTTTTTACAAGCGATCGAATAAATTCCTCCTTATATATATATATATATATATATATATATATATATATATATATATATTAGGTTGATGCAAAAAGAATGTCGTTTTCTCACATAGTAACATATGTGAGAAAACGACATTATTTTTGCACCAACCTAATAGTTTCCACAGTAATTAATTTTACGAATGAAAAATATGACCTGATACTGAGGTGAACACTGACTGGCGACAGTCTGTTTTATGCTTGAAGGCAATCAATTTCACAACTCGGCATTGATCTGTATTTCCGAGATATTTCATAGATATTTAAAAATAATTTTCGGACTAAGTCCATTTCATAATCTATCTATCTATCTATCTATCTATATATATATATATATATTGATGAAAATCGAGATTCGGTGTTTCAACGTGATATGACCGTAAACGATGAGTGATATTAGATATTAATCGGAGATTATTGCTTGATTTGTTATTTTTACGGCTTATCAACCTTTTGAAGCTTATTTAAAGTCGGTTTTAGATTGTAAGCATTTTTTGAGATAATAATGATCTAGTAATACAAGTATTACTCATTAATCCATAGCTGGAGGAGAAGATGTTGACCCATATCTTTCCCAAGGGTATTTGCACGTAATTGAATATAACGAACCCAACTAGAATTAGAACTCTGCTGATATCCGATTTCTAATTCCGACTTACTACATTTACAGGGTTATATGACCCCACTCTCTTAGTATTCCATTCGAAACAAGAAAGTTCTAGTTAGACAGATTTTTCCCCAAAACCGCTAATTTTTTGAAGTGTAACACGCGAATCAACTCACACCCCACACCTCTCCGTCTTTCCATCACTTCTTCGTCGTCGTCGTTAATCGGTAGCCTCGCTAACTTTATTGAGTAATACCAACCTAAAGCGTCACCTGGCTTTTGTTTTTCTTGATTGGGAACGGTGTGTCGTCTCGATTCGAAAATCTTACGATTTTGGGAGTGACGACAAAGTCTAGTGGGGACCTCGCTATGTACGTTGTGTACCACAGACAGTAATTACACAGTACTGTCTAAGGTTGCGTAATTCCTGTTTTTAGCCGTGGTCATTTTTGTCACTTTGTGTCTGTGGACAAATTCCGAATAAAGCTGAAATAAGAACTCCTTTGATAAGGATTTAACTTTAACAACAGGTTTATTGAATATAAAGAAAAAACTTGTTGAATGAAATGTATCTACTGCAACATCAACTTCTCTACTGAAGGATGGTGATTTAGGGAATCTAGTCACATACGCTAAAGAAATAACCAGCCAGTCGACTCTCCTTCAATGCTTCAAAGTAATAACCAACTCGTCGAATCTCACTCAATTCTACTGGCATACGTGTGTCTGTGTTTTCACTCCGGCTCAGGGAATTACGGGTATGCTCTTACTGACGACTGTTCAGCAAGCAATCCCAAGCCGCTCCGAGCTGACTTTTTCTCGGCCCATCTCCATCTGTCTCTATGTTTTTACTCTGGCCACATGAAAAGCGACCGGAGCGAATCTCTGACAACTTTCCTTACAGAGCCCAATTCTCCGTCTGCCTGTGTCTGGTGAGTTCTTGCTTATATAGACACCGCCCATCTAAAATTTGACATTGATATATTCAATTTCTTCAACCGTCTTAATCTTGCTAATTAATTAAATGACACTCTCATTATTTAGAATCTCCCTAGATATATTTCTAGAAAGATAATTGCGTTCTTGGGCTGATTAACATAAATAAATCCCCAGCTTAGGAATTAAACAAAAAATCAAAATTCTTCTTTGTCTAGAATAATTTGTAAGAACACACGCATTTTGGACAGATAGTATAATGTAAACAAACTCGAAGCCTACGATAAAAATAGATACCCCATTCTTTGTTTAAAGAATCTGGATTATTATCCTCTGCAAGACCAGATACGTTTTTGGAAAGATAGCTAAATGTAAACAAACATTCGAATCCAATGTTACAGGTAGAAATAAATAAAACATTAATCATGTCTTCTTCTTATCGGTGGGAAGTGGATACTGTTGGGAACTCTTCTTAAATTCATTTTATTATTTTAAAACCTAAATTTGAATCCGTTCTTTTTTCATTTCTTCTCAACCATTCAACCTACTCGCCTGAGAATTTGAATAATTATTATCGTTGTTATTCTCTTCGAATCACCGTTCCATAATCTCATCCAATTAAACTTTTAAACAGGGTTAGTTCTCTGTTACAGAAGTCTGTTTCTTGATACATGCTTCCTCGAACACTACAACCTTATCCTTTTTAAGTTGTCAACCGCTGTCTACCTTCCTTATCTGTATAATCTCCACTTCCTACCGATTCATCTTTCATTTTTATCACGCATCTCATTCATCATAGTCAACTTAACAGCAACCCTCTACCTTGAGAGGCTCACGGGTCTTGTACTGGGAAACTTTATTATAAAGGATAATAGCCCTATTCTGTAGGTATAAAATGCATTAATTCCTGATAATCCTCTTTTAAGTTCTTTTGCAATGCATTTCTTTAATCATTTACTATTTTGCATTCCAATTTTGACATTTGATTGTAGCAACCAGGGACCGATCTTGTGAGCGACGATGAAGCTTTAGATGAAATGGAAACAAAAAGGACACTTGTACATAAAACCAGAAACAGAGAGTAGGGCACATAATGAGGGGAGAGAGGGCTTAGAAAATCTAATACTCACAGTGCAACAGTGGAAAACAACAGATAGTGTGCTTGAATAAATGTGAGGCGGGACAAGGCTTAGGAGAAATAACCAAAAGACAAAATTTATGAAGAGCTGCAAAGGGCAGGAAGTTGTGGAGAGCCGTGATCGCCAACGTCCTGATGGGGGGGGAGAAGCATGACACATAGAAAAGAAGAAGTTTGTTTTGACTTTTAAGAAAAAAGTGATTTCTCAAGATGATGTGAAAATTAATAATCCTCATTATTAAATAAATCACAATGAGACAGTTGAAATTTCTAGGGCACATTATGAGGAAAGAAGACTGGGAAAATATGAGACTCACATGGCATTGAATGCAAGAGGGGCTGAGGAAAACAGTGCATAACCTACCTAACGTGCTCGTGTACATTGATGGAAAACCAGGTTTAGGGGAGATAATAAAAAGACAAAATTTATTAAGGCTACAAAGGCCAGGAAATTGTGGAGAGCCATGGTCGCCAAAGTCCTGAATGGACACTGCATATTTGTTGTAGCATATCTACGGACGATAATGGGCATGTCACCATTCCCATAAGTACAATGGTGAATACTGTACGTGGTTTAAAGTTGGAGATTCGTCTCCAGCTGTGCTGGTCAAATTCCCTGCCTCCGGATACAGAGGATCCCCAGACGAGGCTCTGTCGAAGGGCAGAGTCTCGCCTCGGAAAACAGCTACCTGACCTCGTTTTATATGGGTTCTACGGGGAAATTTGCCCGAGCCTACGGGATCAAATACCCCAAATTAAATTCGGCCTTTTGCCACATCTGACCGCATGGGGCAGTTGCTAGATACCATAGAGTTGGAGACTCGTCTCCAGCTGTGCTGGTCAAACTCTGCCTCAAAGTAGAGAGGGTCTCCAGATGAGGATATGTCGAGGGGCAGGGTCTCGTCTCGGAAAACAGCTACCCGACCCCGTTTTATACGAGGTCTAAAGGGGAATTTTTGGGCGAGTCTACGGGCTCGGATACACTACATTAAATTCAGCCTTGTGCCATATGTGACTGCGTGGGGCGGTTGGCAGATATTCTGCAGTTGTAGATTCATTGTGGAATTGACTTGACTCACTTTTATCAGTTGACTACTACTTCTACGCGCCGCTGGCGACTCTTATATGTGTTGTTTTTGTCCTAAGTATTATCGTTCATTACCAGGCTTCGTTTGATTATTATGTTCAGTAGCTTTCCCTAGGGAAAGTTACAACAAAATTGACGATTCAGGGATCTATCGCAATAAGATTTGATTTGGATCACTCATCTGATTTATTATACATGGGAAAATAGGAAAAGTATTATACAAGGAGAAAGTTCACATCATATCTCATTAACAATTTTAATTGTAACCCTTTACTTTGAGTGGCTCTGGAGTATTGCATTGGATGAACTTTAGCATTAAAAAAGAGTTGACGTTACATGTCATGAAAGACGCTTATTAAGAGGTCTGTTTTTTTAAAAAAGCAAGCACAAAGAAAAGAAAGAAAAAGGCTTCCTGTTAATCAACATGCGATACTAACAAATCCAAATTTAATCGAAGATTGTTGCTACGGTTCCTTGAATACTACAATATTAGCCGTTGTCTATCCTCCTTATCCTAATACTCTTCACTTCCTACCAATTCTACTTTCATTCTTATCATGCATCTCATTCATCAGTTTAACAGAAACGCTCTACCTTGAGAGACGCACGAGTCTTGTATTTGGTGATCTTTTGTATTTAAAAAAAAATAGTCCTATTCTGTAGTCCTGGGAATGACGATAAACTACATCCGGCAGCAAGGCGTCTGATCGGGAGATTAGAGATTTTGATGAGCGTGGAACCACTACTTAATTACTGTTGGATCATTGTTTTGGGGTGAACATTATTTACTCATCGCATTCAAGTTAGTAATTAAAAGAAAGGATGTCATACAAAATACTGTCCGTGGGATTCTTTTACTTGAACTATATCAGAGAACATCGTCATGTACAAATTTATGAGTAGACTTGTGTCAGTCTCGACTAAATTTTATCGTCCCGAGTAAGATAATAAACTAGGTCCAACAGCAAGGCCTCTCATCAGAAGGTTTCGAGGAGTGTGGAACCACCTCTTATTTGCTGATGTTCCCAAGTCCACCCTGACCTGGGGAGGTACCAACTGTTAGGGTCCCCCACTATGAATGTATAAAAATGCATAGTAAAAATACCAGCAACATATTTTTATATAAAAAATACCAACAATACATATTTATAGTAAAATTACCAACAGTACATTTTTGAAGAAAAATGAACACAATATATTTTATCTGTAGTTGAAGGCATACGATTCCGTTCAAAATATATTTAGTTGAAACCCTAAAATTATGTTAAAAAAAATTAGATTTCGGCATTAGATAACCCATAGAGGTGTTGATATGCCGTTAAAAATCAACCAACCAAACAAAATGCCCTATTCTGTAGTTATAAATTGCATTGATACCTGACCACAGACAATCCATTTTAGTGTATTTGTAACCCATTTCTATAGTAAGTGATAATTTATTATACACAGGAGAATAAGATAGTTATTATACAAGGAGAAATTTCTATTCAGATAGTTTTTTTCTCGAGAACTGCCATTTTGAGGAGCAGACTTTCGCGTGGCTTCTTCCCTAAACGCTAAAATCATAACCTTTTCTGGTCAATGTTCAATCTTTCTTTTTTTTTAATATCATTTCACCGCAAGCCGCTAAAACGCAAGGAGTTACTGAGTGTGAGAGAATAGGGCAGAGGACATTATAAAGAGAACAGTGAAAGAAGAAGAGGCAAAAGATAACTGTGGACATTGCATTTTCATTTTTGAAGATCAAATTTAACCGGAAAGCAAAAAGCCGGAAGATAGTTCCACAAGCGAGAAGTGCGAGAGAAGAAACTGTTAGCATAGAACATACGGTTACATCTATCCTCTTTCTATCTATCATTTTATTTATTTTATCTTTCCTCTTTGCCTCCATAATCTTTACTTCATAACACTCCTCCGCCCCCTATTCATTCATATCACACTTACTTTAGATCAGGCATAGGCAACCCTTTTCAAGCAATGGTCTGCATGACCTTTGACTCATCACAAGGTGGGCAGCACTACTAAACAGATTTAAGGTAATTTTTCGTAGTAGATATCTCAGATATTTTCACTACGGAAAACCATATGCGTAAGAAATGATTGATAAGTTTTATTTTTAGAAAATATTTTATCATAATTAAAAAAAATTGAAGTCTTGGTATAATATGATCGTTAATGACAGTGTGAATATTTATTTCTGATTTATTCATTTGAAAAAAAACAAAACAACATATATGTCTTCTTTAGAGAAAAAAATTATTATGGATGTCTGCTGTTTCAAAAGATGTTTACACTTATGATATTCCTTAGTAGAAATCGCCAATGGTTTAAAATGATGTAAACGTTACTATCCACGAAATTTTACATACTTCAAGAAACATTGTACTCAATCGTTGTTTATGCATGCAGTCATGTATGAGAGAGTATGTGAGTGAACAAGTGAGAACGAAACAAAAAAAATAAAGAAACATTATTTTTCCTTATGAAATTAATTGTGCCATTCAAAAAGACCAAACGGGCCTCATGTGGCCCGCGAGACGCAGTTTGTCCATGACTGTTTATGTCATTACTGCTGTATACTTAGAGGTTACAAACAGACAAATGTGGTACACGAGTGAAGGAACAACAACGCGCGTACATGAAAAGAAGAGAGGTTTATTTTAAAAGAGAATACACGACTGAAAGACATGGAATGGGCTAGCAGGCTATGGGGTATCCGAGCCCGTAGGCTCCCCAAAAAATTCTCCGTACAAAACGGGTTCGGGTAGCTGTTTCCCGAGAAGAGACTCTGCCTTTCGGTATAGCCTCGTCTTGGTTCCTTTCTACCCGACAGCAAAGAGTTCGACCAGCACAACTGGAGACGAATCTCCAACTAATTGCCGAAGCAAGGTTATTTACCTTACCTCCCCGCGAGGCGGTGGTGGCACAAGGCCGACTTTTTAATGTGGGGTTAAACCGAACCCGGGGCAAAATTTCCCAGTAGACACCGTATAAAACAGGATCGGGTGGCTGTCTACCACCTCAGACGCGACTCTGCCATTCGGCATAGCCTCGTCTAGGTTCTTCTCTGCCCGAAGGCAGAGAGTTCGACCAGCCCAGCTAGAGACGAATCTCTAAGTGCCGAAGCAAGGTTATTTACCTTACCACCCTGCGAGTCAGGATGTGGCACAGGGCCTTTTATAATGCGGGGTGAAACCGAGCCTGTAGGCTCAGGCAAAAACAAATCTCCAAATAATTGCCGAAGCAAGTCCCTCGATATATCCTGTGCTCACTATATATATAGCTACTAATATAGTCTGTCCACATAGGCGATAGGGAATGTGAGACATTCCATTACAACAGTTACTATTCTAAGAGTAACTCTCTTCTTTGAGTGGCTCCCTAGCCTTGCAATGGATGAATTCTCGTATTAAATACCCAGATAATGTAAATAATATATATAGTACAGAAAGGGGGCATTTCGTTATCGCGTAATGTTTTACAAACTGGCATCACAGCTTATTACTAATAAGTTTGATCCTCACTGGGGGTTCTCATTTTTTTGACATTTGTTGCAGAACTAATCTATGCTTAGTAAAACACAATTAAAATCATATCAATATCTATTTACAAAGATGTTCAAAATAACATTACAGTGGAGCCGACGGCATATCTTTAACCCTGGATGTCACACATTTCCCTCAATATATCATATAAAAAGACATGATTCTCAAATCCCCAACATACTAGACTTCCGGGTGGTTGCTTCATCGAATTCTTCATTTTAATGGTCAATCAATATCTATCCTTCTTATCCTCATAATATTCACTTCCTGCCATACCATTTTTTAATCGTATCAAACACTCCATTCCTCATAACCATTTTAACGGTAAATTTCTATCTTAAGAGACTTTCGAGCATTGTATTTGGTGAAAGCTATCATGTACAGCCAACTGCACGACGGTTCTCAGAAAGAGGGAAGATTCTGGTTGATGTAGAAAGATAAAATTAATCAAAATCTCAATGTTATTGTCACTCCTCTGCCGTCCTTTCGGGAAGTGGCTTCTGATTGTGTCAACTGGAGGAATGTGTACATAAAAAGGATTTTGAAACATTTTGAGATTTCAAGCATTGAACATCTACGTATTACAAGGTAAGTCTCTAAACATTGCTTTAATATTCTCGCAGCCTTCACAGAGGGTGGTGTTCCTTGTCCTATGTATGGAATGTTGTGAGTCTGAAGCTAGTCTTCAGAGTTATCAAAGGCACAAACACATATAGAGCATTGTTAAAAAGCGACGAAAATAAGGGGAGAGTCCATTACAAACACACACACGCACACACACATGCATACACCCATCTACACATATATCGAACCATATATATTATCATTGTGTATTTATTTATATATTTTCTGTCTCATTTGTAGTGAGAAGGGAGGTAAATCAACTTGCGTTAGTAAATTTATGACTGATTACTTCCCTTAGTTATTTTAATAATTTGTACAAATAAAATCTTTATCTGCATTTAGACAAAATTATTTTCCGAGCAAAATAAACCATTTAATTAGTCAGTCCCTTTACTCCTATGTTTTTAGATTGTAGTTTTATTTGTTCAAGCCTTTCATGTGGGGCACTCAGATACCTTTGTCTGTTAAGTGATCGTCTTGTTTTTGAAAATAAGCTCTGCCGCCGCCGTCTTTGTTATTCTGTTGCTAATCTTTTTCTTCTGAGAGATATTTCTATTTCCCTGGTATATTTAACATAACATTTTTAACATGAAAAGATATTGCGCTAAAAGCGACTTTATATAATACCAGGAATAATCAATGAGTCATAGAAAGCATTGACCGTTTAAAAATATAACGGGAATGGATTAATTAAATGGTTCATTGGCCTCCATTTTTGTTTTGAATTCTTTATCTCCACTTTATTGAATCTCAATGCATTGTTTCAAGACTTTTGTTTCATTGTGTCTCACTATTAAAACTTTCTAACAATTGAAGTCATTTTTGATGACCCGTGTACACTAGTATATATATACATATATATATATATATATATATATATTACTAATTTTCATCCAATACAAGCACCAAGAGCTACTCAAGGTAGTGTGTTAGTGTGGCGTTTCATGAGCGTAAGTAAAGACAAGAAGTGTAGTTCATGAGGTTATATATGAGTTAGGGGTTAATCCTAGATTTGAAGATGTCTGGATGAACTGAAGGCAAGGATTATGGCCGCATTCATCAATTTAAACAAAGAAACCGTCAAAAAGCGCTCCTCCAGTCATTGAAAAAAGAATAGAAACAAATATTAAAGTTATACTTTGAGAAACTTTTGCAACGGAGGCCCAAACATTGTGCTGCGGTAATCGCGGTTAAAGGAGGATATTTGACAAGAGCAAAATTTAACCATAAAATGATTTTTTTCTTTTTGTCATAATACAATTTCTAATAAAAAAAAAATCATGTCTCGCTTTTTTTTAAAACATGTTTAATAATTTCCCTCATTTAAAATATAAAACAACTACTTTTTGTGCCAATTTAAAAAATTACCAGTGGTTTCTTCAAACTTATGAACTGTAGTGTATATATGTACATGATTTCCTACCAAGACGTATATCACATACCATTTACTTCTGTCTCAATAGTAAATCCGTCAGTGGTGACAAAGTTAAACTGACCGCAGCTCTCGAAAAGGACTTCCAATCAGGGGTTAACAGAGACATGAAATTGCTTGTAAATTTTAATGCCTCCAAAACTAAATTACTCTCATATAACCACTATAAAGAAACTTCCCTATGGTTGATGCTCGACTCCGGGAAAGCATCTGACTGCGCCTTTTTGAAACAACTGCATTGAATCAATAGCTGCATCTACTGCAAGAAAAGTTGGTTCTCTGTGTCGTGTCAGAATGTTTTTTTTCCGTCAGAGTCCCTCTTAAACATTTACAAATCTACCATTCGTCTTTGCATTGAATACTATTGCCATATCTGTTCTGGTGTCCCCGCTGTTTCTCTCAACTTCCGACGTCCCACCATCACTCTCAGAATCAGTGAAGTTCTTGATGACAAACACACGTCGAGGACCATAGCACTAGAAGTCTCAAAGCCTTTCGACAAGATGTGGAACAAAAGCTTACTACACGAGCTCTCCAGTTATGGAATCACTGGAAGGGTCTTCTCGATCATAAAATCCTTCCTAACAGGTAGGTCCCTGGAGGTACTTATCAATGGCCAGTCCTTCCGGAGCCCTGAAGATCAACGCAGGTGCACCCCAGGGGTCACCCCTCGGAACAACCCTCTTTTTGATTTACATAAATGATCTAAGAATATACTCAAATCATTTGTAAACATCTATGCTGATAATACGACTATATACGGGCGCACCTCTAAAACTCACGATGGTCAGAGATTGGAGACTGATCTTTCTTCCGATCTTGAACATATGGGATAAAAACTGACTGGTTACATTCAATGCCTCGAAGACCAAACTAGTCATATTCCATCATCGTCGGTTTGACCCCGAATTACCACGAATCAAAATGAACAGAGGTCCTCTCGGGGTAGCACCGTGTCCTGAAAGACTGTTGGGCCTCAAACTCACACCCGACCTCAAGTGGAACTCGTACATACGCTAATTGCTACCGTTGCTACCATTGCTAAGGATGCAGGTAAAATGGCCGGTTCCCTGTACCGCTCCAGTAAGTACCTGATTCCTTGTGCTATCCCCTAGCTTTACAAGAGCCAGATTAAGCCAAAAATGGAGTACTGTTGTCTTATTTGGGCAGGAGCTGCCCAGACCTCAATCTCCAGCCATGATGAAGCTCAAAAGTGTCTCCAAGCCCTTGTGGGTGACGAACTATTCTCCACCTTTCAACCTCTCTTCTACAGGCGGGATGTAGCAAGCCTCTTACTGCTCTACCGCTACTTTTACGAAAAGTGCCCAGACGAACTAAATTCCCTGGTCTCGCAAAGGCAAATCTTCACAGCAAGTACACGCCATGCCACTTACATAGTAGCAAACCACTTACATTCACTCCGTATTCCATTAGTGAGATTTCCACTCGAACAGCTTTTTCTCCGAACCACTGCTCTGTAGAATCGACACCGAACAGGATATTTTCCTGATCACTAGGGTTAATTGTTATCTTCCACTCTTATAGAAAGTTTAAACTAATGGCCTCCTAACGTAACCCACTACCTCGAGTGGTCCTCGGAGCTTGTAAAAGGTTAACCACACTGTAAAATATTAAAAAAAAATACGTCGCTTGGTTTGACAGAAAGCCGCTTTTATAATAGGCGAATGAGGATTGAACTGATAACACTATTCAACTGAATATTAGTTGGTTAATGGTGGAGCTATAGTAGGCACCCAACATTTAATACAACGCCTGTTTTTCTATGAAACTGATACTTTTTTAGAGGCAGTGTGGGAGAGCGTTCTTTCCTCTCAGCGGAACGGTGACGTATTTGTAGTACCAAATATATCAACAAGCGTATGAATGAATAAATCAGTTCATTTTATTCGTCCCGCACTCATTCGTTCATTCTGTCTATTCTTTTCGTCCTTTGCCATCATTATTTCTTCCTTCCTTTTCGACCCAATTCTCTTCGTTTTCGCTTGCCATTCGTTAGATTCCAGTGACTATTTTACACGTTTGTTTTTTTTTTCTACGATTCTTTTTCCTTTTTTAAAATAGTCATTTTGATTTGAATCATATAATTATTATTATAAAATATTCTTCAAAACATGGTTGCTCTATATTGTAAGATCGACAGACTGGTGGTTGTGAGGTCAGAAAAGTGAGATAATTTCTGGCATTTTGAAACACTTACAGGCGCTGTATAGGAGTCAGTGACAATTATTTGGTGGTATAACATCTATCTATCTATCTATCTATCTATCTATCTATCTATCTATCTATCTATCTACGGCAGTCTCTTCATATCTATCTATCTATCTATCTATCTATCTATCTATCTATCTATCTATGGCAGTCTCTTCATATCTATCTATCTATCTATCTATCTATCTATCTATCTATCTATGGCAGTCTCTTCATATCTATCTATCTGTCTATCTATCTATGTGTATATGTCTATATGTGTGTGTGTGTGTGTGTGTATGTGTATAGGAAGAAACAGAGAGAAAGAAATTATATATATATATATATATATATATATATATACACATTTTTGAGGGATGCTGAAAAGTTCTCGGCTCGAACTAGAGATTTGTTCACTTAGTCAAATATTGGAAACTGGGTCGAACCGAAAATCTCCCGCCTCTCTTCGTACAATCGCCGGTTGCGGCACAATTTCGTCCAGGTGCCAAAACAATCTAACCTTTAGAAATCTTTTCGAACCCTACACATAACATACATGACACAGAGGTCACCCTACAAAGCATATTTGCTGCCTATGGCCTCAAAACGACCCCACCCCAACCTCAGGTTCAATGCATTCATCCAGTCATATGACGGGTAGGGTTCAACTTAGGCAGATGTTAAAACGCACACAATAGGTCAAAATAGAAATGAAACAAACGATTGGAAGTAAAAAAAAACAAAAAAAAAAAAAAAAAAAAAACACGAAAGAAAAAAGGCGCGCACAAACGAGTGGGGAATTATTTTTAAATGGCACTAGCAAACAGAAATGACTGAAGGAACCAAAAATCTGCCTATTTTTTTGGGGGGCCTTTTACCAGACTTGACTAAGCTCAGTAACTATCTTCTTTCCTCTGTTTATCGTTGTCCGATTTTTCTTTTAGGCTTCCTTCTTGATAAAGATTAATGTATCTTATGGCTGTGTATATTTTTTGTCGACTGTTCCCGCAAATAGAAACGGTGGAGTTGTACAATTCTGCAAATGGAAATTATCATCCTTTTTTTCATATTACAATTTAAGTACTTCAGATTTTTTATAAAAAAAAAAAATATTTTTACAAAATTTAATATGGGACCCAGTTTGCTATGTAAATTCATTATAAAACTGATACCCCTACGGAAGCCAAAACAAATATGCTTACAACGTGTTTTTAAGAAAAAAAAAAGATTTTTTTTTTTACTTCGTAATCTAGAGTGCTTAATCAATATTCAATAGTAATATATGAAAAAAGAAATCTAGATTACGAATTTTATTTATTTATTTTTAACTTTAAGAAAAATCCTATACGGATATATTTTATTTTGGTTTCCGTAGGCGGGATCAATTTGCAATAAATTTACGAAGCAAACGGGACACCGTAATTTTTATATTCATGATCTGGAGTGTTGCCGGTATACCAGTGGTTCTCAACCATTTTTTTTTTTTTGCCCAATGCCCTCTTTTCATCATATGTCAGAATGTCATATCCCCCAATCCTTTTTTCAAAGTTGTTCGACTCAAAAGGTGTATTCCAAATAATAAACATATATATTAGTGAAAAACTTCATTATTTTCCCTATTATTATGCATACATTTACACGGATTATTTTACCGAGGATTTTCTTATTTACACTCATCATGGGCTCCAAATTCTGTAAATAAGAAACAAGAAAAAGTAAAAAAAATACCCCCCCACCACCTTCAGCAATTCACCCTCTATGACAGAAAAAAAAAATCAAAATGATTAATTCTGTTTGCGACGCCTATTGTAATGCACAACTCCACCGGATAAATCTTTGATTGCATATTTCTGTATATGGATGCTATGTACAGTTTCTTGATACATATAGGATGTGTCTGTGGTGTGTGTGTGCCCGGGTGAGTAGGGGTGGTGGTGGGGACACAAGCAAGTCCAATCTCCACGTGAT
>OZ010603.1:61089784-61137284 GCA_963932145.1 Acanthosepion lycidas | reverse complement strand
GCCATAATAGACTTCCCACAATGCACCACTGACCCGTATATATATAAATAGCCGAGAAAAATAACAGCACATGTGGCCTGACGATTGCATATAGCATGAAACAGACTGTCGCCTCTAAGTGTTGACTTCTATGTTCACTTTTATATATATATATATATATATATATATATATATATATATATATATATATATCTGTTGATAATTGGTAGCGATAATTCGAAACAGGGCATGAATCCAAAGAGATTGAATGTGAGAAACAGAGCAGCATAATAAGTAGACAATCCTTAAAAATTTATTCGATTATAATTTATTTCATGAATATATACAAATTTTCTTCTTTTCAGACCGAAGTTTTTTTTAAAAATAAATGGAGTCCCCCACCGAATTTTTTTCAACTTAATATTGAATTTTTTATTTTTATTCCACCTCTGTTAATATAAAAATGTTTTCCCTACTCTTATTTTTTCTCTTTCTCTTCCTGTTCTTTTTATCTGGCTGAGTTGACTCCATTTATTAAAAAAAATCTTCGATCTGAAGAGATGAATATTTGTATATATTTATGAAATAAATTATAATCCAATGGATTTTAAGGATTATCTTAATTATATATATATATATATATATATATATATATATATATATATATATATATATATATATATAGCTCTTGAAAATATATTTCAACTGAGTACTGTTGAGTGATGAACTAATTCTATAAGCAACAGCCACCTACGTTAATGAAAAGCTTTTCAGTAAGATGAATAGAGCACTCCGGCTGATTGGCATTTGTTTACATTCGTAAAAACAATACGCTAGATTTAGCTGTTTCACTCTGATGAATGAAGATAGCTCAGTGGTAGAAGCTCTGACCGACATCAAATCGGTTATGTTTCTGTCCTGGATTGAGGAATTCCGATCTCTAGTCGCACTGAGGAGCTGTGATACAGCGAAACTGTACTGTCTGCGAATGATATATATCTGTGTGTGTGAATAAAACATATCTGTAAAGACAATATAAGGGAACTTTTCTTTAACAACGCGTTTCGTCTCCTGACGAACTTTCGTCAGGGGACGAAACGCGTTGGTAAAGAAAAGTTTCCCTTTTCTCTTTTAAATCGGGTCTTAAGCACGTGAATTTAAGTGTCCCATTGTTTTACAAAACTCAATAATAACTCGGAAGATACCCTTATACATAGCTGGTGGAACAATCTACCGCCGTAGATCAAATTAAGGATTAAATTTGAAATTCGCTACACAGATCGACTAGCACCTGACGATTGTCAGTTCGTACAACGGCCGAAACGTTGTGATAGTAACACCAAAGACGATGACTATAGTCTGCATGTAAATAATTTAAAAATAACGCCTCATAATTCAGACAGAAACCATTCTACAGCCTTCTTCAGGTATACAATTCATTTGTTATCCTCACCCTATCCGTATCTTTTTAAGAAATGAGCGATCATGTCTCTCGACAACTTCCTATCCTTTGGAGAATTTAGTACCTTTCATATTTTGACTAAATCTATCATTCACTGTTCTTGTCACCCATTTACAACCAGGGTAGTTAGGTAGGTTACTCGTTGTTTTCCTCCATCCCTCTTTCCTTCGATATGTCCTATGAGTATCAAATTCTCCAAGTCTTGTTCCGTCATTACGCGTCCCAGGAATTTCAAACGCCTCTTTCTGATACTACGTGTCCTTTTCGTTTCCATTTTTACTTCCTTGTTGCTTACACGCCCCGTCTTTGACATTCCCGGCATCCTTCTGTAGAACATCTCTGTTGCCACAAGTTGCCTCTTCATCTCTATTGAAATTGTTTACCATTCGCTGCCATATAGGAATATTGGCATTAATTCGGTGTTCACCAACCTTGTCTTTGTTGCTAACAATATTTTCGTGTTTCTTAATCGTTTGCTGAGATTTTGAAAGGCAACTTTCTCTATTCCAATGCGATTCGGATTTCGGTGATACGTTTTCCGTCTTCTGATAAAACACTTTGTACTTTTTGTTTGAATTCCAGTCCGGAATTCCTTGTAAGTTAGATGAAGGCCGGATGGTGTGCTAAACGGTCGAAACGTCGTAACACCAATAACAAAGATGAGGACAATAGTCCGAATGTATGTAGTGTGAATAACTTTTGTTCTTGTTTGATTTTTATATCTCCAGTTAGTAGTTAGTACTCTGGCCTGTTTCTCATGCATCCGATCTTTTTAGTTTGTCCTTTCTTCTCGCTTTCCTTTACTTCCTGGTATATGAATTCCTGTAGTTTTGACTAAATTCTGTCATGAATTGATCAAATACTGTAATCTAAACAAAATAAAGGAAGTCACCAGAAAGAGTTTACTCAGTTCTATGAGAAACTTTAGCAATGATAAGAAGACGGAAGGCGTGGTCATTAGCAATAGGAAGAGCCCAACATGCAAATTACAAATTAGAGATACCAAAATCAAACAAGTATAAGAAATTAAATATTTGGAAAGTCTTTTCACAGAGGATGGAAAGTGTGACTCCGAGATCCGAAGGTGTATTGGATTAAAGAATGTTGCTTTCAAAAAGTTAAGCAAAGTATTAAGAAATAGGAAAATTTCGTTAGAAACAAAGAAAAGAGTACTGAAATTCTATGTAATATCAGTCTTCCTGTATGGCAGTGGATGTTGGACAATCTCTTAAAAGATGAAGAAGAGACTTAAAGCAAGAGAAATGTGGTTCTACAGAAGGATGCTGAGAATACCATGGACTGAACATGTAAGCAACAACGAAGTTTTAAGGAAATAGAAACAAAAAGACCACTTATACTCAAAACCAGGAAGAGACAGTTGAAATTTATAGGGTGCACAATGAGGAAAGAAGGCTTGGAAAATCTGATATTCATAAAGGAAAACAAGGCATACATACTTTGTGAGCTTGAGTAAATAGACGACGGAACAAGGTTTAGGAGAAATAATAAAAAGACAAAATTTATGAAGAGTTACAAAGGACAGGGAATTATGGAGAGGGCGGCATGACACATAAAAATGAAGTTGTGGAGAGCTATGATCACCAACGTCCTGGTAGGGGGGGCATGACACTTAAAAAAGAAGTTACAATGTTTGTTTTGACTTTAAAAAAAATGATTTCTCAAAATGATCTAAAAATGAATAATCCACATTAAATAAAACAGGATGAGACAGTTGAAAATTCTAGGCCACCTGACGAGGAAAGAAGATTTAGAAAATTTGGTACTCACAAGGCAAAATGAAGGCAAGAGGGGGAAACAACATTTAACTTACGTTACGAACTTGAATAAAGGGATAGATGATCAAGGTTTTGGGTAGATGAAAAAAAAAACGAACAAAATTTATGAAGAGCTATAAAGGGGAGAAAATCGTGGAGAGCCATGATAGTCAACGCCTTGAAGGCGCACGGTACAAAGAAGAATGACTTCTATCGAAATTATAGGCAAGGCTTGACAGATATTCCAAGTAACACCATGTACTGTTTTGTTATTCTTCCTATAGTCTCTTGGAAGAGGAAACGTTTGGAATATTCAAATTAACTCGTTGACCGCGTGCATCGCTCGAATGGCGAGCACAAATTTTGGCAAACATGAAAAAGCCTAATTTCTGGCCAGGAAAAGCGTGGAACAATGCCACGGGCGGTATCTTTTCCTGGCAAAATTCCCGGTAAAAGTTCGGACTGGTGATGTGTACCTAAAGAGATGTGACACAGGAGCACTCATAACGCCTATTGCTACTTACTCAGCATTTTTCTTTTAACTGTTGCTCTTCCACTACAAGACCCAAGAGCCACTCAAGGTAGAGGATTATTGTATGAGATTGTTGAGTGGAGATAACGGGTGACCCAAGACTTAGTGGTTTAGGTTTTATCGATGAGGAGGCATACGATCGGAAGTCTGTTCAAAAAGTAGAGGTTCTCAGTAAGAAGCAGTTCGAATGGAGTTTCGATGTTACAGATGGAATACGAAGCTTAGTTTAGTTTGAGTTCAAGTATGGGCCATCCAGTGTGGAGCTAACCTTCTACTATGTATTAATGGATAAGCTTCGTAAATATTAGCATACAATGAGGAGCCCATTTTATAATACCTGTTGTTCAGTTATCAATAATAAAGAATTGAGCATTATATATATATATATATATATATATATATATATATATATATATATATATAGTCTTAAGATGTGTTATAATTATGGGATAAAGTGCTCACTATTAGAGATAGAGCGTGTGTAAATATAAAAGTGAACATAGAAGTCATCACTTAAAGGCGACGGTCTGTTTCATGCTAGATGCAATCGTCAGGCCATGAGTGCTGTTATTTTCTTTTTATTATAAGGGTCAGTGGTGCATTGTGAGTAGTCTGTTTTGGCGGTTATTTTACCGGAAGTTGTTTGTTTATTTATTTATTTGGGTTAAATTATTTTGCTTGTTTTTATTTATTTTTTATTTTTATTTCTTATCTTATATATTTATTTATTTTTTTATTTTATTTTAATACATACATGCAAGGCCTCTGAGCAGGTGGTTTTGAGGAGCGTGAAACCACCTCTTATTTGCTGATGTTCCCAGTGTGGTAGCATATGTCAGGGTCCCAGCTATGGGCAAATAGTTAACCCCCAAACTCAGATTAAAACACAATGAAAATGTAAAAATAGGTTTTAATACCAGAAATGCTTTGTAAAAAAAATATTACCAGAAGTATATTTTTTGAAAAAAATATTTCTAGCGAAGGAAAATTCTTACCAGAAATAGATTTTTGAAGGAAAATATTACCAGAAATAGATTTTTGGAAAAAAAATATTACCAACATGAAAATTTTGTTGGCATTGAATAACCCATTGCGATTGATATGCCGTAAACCAAACCAAACCAAACCAAACCAAACCTAAATTTTATGTTACGTTATACTGTGTTGCTTTTAACTTTAAGGTAGTTAAATTATAGAATGGTCTTAAAATTTTGTCGATGACTATACACTATTATTATAATTTACTAAGCATAGCTTAGGTGTGACACAAGACCGCAATTATTGAGCACCCAATAAAAACTGTACATTATAATTAAATTTTTATTCATCTTCCTTTCATTTTATTTCTGTTGCTTTTTATCACAGCTCTTGAGTTGTTTTTAAGAAATGAAAGAAATAAAAGTGAATAATAATAATGATAATAATAATCAAAGCTAACCACCCAGACATTGTTATTAGAGACCGGAAACAAAACAAGTGCCTCCTTGTTGATATGACAGTCCCTGCAGACTGCAATGTATCTTTGAATGTCTTCAAAAAGCCATCAAAATACAAGAATCTTGAAATCGAAATCTCAAAAATGTGGCACATGGGAACATCAACAATCTCCGTTGTAGCTTGAGCCCTCGGATTGGTTGGAAAAGATTCCAGTAGACTAATTGAAGGGATTCTTGGAAGTCCATGCCTTAAAGAAATATAAAAGATTGTTCTCACGAGTAAAGGCCACACCTTACGAAGGCTTTATCTATGTAAATTTTTTTTTTTTTTTTTTGTCAGTGGAAAATGTCATGATGCCATTTCTAACCTAAGTCTCTGGGCGGGTCCCAGGAAGAAATGTATACACACCAGAAATCAAAGGAAATAAAAAAAAAACATAATAATAATAATAATGCGTCTATGAAATTCAGACCACTTACAAATTATATTAGCCCTGAGATAAGTGAACAGATGTATCGATCCGAATATAATATTCTATTTAGCTATTGGACTCAAAGGTTTAAATTCAGCATCGACATTCAGAGAACTTAAAATGATTATTTGGTTACTTATTTTAGTGCATCATTTTACTTACAATTATGGTGACGTGGCGCAAACAATAGTGCATTATTTAAGCAAATTAGCCGTAAATAGTCAACAGTGACTTCTTATAGGCAACTGTCACTTGCCAGGCTCTTATCAATTGAAAATAACTTTAATAAAAACATTCCACTTTGTTCATATTCATGGCAGCAAATTTTTCTCAGCTGAATTATTCAATATCATCATCATCATCATCATCATCATCATCATCATCATCATCATCAGGTGAACATTCGGCAATAAACGGAAGAAACGTGTACGAGGGCAGCAAAAACCATTTTAAGGAAAAAAAAATTAGATGGAAGTATTGCAGGATATCGTTTGTCGGACGGAAGAAGAAGCTAGACTGACCGAAGAAAGCAACAGCTGCTCTAATAGTCGAATAAATTTGCATAATAAATGTTATAATTTGCATTTGGTGATAATAAATTTAAATCTAATTTAAATTAATAATAATAATAATAATAATAATAATAATAATAATAATAATAAATGTGGCATATGGGAACATCAACAAACCCTGTTGTAGTTGGAGCCCTAGGACTGGTTGGAAAAGAATGCAGTAGACTAATTGAAGGGATTCCTGGAAGTCCATGCCTCAAGGAGATACAAAAAATTGTTCTGACAAGTACAGCCCACACTTTACGAAGGGCTTTATCTATGTAATTTCTTTCTTTTTTTTTTTTTTTGTCAGTGGAAAGTGTCATGATGCCATTTCTAACCTTAGGTCCCTGGGCGGGACCCGGAAAGAAATGTGTAAACGCCAGAAATCAAAGAAAATAAAAAATAATAATAATAATAATAAATTTGTATCATTTCAGGTATTTGACATTCGGTTTAACACTTTCAACCCAATTTTATGGGGTTTAAAAAGACTCATTTGAGTAAGGCTTTAATCAATTGATTATTTAAGAGAAATTATGAAATAAGTGACGTTGTAGTCGTTCTAAGTAGCGCACTAATCGTTCTAAGTAACGCAGTAATCGTTTTAAGTAAAGCGGTCAACTGAAATAAGTGCTGCGTAATTTGTTGCGTTTAAATTTCTACATAAAACTTTTTTCGGGGAATATGCCTTTCAACGCGCTGCAGGTTATTTGGAATCTCTTTAATTTCTTGACTCGATTCCAAAACCTGGAAAGAGCAATAAGGAACACTGGCCAAATTACCCAGCGTTTTGGCTCTTACTTCAGCCAATATAATTAAACACAATACATTATATTCAAAAACGTGGCCTGGATGCAATTATACGGCGTCCCAGTTGAGTACAGTGTCGATTCATTCTATATTATTAATTTGTACCGTAATTATTTGTGTATAATATTCGTTTTCCTCTCTCCAGATTTTTATGCTTAAATACTAGGAGTGCGTATTATACTTGAGGTTAAATTTGTTCCGGCCACATCCATCGTCATATTCGAAACTGTAAGACCGAAAGTAATAGTTCATACTAAATCAATTCCTAGGTTTGCTGCTGGGAAAGTTGTCTCACTGTGTTGTGCTAGACAATTTTTCTCTCCCGAATTCATCTTGCATGTTTATAAATCTAGCATTAGACCATGCATTGAATATTAAATTTAAATACAATGTTAATCGTTATCTGCTATTCTTCCGGATTCCGCTTCTGTTGTTCGCACTCCTTCCTTTCTAGTTTCTAATTCTTTCGCAGTTAGTAACCTCTTGTGTCTTAGTGGCTTTACTATCTCGTTTGGGGTGAATTCGATTAAAAAAATTGAAAAAAAAATTTTTTCCCCCTCAATAGGAGTAGATAGGTTCGCCTATTGCCCGGTTCACACTCCTCTCCCTTTTTTTTTTAACAGGAGTAGAGGTTTATACCTTATTTCCTGTTAAGGATTTGGTTTCATGTTCCTTCTAAATTTTTCTTATTCTCTTTCACGAACAGGAGCCCCTTGCGTTTTAATGGTATTATCGCCATACTTGGGGTGAATTGATAACAAAAATGTATAGGAGAGCGAGAAGAAAGGACTAACTATGAATTGTAATGAAACAGAATATATGGTCGTTTGACAACGACATCGAAGTTTGATGGTACGGTTGGAAAAAAAAGTTAAGATTTAGTTATGGAGAGGCATGATTTCCCACATGTTGAAAGGGCACTTCACATAAATGTTTATGTGTGAGCATTTAAAACCATAATACTTGGTTATTAAGTGTTTTAAACTGTCGCCCCTTAGCACTGATGTCATGCCTACATTAAAAAAAAACACAACTTTTAAATTTTAGTCTGGTATAAGACCGAATGGAAGGGGCGCCAAGTAAGAATTAAAATTTTACGCTGATAAAGGTTTGTTCAACTCACGTTGTTTATAAAGTTTACCTGAGTCTGACCCAAGGCCTCACTTATGGAGTACTATGTGCTAACCGACCGAAACTGTTTTGGTCTGCGAAGCCGTTTTTTAGCCATTACTCCACAGTGGGATACTCAATATTTACAAAGTTCCCGTCTGGCACAAGGCCACAAGGGTTTAAAACTGTGTGAGAACAGAAATTATCGTCATTAGGCCTAGCTTAGTCCGGCATAAGTCCAAAGATAGGGAAGGTTTAAGCAATATTGAATTCATACTAGGAAGACTCGCAGAATATCCTTGATACCATCGAGGCAAAGCCACTAAAAAAAAAAAGAATGACAGTGATGTAGCATCACTGTCATTCTTTTTTTTTTAGAGAGAAGATGAAAATAACTGAAGCAGCATAAATGTAGTTCTATATGAGAATGCTGAGAATACCACGAGTCGAATATGTGAGCAACGACTAAGTTTTAGCGAAAATGGTAAAAAAAAACGGAAACTTATACTTAACATCAGGAAGAGACAGTTGAAATTTCTAAGGTACATAATGAGGAAAGAGGGCTTAGAAAATCTGATACTCACAAGACAGATTGAAGGCAAGAGGGACAGGGGAAACCAAAGCATGACTGACTTAGTGAGTAAATGGATGGCGGAACAAGGTTTAGGAGAGATAACAAAAAAAGTTATTACGATGACAGGAAATTGTGGAGAGCCATGATCGCCAAAGTCTTGAAGAGACACGGTTTATATATATATATATATATATATATATATATATATATATATATATATATATATATATAAACTAGGTGAAAATCGAGCTTGAAGAAATAAGACTTTCTTAAATTGGTGAGTAGTGAAAAGGACTAAGAGCAAGCCTTAGATTTAGATATGATAAGCATTTAACAACAGTTCATAGCATATAGACGAAAGATTCAAGATATGTAGCAATTCGTAGCGAAATACGATACCTTCCTTTCGACATATGATGCTGCTCAACAATTTGCGACAGGCTAATTAAATTTACAGCTGCTTTATTTCTAATGTCTTATTGTTTTTTAAATGTTATAATGATATTATATTCGTGCAGGCATGTATGCAATACATCCGTAGAGATGTCATATCTTTATTGAAATTACGTTTCTGGAGACAAATATGATATAATTAGATCCAAAACATTCGATTTTCACTTTCTTACATTGTTCAAAAGATATCACTTTTATTAATTTACATTAATGATGGAATAAACTAAATGAAGGAAAGAGAAAGAGAAAGAGAGAGAGAGAGAGAGAGAAAGAGAGAGAGAGAGAGAGAAACAGACACACAGACAGACTGACTCAGAGATGGTACGCAATAAGGAAAACGGAAGCGAAAAGCTGGTAGAGAAAAAACCTGACGGTTACATCAGATAGGAGAGAAAGAAAGAAAGAAAGAAAGAAAGAAAAAAAGAAAGAAAGAAATAAGAAGAAGAAGAAGAAATAGAAGGGAGAATTAGGAATGAGAGACGTGTGCTGTTATAAGAATGAGTAAACATTTACTCGTTGTCTCAGCTTCTCCGAAACTCTGTTTATAAACTGTATTACGAAGTGCATTCCAGAAGTTTTTAATCTTTTTTTTTTTAGGTGAGACATGTCATGACTGTCCTAGATTATTCAAATTTTAGTATATCATTATCATACATCTAGTAAGCTGACCTGCCAACTTTTGATATTCCAGATTGAAGGAGACGATTGTAAGAGCTCCTTGAACACACCTGACTAAACGCTTCTTGTGACAGTTGACTAGTTTGCAGAATGCAGTCGGAACGTGAAGACAGTTTAGAAGTTCGCATTGCAATAAGGTTTTGTATTAACATTGGTAGGCATGAAAACTGTCCCCAATCATCATTTTGCGGCGTCAGTAGATATCAGTTTTCCAGTCGGTGTCCTTATTTTTTGGCGCATGAGCGAACGTGCGTGAACGAACATCTACGCAGACGGGCGCAGGGGCACGCACACGCAAAATTAAAAAAAGTGGCACCACTGAGAATTGCATATAAAAAAGAAAAATCGAGAAGTATAAGCAGTCAATTACTGATACCTCCTGACGAGTGGACGGACGGGTCCGTCTACGAGACTTTGGAGTCGGGATGCTGAAGGTAACATCAATCAGCTAAGTGAAAAAACTCTTACTTATATTAATTCTCTCTCTCTCTCTTTATATATATATATATATATATATATATATATATATAAATATTTATTTAAAAATTATCACATAAACATGTTAGAAAATCACTACAAAATAGCCATTGCAAAATTTTCAGAGGACCCCGGCTAATTTTTTAAATTAGCGCGCAAAATATTTGTTTTGTGCATTAAATAAAAGAAAATTATTATACATGTTAAAAAAAAATGTGAGATATGATTTTTATTATAAAATCTTATTACGACAAAAAGAAAAATTAGCATTTTATGATTAAATTCTGTTCTCGTGAAAATATCCCGATTTAGCCTCGATTACAACAGCAAAGTTTTGGCATTAGTTGCAAAAGTTTCTGAAAATATAACTTTGATAATTGATTCCATTCTTTTTTCAAGAGCTCTTTTTCATTTTTTTTTTCACTCTTCTGTCAAATTCATCCCATCCTAATTCTGTGGATCTCTTCAAACTTTTGAACTGTAGTGTATATAATAAAAAGTAATAATAATAATAATAATAATAATAATAATAATATATATATATATATATATATATATATATATATATATATATCTTAGGTTGGTGCAAAAATAATGACGTAATAATGTCATTTTTTGACGTATTTTTTAACGTCAAATATATATATATATATATATATATATATATGAAAGTGATATATATATATATATATATATATATATATATATATATGAAAGTGAACATTGAGTCGAATATTGAGCACTTTATCCCATAAATATAGCACACCTTAAACTATATTTCTTCATATATATATATATATATATATATATATATATATATATATATATATATATATATATATATATATGGGATTAATACAAATAAAATTTGTCTACTTATTATATGTTATTGGTGTGAGTTTGATATTCTTCTCTTTGTATGTGTCTGTGTGTGCGTGTCTATATGTATGTATCGAATGCGGAAACTTATCAAAACTTCTGGAATGCATTTCGTATATATATATATATATATATATATATATATATATATATATATATATATATTACATAACTATATGTCTACCATTTGTCCATGCTTAGAATATTGCTGCCACATATGGTTCGGGGCCTCTGCTATTTGTCTTGAGCTCCCTGATAAAATCCAAAGAAGAATCAGCAATGTAATTGGTAATGATCTGACAGCTCGGCTTCAGTCACTTTTCCACCGCCGTAAGGTTGCCTCTCTGTGTCTTTTCTATAAATACTTTCATGGTAATTGTTCGGATCAGCTCTTCGCTAAGTTATTATTGTTTTAGTGTCTGCCAACATCTTCTACATCCAGCAAAGAATCTCCTACCAACAGAACATCTTTCTGTTATCAACGAGCAGACTGGAACTCGTTCTGTGATTTCCTTCGCGATGTTCCCTGGAATGTGGTCTTTGATCTCCCCGCTCAAGAATCCTCCTGGATAAAAGCTGGAATCGTGGCTTTCATCCCCACAAGAAAATATAAGGTTAAATCACGCTCATCCCCTTGGTTCTCTGCTGCTTGCTCAGCTGCCATTGCCCACAGGAATCACTACTTCTGTCTTTATCGTAGTGTCACGTCTCTTTGTCTCAGCCCATAATGAATGCAAGCATGTCCTCAATGAAGCAAAGTCATTATTTGCTGAAAGAATGAAACAACGAAAATTCGGCTCCAAAGATTATTGGCGTCTCTGCAAGAGCATACTGAACAACAACAAACCCAAAGTACCTTTTTTATTCAACCAATTTGATATCCTGACTTTCTCAGCTGATAAGGCCGAGTGCTTTGCACGGAAATTCTCATCCAATTTAACGCTCGAATCATCCGTTGTACCCACACCCGATTTTCCCTTTAGAACTGAGGCTGCATTGAGAGATTTTCACATAACCCCGTCAGTGGTATTGAGCATCATCTCTAAATTAGAATCCCATAAGGCTAGCGGTGGGGACGGAATACCAGCCGTTGTCCTGAATAAATGTGCTCCTGAACTGGCTCCTGTCCTCTTCAAAATTATATAATTACGGTCTCAACGACTCTTGCTTTCAAGCCTGTTGGAAATCCTCATCTATTGTACCTGTCTTTAAGAATTCTGGAGACCCTTCTGACCCATCTAACTACCGACCTATCAGTCTCCTACCACTCTCCGGTAAAGTCTTTAAAGCTTTAATCAACACCTAAATCGTTAAGCACCTTATATTCCATGATCTGCTCTCTGACAAACAACATGGTTTCCGCTTTACCCGATCTACAGCTGATGTGCTCACGGCCATAACTGAATTTGTTTACTAAGCATTTCACAATAACGGAGAAGCTCGTGCCGTGGATCTAGATATCTCTAAAGCGTTTGATTAAAGCTTCACGGTTATAGTATTTCAGGACGATTATTTGACTTAATACAATCATATTAATAATAAATATACGTAAGATTTTAATGGATAATATGTTACAACATATCAAAAAAAAAAAGATTAAGTCGATATTTAGATCTTAAGAGGCCACAGGGACAACAGGATTTGGGGTCCCATTCATTACGTAAGTTTCGCACCTACGTGTCTATATAAAACAATCGGCCTTATCTTCAATTTCTTACAAGAAATTGAAGATGACTGTTATAATACTGACATACCTTTTCTTCCAACTTGACAACTTCGCTTGCTACAGCTCTCCCCGTTCTAGTCACGACATCCGTGCCACAAACTGGAAAAAAAAAAAAGAAAAAAAAGAAAAGAAAAAGAAGACAAAACAGATATTAACCATTTGGCGTAAACAAACGAAGTAAAAATAAACGAGAAAAATGGAATAAACACATTTTCTTCACTATCAATCTCATGATGCACACGGACATTCTGACAGATGTATACGCGCATGCGCATAGGATACTTGTTTAACCTCACAACCTTGCGTATAATTTCCTATTAACACATTGCGTAAATTTGAGCGTAGGACCAAGAATTAAACTATATGACTGTTTGGCGTGACGTCCGAGTTTTAATCTTGATTAATAGCATCCCGTTAAAAAAATAATTAACGAATAAAAAGTGATTTTGTCTGAATCTTTGAGATAGGACATTTTCAGTAGTGGCAGTAACCGCGAAAATTTATAAAGGTTTTCTTATTTTAAATTTCTGATGGATCCTAATTCTTAATTTAATGAATGAATAAGCTCCTGTCTAGTTTATCAATTAGAAAATACCAGTAGAAATTCTCTTAGTGCATCGTTAAATATCTGAGCTTAAAAAGTTCAATAAGATAATGGATTATTTTTTTAAAATAGTATGGGAGTGCAAATGAAAAGATTTAACATTTTCTATTTCACTGAAGCAGACGTTAAATGCATTAACTCTTTCTTTACGTCTTTGGTATGACGATAAACTACATCTGGATCTATTTCGATCATTGAATTTAAGCAAAGTCAAGCCTTATCTGTACTTAGATGGGGGACCGTTTAAGTACATTGAGAACACTGGATACTGTAAGGAATGGAGGAATGAAATCAGGCAAAAAATCATCCCTTGTAATGCAGTGTAAAAGATGGTGTGTGTCAAACGACAGACTGCTGTTTCGCGATTGGCGGAGGAACGTCACTGTCGACAGTAAGGAGACACTGTCTCTAAAAAATGAAACAAAAATCTTTAGTAGGAGTTACGATCACTAACTGTACTAAATTCACTTGGGTTGCCACGGAAAAAAAATTATGATCGTTGAATCTGACTATTCAACACAATGTCTGATCAAAGAGTGCATATTTCTGTCTATAAGTATTTATTTGTGGAAGTATTTTATTCCTCAGCATGGGATACAACTAGATCCCATGTCAAACCAAGATGAGGTCACCAAACTGAGTAAATTACTACTACTACTACTACTACTACTACACCTACTAAACAACAACAACAGCAATAATAATAATAATAATAATAATAATAATAATAATAATAATAATGATAATAATAAAACTCCCCTTGGCCTAGAAATGTCGGGGGTGATATCCGGCGGGGATTAGCCGTGTCTCATGGGCAGGACGAGCTCTTTAATTTTGGTCGACAGTTTTCTTAGAGGTGATATCTTGGACAAAATTACTCCTTGGCGGTTAAACATAAAATGAAAAAAAATACTCTTATAACAACATCAGTAATGATGATGATAATTGTCAGCACTTCCGGGCCAACTAGAGAATGCTGGGATCGAGACGGATTCGGTGAACAGTTTAAATAAAATACGTTGTTGAGTTTACCACGTGTCGCTTTGTGTTGCTTTGACTTTTCAGCGGCCGTTCTCATATCTTTTGTCATATAGGAAGAAAATGAGTAACTGCCGACACCGAGATTCGAGCGTGACATTCTGGACTTATAAATATATGTTTTTCGCCAGTTGTATAAATAGCTGTGTCAGGCTACTGACTGCAGTGATTATTGAGTGGAACTATCCAGTCGAATTAGTGTGAATTATTGTGCGTCGATGATTTGGGTTTTGATTTAGGATTTACCGGACGTTAAGGCGAGCCGCGTTACTAACAAGATATTCACTGAAATGGTTAATTATCTTTGGTTGACTTTTACTTCTTTGTTCTTGTTAAGTATTTATTGCCGGTTGTAAGTAATTACTGTTTTATCTTAACATTGAAGTTTTGAGTTATAATTAATTATTAACGGCCACCGTACGTCAGAAAATATTTCCACCCTGGAACATAGTGTCAGAAGTGGGAGTACCCAAAAGAGAATTTTTTAAAGAATAAAGTATTTACTAACTCAAGCACCAATTCTATCCCACTATCTAATGCTAGCAATTATGCTAACGGAGCAGCTCTATTTCAAGAAAGAGATAGATATTTAGAAATAATAGTATTTGCCTCATGCACACTCAATAAGGCTCAGAGGAAATACATACAAATTCAGAAATAGTGTTTGAGCTGTGTATGGGCATGTGAAAAGTTTGCATGACATGTCACAGACCTTGAATACTTTAAACTGTTAACGGACCATAAACCACTTATACCGTTAATAAAAAAGCACACGATCTGTACAAGACCCCATTACGATGTCAAAGACTTCTGATGAGACTGTGAAGTTATAACCCAGTAGCAGAATAGGAAACCGTATAAACGGGCTCAGGGCCGGTTTACCTCCCCAAACGAGACTCCGCCCCTCGGCGTAGCATCGTTCGAGTTCCTCCCCGCCCGAAGGCAGAGAGTCCAACCGAACAGTCGGTTCAGAAGTGAACGACTGACTGACGATATTCAGTCACCCACCCCCACTGGGGCATCATGTGACACAAGGTCGGTTATTTATTGTGGGTTCTCCGAGCCCTTGAGCTCGGCCCAAAAATATGCCCATTGAACCCGTATAAACGGGCTCAGGGCCGGTTTACCTCCCCGAAAGAGAATCCGCCCTTCGGCATAGCCTCGTTCGGGTTCCTCCCCGCCCGAAGGCAGAGAGTTCAACCGAACCGCCGATCAAGACTTGAACTACTGACCCCTTGCCTACACCTGAGGCGCAGTATTTATTAAGTATGGAATAGTCCATTATTATTATTATTATTATGGGTAAGATCCCATAACAACTTCAAAAAGTTTTACAGAGAAATTGGTAAAGCAGTTATAGAAGATAAAAAAAACACCATCTACTGAATCAGTGCAAATATTTTGGGAGAATATTTGGAGTAGCCGAAAGGCATATAATCCCAATGCAGAGTGAATCAAAAGAGAACAAGAAAGAATAAAGGATAACCCTGTACAAGAATGGAAAAATATGACCAAGAATAATGTTTGGCAACTTTTGGCTCTATCATCTGGTAGGAATTCACAAAACTCTTGTTCAAACTTTATCAAAGCTAATTAATAACCCCAACGAAAAAAAAAAATTGAACCCTGAAGTTATTACATATCTCCTTCCAAAAACGGGAGAAACAGATAATCCAAAAAATCTGTCTGTCCTGACGAAATTGTCCTGTTTTCTCGCTGAAAACAACTTTCTTTCCCTGGAACAAAAGGGATGTCGAAGAGTTTCATTTGGTTGTAAAAATCAACTACTAATAAATAAAATAATCCTGGAAAAACGCAGGTAAAAGGTAGAAATCTTAGCACAGCTTGGAAAGATTACCGTAAAGTCTTCGAGAGTGTGCCACACTTTTGGAAGCTTAAGTGTCACTTGGAAATGTACAAAGTCTCTTCGGTGATAGTAAATTTCCTGAGATATAAACTGGAACTGTGGAAAAAACACATAATACCTAAATTACATCAAAGGCACTGCCATTTCCCCTTGTTTAAAAATCCGACAATGAATCTTTCAAAGTGACTCCCTGTCGCCCATTCTGTTCTGTCTATCTTTAACCCCCCCACCTTTCGCATGAACTAAACAGTAATAACTATGGATACAAAGTAAAAAAAGAAAGTGTTTAGTCATTTATTCTACATAAATGATATCAAACTCTTTACTAAAGACGACAATGAGTTGAAGCATATCCTCAATACTGTAAAATATTTCAGTGACAACATAGGTATGGATTTCGGATGAGATAAAGGTGTAAAAGTAACATTCAAGAAAAGGAGAATTACAGAAACACAATAAATTTAGATTTTATTACAAACATTAGGGAACTGGAACAAGAAAAAAAACATATCAATACATAAGAGTCAGTGAGGGAGATGGAATACAAAATGCCCAAATGAAGGAGAAAGTAAGAAAAAAAATACTACAGGCGCGTGCATCTGGTTTTAAATACCAAGTTGAATTCACAAAACAGAATATCAGCCACAAACACTTTGGTCGTCCCTGTGGTGCAATACAGTTTCAACATCCTGAATTGGACCATAGCTGACATTAAGCGAATGGATATCAAAAAAGAAAGCTTCTTACTTGCCACCGCAATGCATCAACTTAAGGCTGATCTTGATCATCTGTATGCGTCCAGATTGGAAGGACGTATAGGATTCTTTCGATTCGAACTGTATTAGAACATCACAACAACTGGTCTTCATAGATACCTGGAAACTACAGAAGACTGGATGATGACCTGTGTCAAAGAACATGAAAGAAATAAGCAAAATTATTCAATCATAAAGGAAGCCAACAAGTTCAAAATAGAGTTTCAAATGGATGAAGAAGTGCAAATAAACCATAATATACCTACTGCAGCGGGAAAGAACCTAAAAAAGAAAGCAAAATCAAATGCAAAGGACCAATTGCAGAAAGGATGGCAAGATAAGCATCTTCATGGTCAGTACTCTGCGCGTGCAGGGTTAAAAGCTGAAACCGAAAGTTTTATTCTTGCTGCACAGGACCAATGCTTGTTACCTAGAAATTGTTAAGCACATAGACTGAAAAACTGTGTTAGCCCAAAATACAGAGTATATGATAAATATCCAAAAACAACTGGACATCTTCTATCAGATTGCACCTTATTGGCAAATATTAAATATAAAACATCACCATGACAGAGTGGGCCAATATCTGCATTGGAAAGGAAACTGCAAAAAATTGGTATGAACACCACCCAGACCCGGTTACGGAAATAGGACTTGTCACAATTTCATGGGATTTTATAATACACATTGACATAACAAACAAAGTTAATCACAAAGACATCGTGATCAGAGACTACAAGAACAGATTATGCTTTCTTATTGACATGACAGTCCCTTCAGATTGTAATGTATCTTTGAAGATCTTCAAAAAACTATCAAAATACAAGTTACTTGAAATTAAAATATCAAAAATGTGGCACATGAGGACATCAGTAATTCCAGTTGTAGTCGGAAGCCTCGGATTGATTGAAAAAGATTCCAAGAGACTCAATGAAGGGATTCCTGGTAACCCAAGCTTTAAAGAAATATAAAAAAACGTCTAGTCACAAGTACAACCCACACCTTACGATGGGATTTATCTATGTAAAATGTGTGTGATCTTAGTTTTTTTTTTTTTTTTCAAAAATGATCAGTGGAACATGTCATGAAGCCATTTCTGACCTTAGCTCCCTGGTTGGGAAGGAAATGTGTATACAACCGAAATATAAGGAAATAAATAATAATAATAATAATAATAATAATAATAATAATAATAATAATAATAATAATAATAATAAACTGCTATGAAGGTCAAGCAGACCTGGTTATAGAGATAGGACCCTTAACAATTTTATGGGACTTTAAAATACACACAGACAGAACAATCAAAGCATCGTGATCAGAGATCGCAAAAACTAAATGTACCTCCTTATTGACATGGTAGTCCCTACAGGCTATAATGTATCTTTGACGAGCTTCAAAAATCTATCAAAATATAAGGACCTTAAAATCAAAAACTCAAAAATATGGCACATGGGAACATCAACAATTCCCGTTGTAGTTGGAGCCCCCGGATTGGTTGGAAAAGATTCCAGTAGACGCATTGAAGGGATTCCTGGAAGTTGATGCCTTAAAGAAATAGAAAATATTCTTCTCACAAGTATAGACCACACCTTACGAAGGGATTTCTCTATGTAAATTTGTGTGTTTGTGTGTTTTTATTTTTTTTTAAATTTTTTTAATTGATCAGCGGAAAATGTCATGATGCCATTTCTAACCTTAGGTCTCTGTGGCGGGACCCAGAAAGAAATGTGTACAGAAATCAAAGGAAATAATAATAATAATAATAATAATAATAATAATAATAATAATAATAATAACACAGTGTTTATCGTGGAGCTATAGTTAGTAAGTTTATTTTATGGAGCAGTACGCTGGTGTTCTGAGACCAATCCTCAGGGGTGCGGCATTTAGGTGACCTTGTGTCAGACTTGAGGTAAGCCTTATAAATAACCATACAATTAAGATCTGCTTTTTTTGCTCCTTTTGTGATTTCGTTCTGTTCACAAACTCACATCATTATGATGATTAATTCGTGAGAAAATGCCGTGAAGATGACTGGCGATGGAACGAAGTCAATGTAATTCACGAATTTCTTAAGAACAATTGAAAGAAGTGACATAAAATTTAAGCTTTTCGTTGAAGTTTTTGCCATTAAGCGACGTTACATTCCTGATTTTACATTTTCTTCCAAAATGATGAGAAAGCGATTCAGAATAAGTTGAGAGAAAGTGAAACAGATATGAAAGAAGGTATAAAAAAAGAGAGTAAGATTAAAGAAGGAAGAAGAAATAAAAGGAAAAGACGAGGATGTGAAAAGAAAGAAAGAAATGAAATGAAAGAAGGGATTTATTGGAAGAAAGTAAAAGCTGAAAGAAGGGAAGACATGGACGAGCAGGCGATGAGAAAGAAAGAAAGAAAGAAAGAAAGGAAGGAAGGAAGGAAGGACTGGAAGAAGAAAGGGCTTCCACGATTTGGTGATGAGAAAGAAAGAAAGAAAGAAAGAAAGGAAGGAAGGAAGGACTGGAAGAAGAAAGGGCTTCCACGATTTGGTGATGAGAAAGAAAGAAAGAAAGAAAGAAAGGAAGGAAGGAAGGAAGGACTGGAAGAAGAAAGGGCTTCCACGATTTGGTGATGAGAAAGAAAGAAAGAAATAAATAAAGAAAGAAAGAAACAAACAAATAAATGAAGGAAAGGATTGATTAGAAGAAAGTCAAGTCTGAAAGAAGGGAAGACATGGACAAACTGGCGATTAGAAAGAAAGAAATAACGATATGACCAGTTAAGCAACAGAAGGATTCGTTCAATAGGCCATAGAAAATAAAAGCGAAAAGAAAGGGAAAATAATGAAAGAGAGCAGGATTCATGAAGTGTAAAATGTACAAGGAAAGCAGATAAAGAAAGCATAGAACGATGATGTTAAGAAAGAAAAGATTGTAAAGATGAAGAGAGGATGAGGAGAAAAGGATACGGCAAAAGAAAGAAAGAAAGAAAGAAATTTAAGAAAGCTGGGAAGTAGTAAGGGTTTGGACGAACAGGTTTATGACAAAGAAAGAAAGAAAGAAAGAAAGAAAGAAAGAAAGAAAGAAATTAAGGAAAGTCTGGAAGAAGAAAGGATTTGGATAAGCAGGTTTATGACAAAGAAAGAAAGAAAGAAAGAAAGAAAAAAAGAAAGATAAAGAAAAGTAATAGAAAATAAAAAGCGATGAGGAAAAAGCAATAAGAAATGCGAGAAAGGACAGATGTAAGCACAACAAAGGAGAAGAATTGTAAGCTTTAAGAAAGAAAGGGAGGATGAAAGAATGAAAAAAGAAAGGAAGTGGAAGAAGACGGAAAAGAAACTGAGAATGAGACTCGGAGATGAAAAAGGAGGAAACAAGGAATATGAAAAGAAGAAAGAAAAAAGAAAGAAAAGAAAGAAAAAAAAAACGGAAAGATGGACAGAAAAAAAGAGACGAGAATGCGATATATGAAAAGAAACAATAAAAACGAAATATGAAGCAAGAATAAAATCCCAAATTAAACATGTAAAGCGATCAGAAGAAAAAATAAAACATGATATATCTTGACACAAGGTTATTGAATATTTTACAAGCTGTCGAACGTATAGCAAAAAGACGGTAAAATTTTTTTCTCCCATGTCAATCGTCAGTGTTTTTAAGTTATGGTTAAGATCTTGAAAGTTTGCTCTTAAAGTCAGTACTCTCTCTCCATCTCTCTCTGCATCGAAAAACTGGCGTTACATGATCTTCCTTAATCCATTCACATGATCCATTTATGTGTGTGTGCATTTCATTAAGCAGAGAACATGGAATTAATGCTCCGAGTTGATACATCAGATAAAAAGCACTGTCGTAAAAAAGTTAAAGAAAAAAAAACATATAAAAGAAAGAATGCCAAATTTTAAATCGTCCGTTTCCTCGTCTTCTCTTTTTATTCACCAAACCTTATTTTTTGTTTTTATTTGACATGTTTTTTTCTATATATCCAACTACTTTCTTTTTTGTTTCCAGCACGACACTCCCGTAAACAGATGCGACTCTGCATGTAATGCGCATGCGTCTTTCGCAAAAGGTAAATAAGGGAGATGGCGGTCAGCCATCGACACCAATGTATTTGTCGTGCATTTGGCGACAGCTGCACAACTGCAATCATTGCACGCTGTTCCTGCGTAGTAGAGGCTCTGCCTGTTTCCATAATTGCGTATGCATCGGATGACTGATTATTTTACAAGTACACAAAAGGAATGAAAACGATCTTTTAGAGTAATTGAGGTTTTCACAATGACTTGCCGAGAACCGAATAATAATGATAATAATAAAAATAATCATATATATATATATATATATATATATATATATATTAATAAAAAGAAAGAACAGTAAGATATATAATCCGGTGTTCTTATAGATATTTTTATTTTTACAAAATAGTGCTCAATGTAAATTTACAGAGCATTAATATTATAAGTTAATAGACTTAAAATATGGTTTTTCGCTACACAGTTCCAACCCTGTTTCAAAAATGGAAGCTAAAAGCCCCTAATTTAATTTTGTACTTAAATTAAAGACATTAGTTCTATTTCATCCTCAAGCGAATTTTTCTTGACATGTTTTTCGCTTGAGGATGAAATAGAACTAATGTCTTTAATTTAAGTACAAAATTAAATTAGGGGCTTTTAGCTTCCATTTTTGAAACATGGTTGGAACTGTGTAGCGAAAAACCATATTTTAAGTCTATTAACTTATAATATATATATATATATATATTATTATATTATTATATATATATATATATATATATATATATATGAATATATAATATATTATATTATATTATATATATATTACATTATATATATAATGTAATATATATATAATGTAATATATATATATATATATATATATATATATATATATATATATATATATATATTTTCATTTTTGGAAGTGCTATCTGATGATCCGGCGTCCTTTAAAAGGGCTCTGGTGAAATAAATTATTATAATGGTACCTTAAAGTGGTCTGTTTTTCTTTATATATATATATATATATATATATATATATATATATATATATATATATATGTAATTTTATATTTGGGCAGCAAACATTATTTTATACAATTTTCGTTAATTATTAAAGACGACGGCTAAGTTACTGCGGTTAACTTTTTTATTTACTTTTTCTTGTGTTCGTACAGGTTTTTTTTTTCGTGGACACAATGTGTATAAAAACTGTTAAAATGTTCCGCATATCTGAGCGCTTTCGGCTAATCTTTTACCTATTAGCTAAGACAATTTTTAATTTTAATTTTTTATCTAAATGTGTGTTTTTTTATATATGGATCTGAAATTATAGGAATGTTTTATTTATCAATCACGGTCAGCCCATTGTGGTCGTGTTCATAGTTAATGTTATTGAGTGTTGACTTTTCTATTTTTATTATTAGTGCTTCCATTATTTTAAATCTTTTTTACACGTAGATGAGGCTGTTATTCTTGTAGTTTCTACTGCTGCAGATGGAATTTGGTAGGTTTCCGCTTGTGTCTAAATTAGTCCTAATTGAGCTATGGTCAAGTAGGTGCAACGTGAATCGTCTAGATAAACATGTAGTGGTATGACCAATTTAATTATTTATGAGTTTGGTTTCATCAGTAACACAGTTCCTTACGGGGTATGTGAATTCATAAATAATATTAATTGTCTGTAATTTAGATTTTGCAGGTGTGTTATTGTTGATGATAAGGTTCAGTCAGTCAGTTATGTGCTTTCGATACATGACTGACGAGGCAGATTTTTTCTCGCAGTAGGTTTCCATTTTTTTTTCTGCGGTAGACCAGTTGCCATCTAAAGCTATAGAACCCCGGTCTGTCCTGCTCCTGGGGAGAAGAAGAGGATTCATACCTTTCCCAAGGGTATTAGTACGTAAGTGAATGCAATGGATTCAACTGGAATCTCTCTGATTCCAAAATTTAAGCCGCTATCCATTACTCCACCGATGGAGGTTAGTTGCCTTAAATTTTTTGTAGTAGATAATTTAATTTTCTTGTTCTGGTCGACTGGGGTTATGTATTTCTTAATGATAATTCTAAGAGAAAATTTGTCTATATAACATAATATAAAAAAGATCGCATTGACACGTAAAACAGTCAACAAGCAGTGTTGATTATATCTATCTATCTATCTATCTATCTATCTATCTACTGAAAAGTCCTCAACCTGACAAAGAAGTCAAAAATCTGTTGTTTGGTTTCGACGCTGGACATAACTTTGATTTCATTAATGTCACTCTAATTAAAAAAAGAACATGATTCTCTAAGAAGTACTTTGAAAACTTAATAATAACATCATTACCAACTGTAAACAGACGCCTAAAACATCACGTTTTTATATTACATTAGGTTTCCACCCGTTTCTTGTATAGGTTTTCAGCCGTTTTTTTTTTTTTGCGTAGGTTTTCACCCGTTTTTTGTATAGGTTTCCATCCGTTTCTTGTGTAGGTTTTCACCAATTTTTTGTATAGATTTCCATCTGTTTTTTTGTGTAGGTTTTCACCCATTTTTTTGTATAGGTTTTCACCGGTGTTTGTATAGGTTTTAACCGTTTTTTTTTTTTTCGTATAGGTTTTAACCTGTTTTTTTTTCGTATAGGTTTCCACCCGTTTTTTGCATTGGTTTCCATCCGTTTTTGTGTATGGTTTCACCCGTTTTTTGTATAAGTTTCCATCCATTTCTTGCATAGGTTTCTACATGTTTCTTGTGTAGGGTTTCACCCGTTTTTCGTGTAGGTTTTCACCCGTTTTTTGTATAGGTTTCCAACCGTTTTTTATAGGTTTCCACCTGTTTTTTTTTTATAGGTTTTCACCCGTTTTTTGTATAGGTTTTCACACGTTTTTGTATAGGTTTCCATTCGTTTCTTGTATAGGTTTCCACCCGTTTCTTGTGTAGGGTTTTATCCGACTTTTGTATAGGTTACTCACCCGTTTGTTGTATAGGTTTTCACCCGTTTTTTGTATAGGTTTCCATTTTTTCTTGTATAGGTTTCCACCCGTTTTTTTGTATAGCTTGTTACGGTTTTTTGGATATATATATATATATGACTAGTGAGCCAATTCAGATGACTCAACTTCCTTTATAGTCTACCAATAGAAGGTTGACCAACCAGAAGCCGCAGAACATTGTATTCGTCGTGTATAAAGGCGGCCATCTTTGTTTAACCTACCGGAAGGACCAGTGCTAACTTGACAGGCGAAGAGGATAGAAGGAAGAACTACGCTCTGCTAAGATATCCACTGCGAACCTGAATTACGCTTTCCTACTCTCTCCGAAAGATTCACTGCCAACCTCTGGATTCTATACTCGAAGACGACCGTCATGAAAATGTCTAACATAGCTTTCCACCTGCTTTTTGTATAGGTTTCTACCCGTCTTTATATAGGTTTTCAACCGTTCTTTTTTTGCGTAGGTTTTCCCCCCTTTTTTATAGGTTTTCCCCTGTTTTTTGTATAGGTTTCCATCCATTTCTTGTATAGGTTTCCACCTGTTTCTTATGTAGGTTTTAATAGGTTTTCATCTGTTTTTTTGTATAGGTTTTCACCCTTTTTTGTATAGGTTTCAACACGTTTTTTGTACAGGTTTCCATCCGTTTTTTGTATAGGTTTCCGTCCGTTTCTTGTATAGGTTTCCACCTGTTTCTTGTATAGGTTTCCACCTGTTTCTTGTGTATGGTTCCACCCGTTTTTTGTATAGGTTTTCACTCGTTTTTTGTATAGGTTTCCATCCGTTTCTTGTGTAGGTTTTCATCCGTTTTTTATAGGTTTTCACCCATTTTTTTTGTTTGTATAGGTTTTCACCCGTTTTTTGCATAGGTTTTCACCCGTTTCTTGTGTAGGTTTCCATCTTTTTCTTGTGTACGTTTTCACCCGATTTTTTATAGGTTTTCACCCGTTTTTTTGTATAGGTTTTCATCCGTTTTTTTTGTATAGGTTTTCACCGGTTTTGTTGTATAGGTTTTTACCCGTTTTTGTATAGGTTTTAACCCTTTTTTTTTTCGTATATCTTTCCAGCCGTTTTTTGTATAGGTTTTCATCCGTTTTTTGTATAGGTTTCCACCCGTTTTGTATAGGTTTTCACTCGTTTTTCATAGGTTTTCACCCGTTCTTTGTATAAGTTTCCAACCTTTTTTTTTATAGGCTTCCATCCATTTCTTGTATAGGTTTCCATCCATTTCTTGTGTACGATTTCACCCGCTTTTTTTATGTTTTCATCCGTTTTTTTTTTGTATAGGTTTTTACCCGTTTTATGTATAGGTTTCCATCCGTTTCTTGTGTAGGTTTCAGTATCATGACGAGCAACTATTATTATAATCACGAACGCGCGCGCACACACACAAGCTAAACTTGAGGGGATTACAAGCCTACGAACACGAATGGTGTGAATTCTGAATGGATCCTTTTATATAAGCCAAGCCAAACCTAAAAAGAAAAAAAAAAGTAGGATTATACACGCAAGCAATATAAAAGGGATAAGATAAGAGAACTAATAGCTATATCAGTCCGACATAGAATGTTAGAAATCCTTGAATTGGTTGAATCCTTCACCCTATTTCGTCATCTGTGTCACGATGAATGTTTAGTTCGCAGACTGTATCAATTGATGGCGGTTGACTGAAAACCCTCCGTTAAAAAAATATGGCGGAAAACGATTATAGCCTTACAAAGCTAAGAAGCTGCTAAAGTTATGACGTCTAAGAAATATTCTAGGCAGTCGGAGATTTTAGAGAATCAGACATTTTCTTTCGTTATCCTCCACCCATTTCTTTTATTTTTATATTACGAAATAATGGTTTGGATTTTTAGAATATTACGCAGATGTGCGGGTGGTGTAAAGGATAGTAGTTAAGAATGAGAAATCGGAAAGCCGAGTTCGAAACCCACTCTGGTTCGTTACACCCACTTGGCCGCAAATGCCCTTGGGAAATACATGAAACTATCATACCCCACCTCCAGCTGTGAGTTAAATAATAGGAATTGTATCTAGAAAAAAAAAAAACATTGTTATTCTAAAAAAATTGTTAATCCTATATTCCCTCGAATTATTCTTACAATCCAAATATGTTTCGGCTTTGAATAAGCAACAAAGAGTTGATAAGCCGTAAAAAATCCAATCAATCTTATATACATGCAAAAGAGTTATTGGCAATTAGCTGGAGAAAATTGCAGTTATTTATGGATCAAATATATATATTCTTTTGATTGATTGACACATTTTACGGTTTATCAACCCTTAAAACCAGAAAATATTTTTAGATTGTAAGAATTTTAATAATGGTTTAGTCTTACTAATTAACCCATAGCTGGGGGAGAAGGGGTTGATATCATACTTTTTTCCAAGGTTATACGTAACTGAATATAACGAACCCAACGAGAATTAGAACTCGGCTCTCCGATTACAAATTCTGAACCCTTATCCATTACACCACCTGCACACCCAAGTTTACAGCACCTGGTACTCCAAAGTGGTCACCCATCTAGATACTGACCAGGCTCGACGTTGTTTATGTAGAGTTCAAAGGGATTTAGAAATAAATGCATTATTTTTACAATGTAAATGTTTCGGCTTTAAATAACTCATAAAGTGTTGATAAACCGTAAAAAAGGAAATCAATAAACCAATCAACGATAAGCTTGTGCAGTGCGGTCCGTATGTATCGTGAGGTCCAAGAGTACTGTCACATTTTTCAACTTAGTTAGTACGGATTTGTGCTTATAATATTTTTACAGGATTTACGTTTTAGCATCTCTGAGAAAAGAAAGACCTGTCTATGTAACACATGCACGCACGCACACATATCTATCTATCTATCTATCTATCTATCTAAATATTTTAATATATTTTCTGTTTCTTGTTTTTTTTTTATTGACATACTTATTTGAGTAAATGCTCTGTCTTTTAATTAAACGGTATTAATTATATTTACCGGCCTGAATTTTCGAGAAATTTCGTAGAAAATATGCGTCCTCAGACAGGAATTGAACCTGAATCCTATGTTTAAAAGCAGTAATTCGAGCTTTGCTAGACCGGAAGTTCTCCTTGGCTGAACGGTCATAACATACCAGGATTTCTGTCGGAGGACAGAATGGAGAGGGATACTGGAAATTATAATTTTTTTTTTTAATGTATGTTTTGCGTATGTAGTCTAGCAGATTTAATGTTTTTTATCACTTTTGTTATTAATTATGCCACTTTGGGATATTAGAAACTCTGCTAAAAAGCGTGAAATGTAAGAACCTAGCCGTAAATTCACTGTCGATAAGCCAGAGATTTCCCACTCCAATTTTCCCTGTAGTGTCTAAAATTCCAAAAAGAGTCTATATTGTTATTCCAAATGTTTTTCGGACTCATATTCTCTGTTTTTGTTGGTGCTATTTCTATTTCTGTTAATGCTTTTTTCTTTTCTTTTTTTTTTTTTTTTTTGGTCTCATTATTTGAAACTGAAGCGCTGATTCATTCTTCCTCGCTGACTCATATCACCATCATGAAGGATGTTTATCAAATATTGATAGAATAAATGCAAAACACACAAAGAAACACTTCCTTTTTGCCAACCATCTAAAAACATTTTTTAGTTGACCAAGGGAAAAAAAAACCCTGATTCCACCTGTTTTATGAATCACAGTAAATAATAAAAACAGAAAACTGAATATAATAAAAAAAAAATACAAAACATTAATAAATGAATTTAATTATAGACATACTAAAGAATGGAAATACAAGCAGTGGAAGATATTTTAACATCCGCTTGCATAAATATATTATGAACCAGAGAAGGTAAAAACGATACAGTGTTCTCGATCTTCATTATACGTACCAATCGCATTATATAAGCTAATCGCTGATTGGTTGCTTAATTTACCTTTTACGCCTTATCAAACGTTTGTGAGTTATTTAAAACTGAAAGCATTTGGATTGTAAGGGTAAATCTTTTTCTTTTTAAATCCATTAAATCTCAACATAGATCCTTAAACAAGAAAGCTTTTCTTCGGTTAATTGTAAATAACTCACGAACCAATCGCATTATATAAGCTAATCGCTGATTGGTTGCTTAATTTACCTTTTACGCCTTATCAAACGTTTGTGAGTTATTTAAAACTGAAAGCATTTGGATTGTAAGGGTAAATCATTTTCTTTTTAAATCCATTAAATCTCAACATAGATCCTTAAACAAGAAAGCTTTTCTTCGGCTAATTGTAAATAACTCTAAAGGATATTAGATTGATTTGTTTTTACGGCTTATCTACCCAATGCTGATTGATTGATTAAATCGATTTTTTACGGCTTATAAACAGGTTATTTAAAGCCAGAAAATATTTTTAGATTATAAGAATTTTTTTTAGATAATAATGGTTTAGTGATACGTGTTATTATTTAACCCATAGCTAAGGGGGAAGAAGTGGATTCATACCTTTCCCATCCTGGTCAGTGAATATAACGGGAATTATCCCTGACAGCAGGCGCACATCCAAGCTTACAGTACATGGTATTCCCAAGCGGTTACCTATCTAGGTATTGACTAAGCTTGATATTGCTTAACTTTGAGCCCTTTATTGCTTATTTAAAGCTGAAAGATATTTGGGTTGTAAGATTAATATAATATTGATTTGATTTTTAAGGGTTTATCAACCCTTCGTTGATTATTTAAAATCGAAACCTATTTTGCATAAAATTCGAATGAATATTGCATTAATATATTATTGGATAATAAAACTGATTTTTTAAGATTCAAGTTCTACTATTTAACCCATAGCTGGAGGAAGAAGATGAATTCATAAATCTCCAAGGGCAATTTGCACGTAAGTGAATGTAACAAACCCGACTAGTATTCGAACACGATTCTCCGATTTCTCATTCTAAGCCGCTATCAATTACACCACCTGCACCAAAATATAAGAACCTGGAATTAGAAATTGCAAGAATGCAGTATTTAAACACATCCAAGATTCCAGTAATAACAGGAGCACTAGGAATTACTAAAAATAATACTGATACACATATAAAGAAAGCCCAAGTGACTAAGAAAGAATTACTTATAATACTTAATACTCAATGTAATACTTAATATTCAATGTATTATGCGCCATAAGTTTCTAAGAAAAAAACATTCTTTACCTCAGGTCTCTGATAAAAGACTTGGTAAAGGATTGCATCAAAAAACAAATCAGGAATACTGAAAATAATAATAATAATAATAATAATAAATGTGGTACATGGGAACATCAACAATCCCTGTTGTAGTTGGAGCCCTCGGATTGGTTGGAAAAGATTCCATTAGGCTAATTAAAGGGATTCCTGGAAGTCCATGCCTTAAAGAAATACAAAAAATTGTTCTCGCGTGTACGAAGAGCTTTGTCTGTGTAAAATATATTTATGTATATATATATAATTGGTCAGTGGAAAATGTCATGATGCCATTTCTAACCTTAGGTCTCTGGCTGGGACCCGGAAAGAAATGTGTAAACGCCAGAAATCAAAGGAAATAAAATAATAAATAATACGGCATTATGTTAAGCACGGCTATCAAGAATCGCAAAACAAATTGGCAATGAAATCGCTAAAAATGAAGATTACCATAATTTTATACCAGGACAAAACACCAAAAATCACAATAAAAATTCTGAAAAGATTCCATTTCCTGCCACCGAAATTTCGAAAAATACTACTCGACAGCTACGAACACATTGCGCAAAAATATCCGCGTTTTAAAGAGATTTTTTCCTAACCCGCATAAAGTTTATTTCAAAAGAAATAAAAACATCAGACAAATTTTAAGAAATATAAGCGTCCACACTGCAAACAAAATTGGGGTTTCGGCTCGTTGTACTCCTGGAAACACTCACAGAAGAGGGAAACCGTGGGTGTTGTGCAACAACAGGAATCAAGTTAATTCTATCACAAATTCATACAGAAACATCACGATTTCTAAAGAGTCTGGTAATTGTACTGATTCCCATTTAATATGAGGCACAAGGCCGAAACGATGGAGCCCCCAGTGAGGTGCGAACTCACTATTCACTCGTAATTGATCTAGCGAGACAAGCTTGCTAACCATTACGCTATGTCGAAGTATCCCAAATAGAAATGGCATGAATATTAGCCAGAGGTAGCGATAGAAAATGACAGGAGGTATTATGGGATTTCTTGATTTATACAGGCCATATTATTGAAGCAAGAAAACTCTGCCTCATTGGAATAGATAAGGGGAGTAGCAAATGTCAAATTATTGACTTTGCTCTTCCATATGATCCAAGAGTCGACTCCAGAGAAACAGAAAAGATTGAAAATACCAGGATCTGTTTAGGGATCTGAAAAAGCTAAGGGACATGACTGCTGAAGTAGTTCAGCTGTAGTAATAGGTGGACTGGGAACACTACCAGGAAAGTTGTAAGAGCGCTTAGGGAGAACTGGAATTTATATATATATATATATATATATATATATATATATATATATATATATATATATATATATAATTATTTATTTAAAAATATGATTCCAACACGCTACATAAGAGGTCTCATGTTTCAAAACAAGAGCCGAAAACTTCAAAATAATATTTGAATTAACTTGAGTTAAAGTAGGCTCTGTTCCATCTTCAAGCGAAATTCCCAAAAAGGAGGGGCGTACTCTTCGGGCCACTGACGACATGTGCGGAGCGTTTCGGCGCCATTTCGAGAACCGGTTTACCAAGGAGCCTGGTCTCCGTGAGGAGGAGTTTCGTAGCTATTTGGCTGACTTTCCTCGGCTTTTGCCGACTGAAGCGGCTAGCTGCGAGGGAGAGATTACGGAGGGCGATGTCTACGCGGTTTTGAAGAAGGTCGGCAGAGGCAAGTCGCCCGGTCTGGATGGTTTGCCCTATGAATTGTACTTGAGGCTGTCGCACATCTTTGTTCCAATTTTGACTGCAGTGTTCAACAACTGGTTTCGGTCGGGGTCCATCCCCAACCGGATCACCAGGGGTGTGATCACTCTGTTGAAAAAGGGCAAAGATGGTGGGGGGAACCTAGATGGTTACAGGCCCATAACTCTGCTAAACACAGAGTTAAAGATTATGGCCAAGATCCTGCAGGAACGTTTGCAGTCAGTTGCCGAGTCTCTGTTGGGACCTGAGCAGACTTGTTCTGTGAGGGGCCGAACAATTCAGAGCAACCTGCATCTGATCCGCACGATCATAGAGGGTGTAAAAGACGACGAAGAAGCCGCGCTGATCAATTTGGATCAGTCCAAGGCATTTGATAGGGTCGACCATCACTACCTTGCAGCTGTCCTGCAGGCCGCTGGATTCGCACCCAACTTCTGCCGCTGGATTAGCCTCCTGTATCGCTCCCCCAGTGCGGTGGTACAGGTGAACGGAAGGCTGTCGGACGCGTTCGTGCTGTCTAGGTCGGTTCGTCAGGGTTGTCCGCTGTCGCCTCTCCTTTATGCTTTGGCGTTGGAGCCTCTCCTTCGCCGGCTGAAGGACGAGACCGGCAGTCCGGCCCTACGTGGAATTGCCGTTCCTGGAGGGTCTCGAGCCAGGGTTTCCGCGTACGCCGATGACGTATCTGCTTTCGTGTCGTCCCGAAACGACATTGAGGTGGTACAGAATGCGCTTGATCGGTACGAGAAGGTGACAGGGGCCAAAATAAACCGCGACAAGTCGTCCGGCTTGCGGTTAGGTGCCTGGAAGGGGGTCGCTCTTCCGGGCCGCTTCGGTTGGACAGACGGTCCTGTCCGCATTCTTGGAGTGTGGTTTGGGCCTGACCTCCAGCTGGAGAAGAATTGGTCTGAAGTACGAGCAAAGGTCGATTCCGCCGGTCAGACTTGGAATCGACGGAGGTTGTCCGTGAAGGGCAGGGCGGAGGTGTGTGCTACATACATTTTCCCCCTGATTCTTTATCGATTGTCCGTACTTCCTCTCTGTAAGACTCACAAGAAGGCGCTCGAGCAATCGCTATCCTCCATTTTATGGAGGGGACGCGGGAATCGGGTCGACAGACGAGTCTGCACTAAACGTCCGTGTCATGGGGGGCTGGGAATGCCGCACCTGCCGAGTCACATCCGTGCCTCTAGGTTGGCTTTCCTACGCCGTGCATTGACTGGAGGAGATCTGATTCTGGAGGGGATTGTTAGGGACGCGTTCCCTGGCCTTACCATCAGTCCCCCATCTCGCGGGTTGAGCGCGGTCGTAAACCCCGGGATCAATCGGTTTTCCTTCGCGAGTGTCGGTCGGCCTTGAGGGCCGTTCCCCGGTCCAGTGACCTTTCTTGGCCTAGGAAGATCTTCTATCGTGAATTAGTGGAGAGTCCCGCGAAGGATCTCCTACGAGATACGCTCGGCTTGTCGGAGGAGGAGTATTGCTCCTACTGGTCTTGGGCGCCAGCGGCGGATTACCTCAGTAACCCTGAGTTTTCGCTTAGCTGGCGATTGGCTCGGAATCGGCTGCCTCTCAACGACAAGGCTTTCATATGGGGCTTGGCGGATTTGCCAGACTGTGAACGGTGTGGCCTTGGCTTAGAGGAAACGGCTGCGCACGCCTTCTACCATTGCCCCCAGGTCCGCCCCTTATGGGACCATGTCGGCGAGCTGACGGCTCGTCTCGCTCCCGAACAGCTTGTGTCCATTGATCGCGCATACGCGTGTGACAATGTGTCGCCCCCGTATTCCGGGATGAAACGGATGGTGTTTCTGACGCTGATGGCCACGGCTCGAATGGTGATTTGGACGACGCGAAAGGAGGAAGTCTTGCGAGGCAATCGTCTTTCTCATTCGGATCTAATTCGATTCTTTGAGCATCAGCTCAAGATGAAGATTAGATCGGATAGAAAACGATTGCATTCGACAGTCTTTAGCGAAAGGTGGGTAAAAGAAGCGAGCTTGCTTCGTGTGAACGGGGCTAGCCTTGATTTTCTCTTCTAGGTCAACCTATTGCACATCGGGGTGGCTTCCTGTGGAACCCTCCCCTTGGTTAGGTTAGACAAGCTTCAGTGTACCTAGTTAATGTGAGTAAGTGTTGTTCCTGGCCTGCATCCCGACCGTTCTTTGGTTATGATCCAAGTCGAGATTCCCATCCTCCCCAGTTTGTTTTGACCCCCGCCCCATTTTCATCTCGACTGGGTCAGTTTTATATTTTCCCATTCCAGCCTAATATTTTATACTTTTTCCCACTCCCTTAGCGAGAGCGTCTCTTGATTTTGTCCCCTGGGCAGAATACAGCGGCCTCTCTGTTTTATGGGTTGGACGGTCCCTACTAACATCAATTATGTTTAGTTTGTATTTGTGTTTATTTTAAGTTTATTATTGGGTTCATTTCCCTCCCCTCTCATTTTATCATTATTAGAATTGTATATATATATATCATCATTAGAATTTTCATGGTATGGGGCGCGATTTTGGTAGGTCTCCCTTGAGAGCACGTGGTATTATGGTGGTTGAAGGATTGTTTGGTGATGGACGAGTTCTTTTGGTGAATGTGTAAAATGTAATGTACGAATGGGTCGCGAATCTGATTAGCTAGGTATAAGATAGTTAGTGTTGACCAGCCTCTACCCCTCCCCTTTATTGGCCTTGTGCCACAATTTGTACTTTTTGTTCAAATAAATACCAGTCTTGTTCTTATGTCCATCGTATTTGCCATGTTGAATTGATAATGTTAATTATATTTTATGAATATGTCCTGAAGATGGTTTATTAGACCGAAACGTCCGACGTTGACATTATATTAACATTAAAACAGCATAATTGCATATTAAGATTTTTGTTTGTTTTTTCCGTATATTTTTCTTCATATATATATATATATATATATATATATATATATATACAGTAAGGTTCTCTTTGTACAAGGACCGGGGGGGCACTCAAGGTAGAGGGTTACGTTAAGCGGCAGTTCATACGGATAGGAGGGGGAAGTTAACAGGTAACTCTCGACTTGAACAGATTAACATTGTAGTGATCGGGGAAACTTTCCCATTGGAAGTGGGTTCTACGGAGCAGTCGTTCGTGGGAAGAAGCTGTTCAAGTGGAACTTACTTCTCACCGATGGAATAAGAAGGGAAGGTGGCTGGTTTGCTACAATGTAAGTGGCAGGGAGTGTTCTAGCCGTGAAAGTTAGACATGGCGGAATGAAGGAATGTATTTCGTCCGAACACTTTCCACGGTAATAGCGATCAGCGGGAGACTCGCCACATTCCGCCTGTTAGAAAGAGAGATTTGTGGGTGGAAAATAATTCTTTTCCAACAAGGACTCAAAGACGCTTTTGAACTCTATCGAGACTGGAAAGTGAGGACTAGACAGCTTTACGCCCAAATATGACAACAGTTGTCCATTTTTGGCCTGATCTGGTCCCTGTAAATGTAGAGAACATGAAGAGTCAGGTGCTTACTAGAGTGCTACAAGGAACCGACTATTTTCCCAGCATCTTTAGCGATAAATCGTATATACGAATTTCACTAGAGGTCAGGTGTTAATTTAAGGCCCAACAGTATCTCAAGTCACGGTTGAATGACGGTAGTTGGGGGTCCGATCGGCGGTGATGCAATGCAACGAGTTTGGTTTTTGAGGCATTGAATGCAACCAGCCAGTTTGTCACCCACTGGTAAGTTAAATCGGAAGAGAGATCAGCTACTAATCTCTGATCAAGAGTTTTAGAGATGCACTCGTATATCGTCGTATCATCGGCAGAGATGTTTACAAATGGTCTGAGTATATTTTTAGGTAGATCAAGTAAATCACAAAGAGGGTCGGTCCTGTAAGTGATCTCTAGGGGTCGCCTGCGTTGATCGCCACTGATCCTAAGGTCTGGCTTATAATTACTACCTTCAGGGTAGTAATAACTGAGAAGACTATTCCACTGATTTCATAGCTGGAGAGCTTGTGTAGCAAACTTTTGTTCTACACCTTGTCAAAGGGCTTCGAAATATCTAATGTTATTGTCCTCGAGGTGTGTTTGTCGTCAAGAACCTCACTAATTCCGTGTGTAATGGTAGGACATCAGCAGTGGATCTAGCCGATCGAAACCTGTACTGCTCGTCGCTCAAGTGGTTGTTCTTACCTAGGTGTTCGACAACGTTCTTATTGATTGCAGCCTATAAAAGCTTAATGACTGAGAGGAAGATTGTAGAGCTCCAGAAAACTGCCATCATTTAATCTTCAAGAATTCTGCGAAAGAGTTTTGAGGAGTTTTGTTGACACCATTCTCTAAGAAGAGAATTTTCGTTGATATAATAATAATAATAATAATAAACGATATATTAAAAGAAAGACTATATCGTAACCAATGCTTAAAACACACACACACACGCACACGAATAGACACATACACACACATACGCATGCACACATACACACACAATGATACGCAAACATGCACACATCCACACACGCGCACGCAATATATACGTAGAGACACATGCGAGCGTGCGCGCATAAAGACACTCGCACTCACACAGAAACATGTACACATAAAGTCGAGTGCGCACGCACACACACACACACACACACGTGAATACAGACATTCACACACACAGAATCATGCACTCACATACACACGTAGATTCACACAAACATTCACACACTCATTAAGACACTCACGCGCGCGCGCGCACACACACACACACACACACACGCACACAGAGAAACAGGCACAGAAACCCGCACGAACACGAACACGTACACAAACACGCTCGCGTATACAGACACTCGTAAAAACACAGAAGCATGCACACAGACACTCGCGTGTGCACGCAGATACACATACACACACAAACACATACACGCATGCAGACACTCGCACACACACACACGCACACAGAAGCATGCACACAGACACTAGCGCGATTACGTACACACGCACACACACAGAAACATGCACACGGACACTCGTGTGTGCACGCACACACACATACAGAAACATGCACACGGGCACTCGTGTGTGCATACATACACACACACATACACACACACACACGTGTGCGCGCACAAATCTAACAGTTAAACTTAACAGCTTATGGATTATTACCCTTTATCTTTGTTGTTTCGCGACAATATTTCTACCGTTACACTCGACAGGCTTTTTCAGGTGGCGCGACCTCTCAGGATGTAGGCGATGTTGGCTCTCCACAACCTCCTGCCGTTTTTAGCTATTGTCTTTCTATTATTTTTCCTAAATCCTTTTCCGCCATCCATTTACTGAAGCTCACTAAATATGTTATGCATTGTTTTCCTCTGCTCCGCTTGCCATTTATCTGTCCCGTGAGTATCAAATTTTCCAAGCCGTCTTTCCTCATTATGTGCCCTAGTATGATACTATATGACACTAGTGGAATTAAAGGGGTTAATGTAAAAATGGGAGCTGAAATCGTTACGATATATTTCGTGTTATTCACTTATCGTAGGAATTAAAAACGGACTTGGGAAATAATATTTGTTTTATGGCCGCCAACAAAAGGGAAAGTAGCGATTGGTAGTTCGAACCGAGATGCCATCTGAAAATGTGGAAATATAAACAGTTCGAGGAGACAAAACTTAATCTGTCACCTGAATAGGAAATTAAAATGAGAAACGCAACTGTAAGGTCTGCATGATAACTTGAGAGCTTTGGAAACGAGATGACTGGTTATGGGAGCACTAGAACAAACCAGACTAAAGTCTGGGAAATAATCTTCGTTATGGAAAATTAATGATTAAAATAAATTCGCCTCAACGCCAACTTTGTTTAAAATTAGAATTTTCAAAAAGACGGTAAAAACCTCTGCATGGGGATGATCTCAGATGAAATACTGAGAGAGGAGGAGAAAAGGGAAAAATTTGCCTCCGCGCATTTGGAAGTAATGGTGCGAGGTATAAAAAAAGACAAAGTATGAGTTATAAAGGCGAGGCTATATTTGCAACTAAATCCGAAATTTGGGGAATTACTGAAACCCCAAAGCAGTAAGAAACCACGCCAGTCTTGGGCGGGACTCAATAAAAATAGATCGCGTTGGCGACTAAACCAGAGAGTTTTCCGAGAGTCAGGGAGAGACCGGAAGGGCAGAGGTGCTGCTACCAAAATCCCTCGTGACGTGTTACCGGGAGAATTCCCGACTTTGAACCCAGTTTCAAAATTTAGAAGAGCAAAGTGTCACTACAGAAATTTAAAGAGGGAAGGGTTGATTTTTGTACCAAGAACTATATTAACCAATTTAAAACTAACCCAAAGAATCTTTTTTATTTCTTCCATAATACAGCTCCGCCGTGGTTTACCAGCGATTCGATTTACTGACGACATTCAATCTTCACTGGTCTGAGATCAGGATCGATAAGGCGTGCGTCGCATAATTGGTTACCAGTAACTAGGATCGACACGTGGTATCATAATTGGTGGCCAGTAAGGTGGAGTAATGGATAGCAGCTTGGATTGAGGAATCAGACAGCCGAGTTCGAATTCCAGTCGAATCCGTTACATTCACTTACGGGTTAATAACCTTGGGAAAGGCATGAATCCTCTTTTTCTCTCTCCACCCCAGCTATGGCTGAATAGCAGGACAGGTCGGCTTCTATAACCTTGGATAGCAAATGGTCCACTGTAGAAAGAAATGGCAACCTATTGCGGGAAAATCTGCCTCATCAGTCATGTATCAAAACCAGTAACCAGGATCGACACGTGGTGTGATAATTGGTTGCTGTGACCAAAGTAGCGACTCGTTCGTGGTATGCTAGAATTTTCGAATGCTTTTTCCGTAGGTTGCCATTTATTTCTATGGTAGACTGGTTGCCAACCAAGGCTATACAATCCAATCTGTCCAGCTATTCAAACCATACGTGATACACGTTTCTTGGACAGTCATATCTCTTTCGATCCATGCGTGACTAGGCAGAAGATTTTTCCGCTGTAGGTTGCCATTTCTTTCTATGGTAGACTGGTTGCCAACCAAGGCTATAAAATCCAATCTGTCCAGCTATTCAGACCATACGTGATACACGGTTTTGGGCAATCATATCTCTTTCGATTCATGCGTGACTAGGCAGAAGATTTTTCCGCTGTAGGTTGTGATTTCTTTCTACGGCAAACTGGTTTCGAAGCAAGGTTACAGAATCTACTCTGTCGTGCTGTTCAACCCATAGCTGGAGGGAAAAGAGATGCAAACTTTTCCAACGGGTATTTGCGTATAAGTGATTACAACTAACCTGATCAGAATTCGAACCAGGCTTTCCGATTTGTCATTACCGAGCTGTAATCCCTTACATCATAGCGTGATTCCCAATATTAAGAGAAGCACATTAAATCAGTACAATAGAAGACTATTATATAAATACTACTACTAATAATACTATTAGTAATAAGTGCGAATAAGCTAAAGAATTAATATGAAAGAAAACTAGTCAAAAATTAATAATAACTAGCAGTATAACCCATCTTTGCCCGGGTTTTTCATTACTGGGAATTTTTGCCGTTCAATTAGAGCAGTTTAAGTCTAAAGTTAGCCCACCCGAAAATCAATAGTTGTAACAACATTTCGGTACAACTGAAGCACATCCCCAAATATGGGGGTTAACAATTTGAATGGGGTGTAGCCCTGAAATGAGTCGTTTTTGCGTTCTCAATATTGCAAGGAAGGAACCTCTTCCATAGTCCGTCATAATAATATACGATAATTTTTATTTATAATATATATTTTTTTATAATTCTAATAATGTTTTGCGTTAGATTTCAACTCTGTGTTTGATTTTTGCGCAACGTGTAAAAAAACAGTTTTTTTTTTCGATTTTCACTTTCAAGGTTTTAATTTTTTCCAGAGAATTTGGACTCAAAACCGGCACTGATGAATTATCTATCAAACAAAAATTTTTCATGGAAATCGGATGAAAATTGTGGAAACGCGTGAACAACATCCGATCACACACACATACACACACATTTTGAGAATGGTGGATATAGGTGACAATAGTTCCTGCAAAACACAAGAATAATTCAAGACTATTGATTTATTCAACCTATACAGTGATGAGGTTCTGAGAGTATTAAAAGTCCAAAAAGATTCATTATAGTCGGACAAAATGTTAGCAACATAAAATATGCAGATGACACAATGTTGGTAGCAGACATAGAAAGGAAACTACAAGAACTCGGAAAGGTAGCAAAGGAAAGAGTGAAGAAAGGACTAAACATCAATTGCAAGAGGGCGGAATACATAGCTGTTAACAAAAGGAGCAGCTTAACATGCAAATTACAAATTAGAGGTACCAAAATCAAACAAGTTCAACAATTTAAATATCTGGGAAATGTTTTAACAGAGGATGGAAAGTGCGACACTGAAATACGAAAGAGCATTGGAATAGCCAAAGATGCTTTCAAAAGCTAAGTAAAGTATTAAGAAACAGAAAAAATTCGTTAGAAACAAAGAAAAGAGTACTAGATTGTTACGTAATATCAGGTCTAATATATAGCAGTAAATGTTGGATAATCTCTCCACGGATGAAAGAAGCCTTGAGGAAGCATAAACGTGGTTCTACAGAAGGATACTGAGAATGCTATACACCGAACATGTGAGCAACGACAAAGTTTTATAGAAAGTGGAAACAAAAAGGACACATACTTATAATCAGAAAGAGACAGTTGAAATTTCTATGCTACATAAGGAAAGATGGCTTGGAAAATTTGATACTCAGAACAGATTGAAAGCATGAGGGACAGAGGAAAACAACGCATAACCTACCTAATAAGGTTGAATAAATAGCTGGCGGAACAAGGTTTAGGAGAGATAAAAAAAACAAACTTTATTAAGAGCTATAAAGGAGAGGAAATTGTGGAGAGCCATGATCGCCCACGTCCTGAAAGGACAAAGCACACAGAAGAAATCTGTTACTTCTATTAACCTCTAGGTATAAGCACATAACAGAAAAAATGAAAGGAAATTATTAAAAAATTAATAACAATGCCAATTCTTCATCTATGATCTATATTCTGAGACAAGAATTATATTTATTAATACTTGTTAATTAACCCATAGTTGGGGGAGAAGAGGTGGATTCATACTTTTTCTAAGGGTATTTGCGCTTAATTCTTAATCAGAGAGAGATGTTTCAATTGGGTTCATAACGAACCCAACAGGAATTGAAACACGTCTCTCCGATTAATAATATTTTTTCTTTTTTATTCTCAGTGGTTCTTTCTTTCTTTCCTTCTTTCTCAGTTGTTCTTCTTTCTTTCTTTCTTTCTTTCTTTCTCAGTCGTTCTTTCTTTCTTTCTTTCTTTCTTTCTTTCTAGTCGGTATTTTTTCTTTTTTATTCTCACTGGTTCTCTCTCTCTTTCTTTCTTTCTCAGTCGTTCTTTCTTTCTTTCTTTCTAGTCGGTATTTTTTCTTTTTTATTCTCAGTGGTTCTTTCTTTCCTTCTTTCTCAGCCGTTCTTCTTTCTTTCTTTCTTTCTTTCTTTCTTTCTTTCTTTCTTTCTCAGTCGTTCTTTCTTTCTTTCTTTCTATCTTTCTTTCTAGTCGGTATTTTTTCTTTTTTATTCTCAGTGGTTCTTTCTTTCTTTCCTTCTTTCTCAGTCGTTCTTTCTTTCTAGTCGGTATTTTTTCTTTTTTATTCTCAGTCGTTCTTTCTTTCTTTCTTTCTTTCTAGTCGGTATTTTTTCTTTTTCATTCTCAGTGGTTCTTTCTTTCTTTCTTTCTCAGTCGTTCTTTCTTTCTTTCTTTCTTTCTAGTCGGTATTTTTTCTTTTTTATTCTCACTGGTTCTCTCTCTCTTTCTTTCTCAGTCGTTCTTTCTTTCTTTCTAGTCGGTATTTTTTCTTTTTTATTCTCAGTGGTTCTTTCTTTCTTTCCTTCTTTCTCAGTCGTTCTTCTTTCTTTCTTTCTTTCTCAGTCGTTCTTTCTTTCTTTCTTTCTTTCTTTCTTTCTAGTCGGTATTTTTTCTTTTTTATTCTCACTGGTTCTCTCTCTCTTTCTTTCTCAGTCGTTCTTTCTTTCTTTCTTTCTAGTCGGTATTTTTTCTTTTTTATTCTCAGTGGTTCTTTCTTTCTTTCTTTCTTTCTTTCTTTCTTTCTCAGTCGTTCTTTCTTTCTTTCTTTCTTTCTTTCTTTCTTTCTAGTCGGTATTTTTTCTTTTTTATTCTCACTGGTTCTCTCTCTCTTTCTTTCTTTCTCAGTCGTTCTTTCTTTCTTTCTTTCTAGTCGGTATTTTTTCTTTTTTATTCTCAGTGGTTCTTTCTTTCTTTCCTTCTTTCTCAGTCGTTCTTCTTTCTTTCTTTCTTTCTTTCTTTCTTTCTTTCTCAGTCGTTCTTTCTTTCTTTCTTTCTATCTTTCTTTCTAGTCGGTATTTTTTCTTTTTTATTCTCAGTGGTTCTTTCTTTCTTTCCTTCTTTCTCAGTCGTTCTTTCTTTCTAGTCGGTATTTTTTCTTTTTTATTCTCAGTCGTTCTTTCTTTCTTTCTTTCTTTCTAGTCGGTATTTTTTCTTTTTCATTCTCAGTGGTTCTTTCTTTCTTTCTTTCTCAGTCGTTCTTTCTTTCTTTCTTTCTTTCTAGTCGGTATTTTTTCTTTTTTATTCTCACTGGTTCTCTCTCTCTTTCTTTCTCAGTCGTTCTTTCTTTCTTTCTTTCTAGTCGGTATTTTTTCTTTTTTATTCTCAGTGGTTCTTTCTTTCTTTCCTTCTTTCTCAGTCGTTCTTCTTTCTTTCTTTCTTTCTCAGTCGTTCTTTCTTTCTTTCTTTCTTTCTTTCTTTCTTTCTTTCTAGTCGGTATTTTTTCTTTTTTATTCTCACTGGTTCTCTCTCTCTTTCTTTCTCAGTCGTTCTTTCTTTCTTTCTTTCTAGTCGGTATTTTTTCTTTTTTATTCTCAGTGGTTCTTTCTTTCTTTCTTTCTTTCTTTCTCAGTCGTTCTTTCTTTCTTTCTTTCTTTCTAGTCGGTATTTTTTCTTTTTTATTCTCACTGGTTCTCTCTCTCTTTCTTTCTTTCTCAGTCGTTCCTTCTTTCTTTCTTTCTAGTCGGTATTTTTTCTTTTTTATTCTCAGTGGTTCTTTCTTTCTTTCCTTCTTTCTCAGTCGTTCTTCTTTCTTTCTTTCTTTCTCAGTCGTTCTTTCTTTCTTTCTTTCTTTCTTTCTTTCTAGTCGGTATTTTTTCTTTTTTATTCTCACTGGTTCTCTCTCTCTTTCTTTCTCAGTCGTTCTTTCTTTCTTTCTTTCTAGTCGGTATTTTTTCTTTTTTATTCTCAGTGGTTCTTTCTTTCTTTCTTTCTTTCTTTCTTTCTTTCTCAGTCGTTCTTTCTTTCTTTCTTTCTTTCTTTCTTTCTAGTCGGTATTTTTTCTTTTTTATTCTCACTGGTTCTCTCTCTCTTTCTTTCTTTCTCAGTCGTTCTTTCTTTCTTTCTTTCTAGTCGGTATTTTTTCTTTTTTATTCTCAGTGGTTCTTTCTTTCTTTCCTTCTTTCTCAGTCGTTCTTCTTTCTTTCTTTCTTTCTTTCTTTCTTTCTTTCTCAGTCGTTCTTTCTTTCTTTCTTTCTATCTTTCTTTCTAGTCGGTATTTTTTCTTTTTTATTCTCAGTGGTTCTTTCTTTCTTTCCTTCTTTCTCAGTCGTTCTTTCTTTCTAGTCGGTATTTTTTCTTTTTTATTCTCAGTCGTTCTTTCTTTCTTTCTTTCTTTCTAGTCGGTATTTTTTCTTTTTCATTCTCAGTGGTTCTTTCTTTCTTTCTTTCTCAGTCGTTCTTTCTTTCTTTCTTTCTTTCTAGTCGGTATTTTTTCTTTTTTATTCTCACTGGTTCTCTCTCTCTTTCTTTCTCAGTCGTTCTTTCTTTCTTTCTTTCTAGTCGGTATTTTTTCTTTTTTATTCTCAGTGGTTCTTTCTTTCTTTCCTTCTTTCTCAGTCGTTCTTCTTTCTTTCTTTCTTTCTCAGTCGTTCTTTCTTTCTTTCTTTCTTTCTTTCTTTCTTTCTAGTCGGTATTTTTTCTTTTTTATTCTCACTGGTTCTCTCTCTCTTTCTTTCTCAGTCGTTCTTTCTTTCTTTCTTTCTAGTCGGTATTTTTTCTTTTTTATTCTCAGTGGTTCTTTCTTTCTTTCTTTCTTTCTTTCTCAGTCGTTCTTTCTTTCTTTCTTTCTTTCTAGTCGGTATTTTTTCTTTTTTATTCTCACTGGTTCTCTCTCTCTTTCTTTCTTTCTCAGTCGTTCCTTCTTTCTTTCTTTCTAGTCGGTATTTTTTCTTTTTTATTCTCAGTGGTTCTTTCTTTCTTTCCTTCTTTCTCAGTCGTTCTTCTTTCTTTCTTTCTTTCTTTCTTTCTTTCTCAGTCGTTCTTTCTTTCTTTCTTTCTTTCTTTCTAGTCGGTATTTTTTCTTTTTTATTCTCACTGGTTCTCTCTTTCTTTCTTTCTCAGTCGTTCTTTCTTTCTTTCTTTCTAGTCGGTATTTTTTCTTTTTTATTCTCAGTGGTTCTTTCTTTCTTTCTTTCTTTCTTTCTCAGTCGTTCTTTCTTTCTTTCTTTCTTTCTAGTCGGTATTTTTTCTTTTTCATTCTCAGTGGTTCTTTCTTTCTTTCTCAGTCGTTCTTTCTTTCTTTCTTTCTTTCTAGTCGGTATTTTTTCTTTTTTATTCTCACTGGTTCTCTCTCTCTTTCTTTCTTTCTCAGTCGTTCCTTCTTTCTTTCTTTCTAGTCGGTATTTTTTCTTTTTTATTCTCAGTGGTTCTTTCTTTCTTTCCTTCTTTCTCAGTCGTTCTTCTTTCTTTCTTTCTTTCTTTCTTTCTCAGTCGTTCTTTCTTTCTTTCTTTCTTTCTTTCTTTCTTTCTTTCTTTCTAGTCGGTATTTTTTCTTTTTTATTCTCACTGGTTCTCTCTTTCTTTCTTTCTCAGTCGTTCTTTCTTTCTTTCTTTCTAGTCGGTATTTTTTCTTTTTTATTCTCAGTGGTTCTTTCTTTCTTTCTTTCTTTCTTTCTTTCTTTCTTTCTCAGTCGTTCTTTCTTTCTTTCTTTCTTTCTAGTCGGTATTTTTTCTTTTTCATTCTCAGTGGTTCTTTCTTTCTTTCTCAGTCGTTCTTTCTTTCTTTCTTTCTTTCTAGTCGGTATTTTTTCTTTTTTATTCTCACTGGTTCTCTCTCTCTTTCTTTCTTTCTCAGTCGTTCCTTCTTTCTTTCTTTCTAGTCGGTATTTTTTCTTTTTTATTCTCAGTGGTTCTTTCTTTCTTTCTCAGTCGTTCTTCTTTCTTTCTTTCTTTCTTTCTTTCTCAGTCGTTCTTTCTTTCTTTCTTTCTTTCTTTCTAGTCGGTATTTTTTCTTTTTTATTCTCACTGGTTCTCTCTTTCTTTCTTTCTCAGTCGTTCTTTCTTTCTTTCTTTCTAGTCGGTATTTTTTCTTTTTTATTCTCAGTGGTTCTTTCTTTCTTTCCTTCTTTCTCAGTCGTTCTTCTTTCTTTCTTTCTTTCTTTCTTTCTTTCTAAGTCGTTCTTCTTTCTTTCTTTCTTTCTTTCTTTCTTTCTTTCTTTCTTAGTCTTTGCATCTCTCCTACTGGCTCCGTCGGTCAATTTTCGTGCCAAGATAAAAACCATAATTTCGTTTCCTGATTCAAAACGAAGGCAGATAAGCGAGACCTTCCGCCTTAGAAACCCGTCCTTATGCCTTACTAGCTGAAAAATGTTTTCAAAGACATCGCCGATGTGGGTCAGGGAACGGTAGTTAGTACAGATAATGATTTGAAATATTTTGCCGTTTCGAGGTATCCAGGCGTTACGGGTGACCTATGGAGCTGGGCACGCCTTTTGCTGAACGCCGATCCGATAATGAAGTTTCGTGAGGCATGACGCATTAAGTACGACCAGAGAGATATCGCGCCGTCTAAAGCGAAGACGAGTTCACCACTGAATAGTCCTTTGGCGGGAATTTCTGGGTGGCATCAAGATATACAAAGACATGGGATATTTTTAACTGTTTCTACAGTGCATTTTACAAGGAAACAGCAAAAACATACTGAGTGCTGGACAAACATCTGCAACGTTCTAGGAAGAGCTGCGGGACTTCAGCCTCTTTCACTTTTTGCTGGAGCTAAAACCTAAAACACATAATGAAGCACTTATTTTTTACTTTTCAAGTACGAAACTGAGGCTAGCAGATATAGATTTGTTGGAGTATCAATGGGAATAACATGTTTCCGTTAATATAAGTACAGTGTAACCCGGATATAAGAGACTCGGATATAAGGGAAACCCGGGTATAAGAGAGATTTTCTCTGGTCCCAAATTAGAGCCAAACTTCCCTAAACAAAATAGACCAAACCCGGATATAAGAGAAACCCGGATATAAGAGACTTCGTCTCCGGTCCCGACAACTCTCTTATATCCGGGTTACACTGTAATTCAAACATTGCTCAGTAGGGCTTAGCAATATTGGTAGAGACAGTCTTTGGCTCAAAACTGCGTTCTCTGTTGAAAAAAAAAAAAAAAGGAAAAAATAAAAAGAGAATGCAGGTTCGATTCCTGTCGAAGGAACACATTTTTTCGTAGGACTTTCAATTTAATCCGGTTGCTATTAATTGATAACCATCCAAACAAAATCAGGAAGAGCAACTCAAAGATATGTATGCGCCAAAATAAAGTTTATAGCAATAAGCCAGCCAGTCAGACAGACAGACAGACAGACAGACACACATATATATTACTTTAAACGTTATTAGAGTGGATATTCCGTATTTTAAATAAACGCCCCATTTTTATTAGTGTGTATTACGTTTATTATTCTACGCATTCGAGACATTTTAAGAAATAAAAATGTACTCACCTGTAGGGATCGAGACTGCTACCTTCATTGCAGGAGGAAACCCTCGTTTGATCAAGTGAGCGTGACCAGTAGACCACGGAGAAGTTCCGTTTTGTCTTTTTAAGAAAACACATTCCTATTTTCTCTAAAGTTTCATATTTGGTCAATTTCGTATCCAGAAAGTAAACAAAGCAATTCATAAAGAATCAATGGATATACAGTCGTCCCTCGTCTATCGCTGTTAATCAGTTCCGGACCCAACCGCGATAAGTGAATTTCCGCGAAGTAGGATTCTTTATTTATAAATCGAATATTTTCGTAGATAGAACATAGAAAACCTCTTTACGATCTTCTAAATATTGTTTTTGATATTATAAGAGCTCTCTAGGCATGAACTAACACCCCCGTATTATATATATTAGACAAAATAAGAGAAACTAAGACATATTAGACGTTACAAATAACATTATTATTGTACATTAAAATCGCACACAAAGTTTTTAGGTGTACATCACTTCATCATTAAAAAGTTGCATTATTTCCAAAATTAGTATGAACCCAGGAAAATAATGCAACCTGTTCGATGAAGAAGAAGTATACTGCACAACAAAGCTTATTGTTCCTCTAAATCATTTACATAAACCTTCTTTATACGTTGGAAGGACTAATAAGCATAATTTGAGGTTGTCTTTTCAGCACATCCTTGAAATCAATTGAATAAATATCTTTGAATGTAGTTTTGGTTTTGTTGCCAAAAATAAAATCTGGCTTTATTTTAATCAAATACTTGTTGTTTTGTACTCTATTTGTTGTCAACTATATCTGAACAATTTTGTTTGCAGATTCCTTTGTAGCAACATACAGCTAAATACATCACCAACAACGATGATGAAGCGATGAAGATATGCACAACAAAGGTTACTGCTCCTCTAAAGCACGACTTCAGTAGAAGAGTCTTCAGGTGGTTCGTCGTCTTTTGCACGGCTGACAAAACATTGTGATAGGCATAAGGAGGCTTTGGCAGGGTTCCGTCGCTCTATCAAGTGCATTCCGGGACCGAAAAAACAAAAAAACAAAAACAAAAAAAAAAAAAACGCGATAGAGTGGAATCCCGAAAGTCGAAGAGGCGAGAGACGACTGCATATATATTTTTTCCCACACACACACACACACACACACACACACACACACACACACACACACACACACACACATATATATATATATATATATATATATATATATATATATATATATATATTGTTGTAGCATATCTACATACGGACGATAATGGGTATGTCTCCATTCAGATAAATAGAGTAGTAAATGCTGTATGTTGGTCTGCCGTTGGAGATTCGTTGGGAGATCCCCAAACGAGGCTAAGTGGGGCGGTTGGTAGATATCCTGCAGTTGGAAATTCGTCTCAAGCTGTGCTGGTCAAACTCTGCCTCCGAGTAGAGGGGATCCCCAAACGAGGCTAAGTCAAAGGACATATTCTCGTTTCGGGAAACAGCTAACCGACCCTGTTTTATACGGAGTCAATGGGGAATTTTTGGCAGAACCTATGGGCTCGGATATCCCACATTAAATTCGGCCTTG